>JANAVB010006199.1:4600727-4608802 GCA_029216955.1 Iris pallida | reverse complement strand
TGTCGGTGTCCGTGTCCGTGTCTGTGCTATTTGTTTGTAGATAAGTGACTAAAGCTCATTCTTCTTACAGTGAATTCAGCTGGCCCCAGGGATCCTGGTGCCACATTGGATCTGCACTCTCCATTGTTATGGCTCTCTACACTCTTTATTCCAAGACATCTACTTTTTTTCTTTTCTTTTATAAGCCAATATTTTCCAACTTGCTCCATGCATCTTCTCTAAGTCACTCGCCTCCCCCTATAAATACACCCCTATCTTTCCAATCCTCTCTGCACTGAAACATCCTTCTTCTTCTTCTTCTTCTTCTTCTTCTTCTTCTTCTTCCAATGTCGACGCTGTCTCGGAGTTTCGGGTGGACCCCCGAGCAGAACAAACGCTTCGAGCAGGTGCTCGCGGTGTACGACAAGGACACGCCCGACCGCTGGACGAAGGTGGCCCGTGCTGTTGGCAAGTCGGTAGAAGAAGTCAAGAAGCAGTACAAGCTGCTCGAGGAAGACGTCAGGCGCATCGAGTCGGGCAACTACTCCTGACTCCATGAGGGAGTAGAGGTATAACTCGGCCAGCTTCTTCTGGCATGCATTCACGAACACATGAAAATGATATCCGTATCTATATTGTATATATTCATATTTGTACAACATAGAAAACTATATACATATATATACTATCCGAAAATGTGTACACATATGTCGTTATCCGTGTCTGTGTTCGCGAACCATATATAGGTATCTTAAGTTACGGAAACTTTGAGAGATTTCAAATTTGTGAAGTATATTTGAACAGTTGCTTTTAACTCATCTGCAACTGGGAAGTAATCCAAATTGATTGGATTCTCTGTTTTATACGAAAGCAACCCCTTCCTTCCCTTTGTCTCTGTACATTGACCAATAAAACTCGCGTGGGATCTGATCCTCGTAAGCTTATCTCATCTTTCTGTTTCTACATATCCAAAGGCATATCCAATTAGAAACTAGGAGCTAGCTAAGTAGCAAGCAGGACACTTTCTTATATTCTAAGGACCATGCACAAATACTAAAAATCATCTTTTTTAACCACTCTAAACGAAAGTGTTTTTTTCACATTCTAAGGATGATGTTATTACGTTATTACAGTTTATGAAAATTAGGAAGACCTAAAGGGTCATATTTTTGGGTCCATGTGCCATCGCACAACTTGCACGTGCTCAGAAACGACCTGCCAGCAAGTCAGCTTTCCGAACGCATGCGCCCGCTGGTCGTGTGAATGACAGGTGGGGGCCATGTTCGACGATACACGCATGTGCAGGACCGTCTCAAGCCATTTGGAGGCGGCAAAAAAGGTCCAAAGATGGGACCCTTTCTTGAAAATTTAAACATGAGTAAATTATATAATTTTATTATATTAATTTATAAGCAAAATCTCATCCTTGATCCGATATATCGCTATAAACGTTACATAGATGGATTTATAAACTTTTATTATTAATAATTTTTAAATTTAATAAAAAGCAGTTGTACATATATATATTTGTTTTTATTATATAGTATATATTTGTTTTTATTATATAGTAGATGAAGATGAAGAAACCAAATCTTTATCCTATGGAGGGGACGAAGAGGCAATAACGGTTATATTTTTTTCCCGAATTTTGATAGATTTTATTACATTTAAAATATTTTACAAAAAGACAAGCGGCTGTTTCTTTTTTCAGCCAGACTTTTCTTAAAAAATTGCATATATATATATATATATATATATATACACACACACTAGAGTCCGGTATTTTTGGGGCCCCTAAAGAAGTGGAGCCCTAGACGGGTGCTTCTTTTGCCTAATGGATGAGCTGGCCCTGTGCATGTGGGAAGTTGGCTACCGTAATCATTGGTTCACATGTTTGGCAGAGAACAAAAGGTCCTTCACATGCACGTACCGCCAGATTCAGAAAACATTTTTCGTTTTACCTGCAATCAACTATATATATTTCAATCTTTCTCCTGTTGTCAAAACTTTGATTCTATTTTGTTTAGTAATTGTAGTGCAGAATTCTGATGAATTGTGTTTATGAATTTTTTGCAGGTTGAGATACAGTGAAGGTGTAGTGAAGTAAAGGTCCAGAAAGCAGAAGCCATGTGTGTATTGAAGTAGTAGTAGTTACTGTCAATGTGTCATAGCCCGCTCTAGATGGAGATGTGCATATGTGCACTACTAAAGCCTTTGTAAACGTACATAATAATGACTACTAAGTAACTTGGAATATGGGTGTCTATGCGCATATGCCTTTGTAACCGAAATTAGCCACACTGAAATCGAACCGAACCGAAGAATGGATTCGATTGATTCGGTTTATTTTGGTAGGACTATTTTTATTGTTAATGGGTCGATTCAAAATTAGAGTCGTGGTTAAATTATATTAAAATTATAATTTTTATGCACATATTTGTTGTATTTCAAAGTTGTGCATAAAGTTGGACTTAAATTATCAAAGTTGGACTTCAAAATACATACATAAAATTATTATTTTTAAAATATATAGAATTGAAAATATTTACATAATTGCATAAGTTTTATTCGATTTTCGGTTTCAAACTGAAATCAAAACCAAAAACTAAAATCGAATAAAAAATATTTAGTATTTTCATAACCGAACCAAATTTGTTTAAAACTGAGCGAATCGATTAGATCCAATTTTCGGTCCAAAACCAGATAATATTCATATAAGTATAAGTCAAGTATAAACTATGTTATGGAAAAAATGAGTTGATCCCAAAGTCGCTTCTGATCTAGATACTAGTCCAAATACCAGTCCGACTTAATATATCTACTCTTTATAATACGGCTTGAAAACGCAGCCGTATCTATATCATCCACCATTTATTTTATTAGAAAAAAATAGGGATAAAAAAAACTCTCTTTTTTACGCACATATATATATATATATATATATATATATATATATATATATATATATATATATATATATATATATATATATATATTTTAATCAAAAGCAACTTTATTGAAACCAAAGGCAAGCTCAGATAGAGCAGTACAGAGGATCCTAAGCCAGGGGGAAACAAAATGCTGGCCCGGGAAACAAAGAGAGAAAGGCTACAGAAACCTAAAAACCGAAAGACAAAATTTCGAATTCGAAAATTCGAACTTTCGAAAAATACACAAGAAAAAGCAGTACAGAGGGGGGCACGTGGCGAGCCCACGCGAGCCCCGAGGGTGGCAACATCCAGCACGAGGCCCGAAGGGAACGCGGGGGGGGGGGGGGGGGGGGGGGGGGCACGTGCCCTGCGGGCGCTGGTCCCGAGGCAACAGGGGGCTCAGCCCGAGGACCCGATGGGATGGGGTCTGCGCCAGGGGGGCGCGACGCCCGAGGGAACCCCGGAGGAGTCGTCGGAGATCGGCGAGGGGGGGCGCGGTCCCGGCGACTGCCAGCAGAAGGTCGAGGGTGCCGGGGAACGACTGGAGCGGCGCCGGGGGGGGGGGGGGGGTCTACGCCAACGACGGTGGGTCAACGACTCCACGAAAAGAGAGGGGAGGAGGTGGCGCCACCGGGGGGGGGGGGGTCTACGCCGACGACGGGAGAAGGAAACCGCTGGCGGAGGAAAGAGCCTGCGCGGAGGGAGACAGCGCACCGCCGCCGAGGAGAGGGGCGGGCGGCGAACGGAGTGCCGGCGACTGCGACCGAAGGCAGTGTCAGGCGGGGGGGGCGGGGCGGAGGGCCTCGACCTCGGCGGAGAGGGAGCCCTAGGCGACCGTCGCAGGAGGGGGAGGGCGGACCGTCGCCACCGGCGAGGGGATGGTGGGCCAGAAGAAGGAGGGGGCCCGTCGGGGATGGTGGGCCAGAAGAAGGAGGGAGGGGCGCGCAGCCAACGACCGCCGGGAGCGGGGCGCGCATACGGCTAGCCTCCGCGGAGGGAGGCGACGGGAGCGCTAGGGGCAGCGACTCGCTCCCAAAGCGAGTAGGACCGCCTCCACCTGGGGATGGGCGGGGATCCAGACCCACCCCGAGTAGGCCGGGTGTTGCCAGAAGGCGCCGACCGGGGAGGAGGGAGACGGAGAGGGGGCGGAGGCGGAGGGGTCTGCGGCCAAGGCGGGGAGGAGGCACTCAGCCGCGACGGAGGGAGGAGCCGGAGGGATAGGGAGAGAGGGGGACTCCGGGATGAAGGCGCCTGGAAGGGCGGGGGACTCCGGAGGGGCCGCAGCCGTGGTGACGGGCGGAGAGGTGGACACCACGGGCGGGGCGACCACGGCCGGAGGCACTGATGGCCGCTGCAGGGGGGATGGCGGGAGGGAGAGCCGCGGGGGGCGGCGCTACGCTAGGGGCGGCGGGCGGAGAGAGAGAGCGGGGCGGGGGGCCGAGGAGAGAGGGGGCCTGGGGCGAGCGCTGGCTCCTAGCGCGGCGACGTCTCCGACGGCCAGGGTATCGGCTGCGACGAAGGCGAGGGGGAAAGGAGGGGGTGTAGCCGCACCTCGGACACACGCCGGCCGGGCCCGCCCATCCGAGAGGGGGGCTAGGGAGGAGGGGGAGCTCTCGGCGGCGCGGCGCACAACCGGGAGCTGCCGGCCTCCTGCCGACGGCGGGTGGCGGGTGGGTGAACCCGAGGAACGGGGAGAAGGCTCCTTCCAGAGGAAGGAACACCCAGACCATTCTCCTCCATATTACATATATATATATATATATATATATATATATATATATATATATATATATATATATATATATATATATATAAAAGGTGCGATGATACTAGCACTAGAGCACCGCATCCCATCAGAACTCCGAAGTTAAGCGTGCTTGGGAGAGAGTAGTACTAGGCTGGATTGTCACGACCCGCACCCGCTATAAGGGCACGTGCACGTGACAACGCCCAGCCCTCACCGTAAAAACGGCGTGGAACGTTGTAGGTTTTTCTACTCTAAACAGTTTATATATATATCAAAAACCTGTCGAGAATATGGTCAACTCCGACCGGAGGACAAGCAATGAATATATATGAGTGCTCAATCACAACTCTAAGATGATAAAGTAAAGACTGAAAGATAAAGATAACAAGACGATAAAATAATAACCTGTCAAGTCCAAACACCAAATAATATACAAGTCCAAGTCTCTAATACAATCCATAATAATAACAGTCTCAAAAGTAGCTGGAGACAAAGTCCAGTATAAAAGACCTACTCTAACTAAGCAATAGGTAAGGTCTCGCCAGGCGGAGCTAAGCCCTGCTGGACCAAAGTCTCCAGGTCTAGGCCCACTACGTCATCCGGACCATAGTAGGTACAGTAATCCCCCTCGTCTGCATCTGTAATATTTTCAACATATCCTGTCAGGATGGAACGAGTACAATCTACTAACAACAGTTCACAAGATATGACAAAAGCTATAAGACAGTAAATAGAGAGTATATACAAGAAAATCATGGAATGTACATGTGAGTATCATGGCAAGGTAAGCTGTAAATCTAGAGCTAGAACAAGGCAAGTAAACTGATCATGGCATGTACAAGAATCAAGAATCATATATCTAGGTGTGTGAATACTAGCTACAACATGTGGACGGATTGGGTCTGCACAAGGTTATGATCTAGCCAATCATACGTGTGGTGTAGGATTGGCATTCACAAGGTTCACAATATATACAAGGCGGATATGACCACACATCTACACTAGTACTCCCCGTCCCCGACTGGTAGAATGGATCCAAGCAAGACACGTTACGACACGGGATTCTATGAGAAGGGAGCAAGTCTCCTCGAGAATCGGTGTCCATATACTGCACAAGAACTTCAAGGGGGCTTGCACAAGATATACCAAAATAACGAGGAATAACATCTCATGTCGGGATCCATGAATACCAATCCGTGTGACCAATGTGTCGAGAACAAGCATATCCACACTAATTACATGAATCATAACAATCATTATAAATTGGAAAAGTATCAGAGAATGTACTCGCCTGTAATATGGTATGATATGTCTACTGGAGCAAGTGCAGCGTCTCGAGGACCTATAGAGAGCAAGACGTATCAATACTATGCTTAGGAAATAAAGTCAAGACAATTTAAATCCTATTTAGTCATTCTAGGTCAAAACACATCAAACTAGACTGTACGAGGTCAACCTAAGTCATATTAGGTCTAGCTAGGTCATACTGGGTCAATACAAGTCAAACGGAATTAATCTAGGTCGATTTGAGTCAACGGTTGACTTACAGTTGACTTTTGGTCAACTGGTCAACTCTGGTCAACTTTGGTCAACTCTAGGTCAATCCTAGGTCAATGGTGACTAATAGTTGACTTTCGGTCAACTACACAAGTCTAATGGAATTTGGGACTAAATTGGGTAAAGTGTTGACCCATAGTTGACTTTTGGTCCAAAAAGTCAACCGTGGTCAACCGGGGTCAAGACTAGGTCTAGGCGACTATTTCTAACTATTACCAACCTCTACAACCCATATCCAAGTCCATCTTGGACTTCAAAACTCATATCTTGGCCGTAGGCCAATTTCCTATTTTACCTTTTCTAAGGTAAAATTCTAGCCTAGGTGGAAACCTAGTTAGCCTACCTACGCTTGTTATTTTGACCCGATCTCCCCAAGATAGTATGATACTAGCCTATACATATATTACCTACCAAAATACCTAGGTAACGTGGACATCCGGTCCATGATACGGCCCGTTGCAAAAATCTTGAATATTTCAAGATACGCACTGATACGGCGCGATACCGGCGTCCTACGACCCCGATTTCCACTCGGGAGCCTACCCGCAAAATCTAATCCACGTATTCTAGCTCCACGCCAAGTTTCATCTCATTCCGACGCTCCGAGCTCCGTTTCGCTCTCTAACTCGATTTCCCCTATTTTCTATTTCCCACTTCTACTCATCTTCTTCTAACTTTTCCTATTCTTCTTCTAATTCCTAACTTCTTTTCCTACTCTCCTTTCCCTCATTCTCTTCTAATCCTCTTCTCATTCCTAATTCTAATTCTTCTTATTCTTTTCCCTCTTCCTATTCTTACCTTCTCTTTCTCCTACTTCTTCCAATCCTTCTAACTTTTCTTCCTATTCCTCTAACTTCTTCTAATTTTCTAATCTCTTATTCTTCTATTCTACTCTTCATTTCCCTCTATATATATATATATATATATATATATATATATATATATATATATATATATATATATATATATACACAAAAATACATACATATATATATATATATATATATAGGGGGGGGGGGGGGGGGGTCTAAGGGGTAAAGGGCTAGGGGGGGGGGGGGGGTTTAAAGCCACAGCAGCTGCTGTGGCTGCTGTTACTGCCACTGCTGCTGCAGCTTCTATTGCTGCTGCTGTTGTTTCATCTTCTTCTCCTCTTCCTACTACTTCTCCTCTTCCTACTCTATATATATATATATATCTATACATATATATATATCCCTCCACCTATATATATATATATATATATATATATATATATATATATATATATATATATATATATATATACACTCCCTCACAACTCTCTACATATATATAACCACACACACACGTATATCTACATATATATAAATACACACACACACAACTATATATATATATATATATATATATATATATATATACACACACACACACACACACACACACACACACACACATATATATATATATATATATATATATATATATATATATATATATATATATATATATATATATAGACACACACTCACACACTCACACAACACCACCACCAGTCTCTACACCACTCTCACCACCACTCTCACACCACTCTCTACACATACTCACACAAATACATATATATATACTACATACACACATATATATACATATATACATCCCACTCTAATTAGAAAACCCCTAATTAATCCTCTAACCTAGATTTTTAGGAAACCTACAATTTTCTATGGGCAAAGTGTAGAAAATCTTCTTCTCTACACTTATTGTGAAAGCAATAAATGGAAAAGGAGAATAAATGAAAAATTAAATTCATACCTAAAGTAGGTTCTTTGGAGAGAGAGAGAGCTTTGAAAAGAAAGAAAGAATTTGAGAGAGAGAGAGAG
>JANAVB010006199.1:4518227-4598227 GCA_029216955.1 Iris pallida | reverse complement strand
GGATCTACCTTATAAAAAATAAAAGTGACGTCCTTGAGGCCTTTCAGAATTTACATCGACGGATGGAAACACAATATAACGTTAAAATTAAGTGTTTCCGGTTTGACAATGGGACGGAGTATACTAATAAGAGGGTTGTTGAGTATTTATCTACTCATAGAATTCTACATCAAACTTCATGTGCCTATACACCGGCACAAAATGGTGTGGCCGAACGGAAGAACAGGCACCTGCTGGAGGTCGCACGGACGATGATGCTGGCTATGAATGTCCCGAAACACTTATGGGGGCAAGCTGTATTGATGGTCGCTTATCTCATCAACAGAATGCCATCTCATATATTGGACTGAAAGACACCGTTAAAGATGCATACTGGATCAACTACATACACTGTTCCTCCGAAATTATTTGGGTGTATGTGTTTTGTCCAAGATAATAGGCCAGGAGTTGGCAAACTGGATCCAAGAGCAGTTAAGTGTGTATTTGTCGGGTACACAGCGACTTAAAAGGGATACGCATGTTGGAGCCCAGTTGAGCGGAAGATGTTTGTTAGCATAGACGTTACATTCAGAGAACTGGAACCATACTATGGTTCGGATGCAGGTTTGGCGTTTGGTGACACACCTAACACGGAGGGTGTTAGACATGAGGGGAGATAATAAGTCCAAACGTGGTAGTCGGATCGGTTCCGTGCCCGGTCGTGGAAACTTGGACGAAAGGGGGAGATAGCAGTAACTCTGATACAGAGAATGGAGAAGAAGATACATATGTTACGCAGGGGAAGACAAGGGAAAATGAGCTACAAGTCTACAGAAGGAGACAACAGAAGTCCAGTACTGTGCCGTGCCCATTGCCTACTGTATCAAGTCCCTCGTCTACTTCTGTCCCAACTTTTGAAGATGTTGCCCCTGCACCGAATCAATCTGATTCTGATGCGGATCTCTCTGACTCGGATGGTATGATCTCTCCACCACCTATTGCTCCCTTAGGGAGATCTTCTCGCATCAATACGTGTAAGGCTCCTAGTCGTTATGATGATTATGAACATGATATTGCCAATTTCTTGTCTTATTCTAACATTTCTCCGAATTATCGAGCCTTCATTGCATCGTTAGACTCTACTTCTTTGCCTAAGTGTTGGCAGGAAGTAAGAAAAGATCCAAGGTGGAAAGCTACAATGATGGAAGAACTTGGGGCACTAGAGAAAAATAAGACATAGGAGCTGGTTCCATTATCCAAAGGAAAGAAAACTATGGGATGCAAATGGGTGTACACAGTGAAGGAGACACCAGAAGAAAAAGTAGAGCGGTACAAGGCGAGGTTGGTTGCAAAAGGATACACACAATCATATGACATCGAATATGATGAGACGTTTGCCCCGGTAGCGAAAATGAGCACGGTAAGAACTCTGGTCTCCGTTGCAGCAAACTATAGGTGGAAGCTATACCAATTAGATGTTAAGAATGCCTTACTCCACGGGGACCTGCAAGAAGAAGTGTACATGGAGCTCCCACCAGGATGCTACGCGATAGAATCAGACGGAGGGACGTCGCATGGAAAAGTGTATAAACTAAAGAAGTCGCTATACGGGCTCAAACAATCTCCTCGAGCCTGGTTCGACAGATTCAGAAAGGCTGTTACTGACATGGGATACCATCAAACAAATACAGATCATGCAGTCTTTCTTCAGCATGCAAGAGGCCACATTACTATACTTGCTGTATATGTGGATGATATTGTAATCACAGGTGATGATGAAGTCGAGATCACTAAGCTGAAATCAAAACTCGCGAAGGAGTTTGAAGTAAAGGTTTTAGGAGCGATGAGGTACTTTCTGGGTATCGAGGTGTGTGACGGCGAACAAGGAATTGTTCTCTCACAAAAAAATACGTACTAGATCTGCTAAAGGAGACAAGGATGCTGGGATGCAAAGCAGCAGTCACTCCGATTGACCAGAAGTGCAAGTTGGGAGCAGAAGCAGGAGAGCCAGTTGATCGTGAAAGGTATCAAAGACTTGTAAGGAGATTGATTTATCTGGGGCACACTCGCCCTGATATCTCATTTGTGGTGAGTGTAGTGAGTCGCTACATGCATGATCCAAGAACGGGTCATATGGAAGCAGTGTTTCAGATCTTGAGATATCTGAAAGGGACACCGGGAAAAGGGCTATGGTTCAAGAAGAATGGACGCATAGAAGTTGAGGGATACTGCGATACAGACTGGACGAGTTGCATAGACGACAGAAGGTCTATCACGGGGTACTGTGTCTTTGTAGGAGGAAACGTGGTCTCATGGAGAAGCAAGAAACAGTCAGTGGTAGCACGGTCGTCAGCTGAAGCAGAATACAGAGCAATGGCTCTGGGAGTGTCAGAATTACTGTGGACTGCTGACAGAGTTGAAGCTGGATGAGGGAGCACCGTTGCATCTTCTGAGCGATAGTCAAGCTGCAATAAGTATAGCCAACAATCCAGTTCAGCACGACAGAACGAAGCACATCGAGATCGATCGGTTTTTCATCAAGGAGAAGCTGGAACAAGGGATAATGAAGATTGACCATGTTCGCTCAGAAGTACAAGTTGCAGACTGTCTGACTAAAGGTCTTAGTTCATTGAGTCTGTCAAAGCTATGTAACAAGATGAGGATGATTAATATCTATCGCCCATCTTGAGGAGTGTTGAGAATCAATAAGGGACTTTAGTGCCACATTGGAAAATGTAGTATGAAGAGGAGTTGGAACCTCTATAAGTAGCAAGTAGTAGCCCATCAATAAAATCATCCCAATATTCATTTTCTACTAAATGTTTATTGCTGAACATATTTTATATACTTTGCTACATTTTATAAGGTCTATGGCTTAGAGACTAGTTATTTACAAGATTCAAACTACACTAATGTGGAAGTGTGCTGAAAGGTTTTGAAGGATTATTGTCACTGTCGAAGAGCACCAAGTAAGTTGTTTGATAGGATTGTAGCCACAATCATATTTTGTACTATGTTTATATTTACAAAAAAAAAGTTGCAGATGTTTGTATTAGAGCTAGTTTAGTTACGTTGGTTTTCAATTTCTTTAGCTTATTTTGAAAATCTTTGCTTCATCACATACTTTGTTCAGAGTTTAGAGTATCGCCCATATCGATCCGATACGGTCAATATCGATATGATTTGGTATGTCCCCATCCGATATCGATACTGACCAATGTCGATGGTCTCTTTTCTAGTCAATTCGACAAAGAAAATTAGACAAAAAAGACCAATCAACAAGCGTGTAAAAGCATATTAAGGTTGCAAAAGAAGAAAACACAGGTAAATCAATCGATAAAGGTGATTATTATTTATTCAATATCAAAACTAGTAGAAAACAACACAAGAAATACTTAAAACTATGCCTAAATATATTAGATATTTTATTTAAAATTTTAAATTTTTATTAGAGATGAAGGTTTACGACGCTCAGAAGGATGCAGACTCTGAAGATATGGTGTCATTTGCTTTAGTCAGAGAAACAAGGGATCTAAGCGATTGTGAGGCTATTAAGCAAGAGGACAAAGATCGTTTGATGATTGCTATAACATAGGAGAGAAAGAACAACATGTGGGATATGGTCAAGCTACCAAAAAAATGGCTATCGCTGCAAGTGTGTATTCTGAAAAAAAAAAGGATAATAAGTAGTGCATTAGTTGGTTGCCCAAGGGTTATGCTCAGATGGAAGTATAATAAAATTTTCTCACATGTGGTGAAACATGTCTATTATAATGTTGTTGGTACTATAGTAGCTGTAAGGAAATAACACGTATCGGGGTGGAAGCAATTTTTTTTTTTTTTTTTTTAATAAAGATATGCTAACACTTGGTCACCCGAAACGAACTCTTTTGTGTCTGTATGACACATCCAATGTACATATCTGTTGTATGCAAACTCTTCGCACATGTGATGGGGATGGTTTCATTTGAACGATCTAAGACCTAGGTTCATGATAGATCTAACATGTCCACGGATCTTGTAGATTCATGTGGTTAACATGCACAAGTTTTTTAACACCTCAAAAAAAAAAACATGCACAAGTTTTCTCTTTTGCCAAAAGTAATCTTGAGAAACTAAAGTGGTTTAAATCAAATCCATGTATTTTTTGCAACATCGACACAGGAACGGTAGATTCATTGTTACTCCATCCCAAAATAGTGCGACCAATATGAGAAGCCTATAATATTAATATCTATGGGAGCTTTGGAGAGAGAAAAGAGTCGAGTGAGGGGATGCGTGGCTACGAGACATGATGTCGACCGCCATTTCTTAGAGGAAAACAAGAAATGCTTTAATAGAAAGCATGACACAATACTAAAACTTTCATCCAAAATATAAATCAAACATTGATTGGTTATGACAAACCCCTGTGGCTCATATCACTGTAATATATATCAAAAATCTGATGCTCTTTAGTGGTTCAAATCAGTTACTCTGTAAACTAAGGCCTCGTTTGATTCACTGCAATGTAATCGTAATCGCAATAGAATCGAATGAATTTTTTTTTTTATTTGATTACATTACGATTACGATTACATTGCAGTGAACCAAACGGGTCTAAACTCAAGAAGGATCAGTGAAATGTCGCAAGAATCATCTTCGCCTCAAAGCAAACAGTCCAATTCCCATCTTTTATCAGAAAGGAATGGTCTACCAGACCCATCTCTTATTCTTAATAATGTTTTATTCCTCCTACTGCCGCCACCTTCAGTATCACAACATGTTGTTAAAAGAGATAAAAGCTGATTCTTTTTGTACAAATCAATTTTCAGAAAGGCGAAAGAATTAAGGATATTTGTATAAGTCAAAGTTAAATTAGTTCTGATTCTGATCCAATCACTCTCTGTAATTTCTATGTTTGGATTCTTTTCTTGTATCATGAATATTTAGTTTCACTTTTACCGGATATCATGAACTTGAGTCCAATCTTTATAGCAGAAGAATAATCTTTTCTTTTCTTTTTCTTCCGAATATGAGCTAAGAAGAATAAAATTGACGGAGCACATTGTGTGAACAAACCAAGTTGATGATATTTAACCTCTTATATATCTATGATCCATATGTAAAAATACTTCAATCCACAAGCAATGTTATTACATAAAGTTGTTTGAAATGTGGGTATACAGTATGTTCTATGCTAATTTGTCTGCAAAAAAATGTACTCTCAAGTTCATATAATTTGCTATTACAACCTTGAAGAATAACATCTAAAACACGAATCACTATTTGTTCGAACCCCAAAATATCATGTGGTGTATCAGTGTCGGTTCCAGCAAGCATATGCCTTTCAAATCTAAAATTTAAAGGTTCTTTTAAGGCGCAAATGGCGAATAATCTTTTTTTTTTTTTATTGAACTCTGTATCTATCTGAGGTGAATATAAGATTTGACCAAACGGTGTATTAAACAAATTTGGACCATTAAATTTGACCAACGGTGTATAAAACATCCCATAACTTGCACAGCCTTGACCAAACCGAACTCGGTCCGAGTTCACTTTTTCGGTGCCGACACAGTCTTGAAAGTTCTGTCCCGCAGGAATCGAACTGGATGGAAAACCGAGTTCGGTCCGAACTCCTCTGTGCCTAGGCAAAAACTCTCGAGTTCCTCCGATATGCCAATGGCACTCGTCGCACTCCACGAGCTTCTTCGACACACGGATGGCGCTCGTCGCACTCTGGGATTTCTCCACATAGATAGGTTGGGATCCCACCCAAAACCAACACCGAGTATTGGGATCAACAGCATCGACGGTTTCATATCGAAATATTATATTTTTTTGGTATTGAAAAACAAACAATTAT
Organism: Iris pallida; assembly: GCA_029216955.1. Taxonomy (NCBI): domain Eukaryota; kingdom Viridiplantae; phylum Streptophyta; class Magnoliopsida; order Asparagales; family Iridaceae; genus Iris; species Iris pallida. Next base: position 4,592,403 of record JANAVB010006199.1, on the reverse strand, counting down.
TAATAAATTTGGATAAAATATTTTAGGCATTTAGGCACAATTTTAAGTACTTTTTGTTTTATTTCAAATTTAGTTTTGAAATTGAATAAAATAATATACCATTGCTGATTGATTTACCTGCAATAGATAAGTTTTATGCATTTACATGTTTTTACAATCTTATTTTACTTTTATATATTTGTTGATTAGCCCTTTTTTAAAATTTTTATTTCAAATTGACTGAAAAATGGACCCCAATATCGGTATCGGCCATTATCGGTACCAGTTGATATCGGATCGAAACATGCCAAAGTGCATCGGTATCGGCTGTATCGAATTGTTATCGGCAAAATATGCTTTGGTGGCTAGTCCCCATTAGTTGTAAATGTTCAAACCGAGGAAGCACGGACACTTCAAAAATCTGAGCCATGTCATGTCAAACGTCAAACGTGTTTCGGACACGCTCCAAAATACACCAGGATAAAATCCGCACAGTCATGCCACACGTATCAGACACTCCAAAGTACACTCCTACGTGCCAACTTAGATTTTCGTGTCCGAGTTGCCGTGGCCTTTTTGTATCGTGTCGGTGTCGGTGTCCGTGTCTGTGCTATTTGTTTGTAGATAAGTGACTAAAGCTCATTCTTCTTACAGTGAATTCAGCTGGCCCCAGGGATCCTGGTGCCACATTGGATCTGCACTCTCCATTGTTATGGCTCTCTACACTCTTTATTCCAAGACATCTACTTTTTTTCTTTTCTTTTATAAGCCAATATTTTCCAACTTGCTCCATGCATCTTCACTAAGTCACTCACCTCCCCCTATAAATACACCCCTATCTTTCCATTCCTCTCTGCACTGAAACATCCTTCTTCTTCTTCTTCTTCTTCTTCTCCTTCCAATGTCGACGCTGTCTCGGAGTTTCGGGTGGACCCCCGAGCAGAACAAACGCTTTGAGCAGGTGCTCGCGGTGTACGACAAGGACACGCCCGACCGCTGGATGAAGGTGGCCCGTGCTGTTGGCAAGTCGGTAGAAGAAGTCAAGAAGCAGTACAAGCTGCTCGAGGAAGACGTCAGGCGCATCGAGTCGGGCAACTACTCCTGACTCCATGAGGGAGTAGAGGTATAACTAGGCCAGCTTCTTCTGGCATGCATGCTATATTTAGTATACTAGGTTTCGGTAAGAAGTCCCATGTGGCTATATATATATATATATGTATCCATCCTCTCTTAAACTTGTAAATTATATAAGACTACTCAATAGCTAGTCCATTGTGAGTTAGTCTTCTATGAATATGTATGCTTGGTAATTAATGAAGGTTTGTTTAATATCTCTGCTGTTCAAATTCATGTCATATACTGATAACATCTGATTGTATTGATTGTGCGGATTAATGTTATCATGTAGTTTATATGTAATCTCTGATTTCACCTTTGCAACCTTTACCGAGAGCGAAAAGAAACAACTGGAATCCCCAGATTTGGTTGGTTCATGACATCACGGATAATCTTGGATGCCTTGAAGCAGAGATGTTGTACATGATCTGTTAATTCATGACAGGCATAACAAGTTCTTACCTTGGCGGTATAGACAATGGGAGCGGTATAGATAATTGGGATGAGCCCTGCTAGCTGGCCCGCAGCCAGGTGGCGCCACCCGGGGGGGGGGGGGGGGGGGGGGGGGGGGGGGGGGGGGGGGGGGGGGGGGGGGGGGGCGTTGGCAATGGACTTCGGCCATCTGGCGTGCGGACCAGATAATGTTTTCCAATTGGGATTGGTCATGAACTTAATAAGGAAGTTTTCTTTTAAGTCGTATGGGCCAAATCCAATATCATCACTCATGGGTCAACTCAAATTCGGAAAACTCACAGAGAGAGCCATGAGTATGTATTCACAAACATGTCTTATGGAGGACTTTTGGACGGAAGCAGTAAGTCATGTGTGCTATTTGTCTAATAGATCACCATCTATTATCATCAATTTTCATATTCATGAAGTAATATGGAGAGGAGAGCCAGTCATCTATAATTCATTATGTGTTTAGGTGACATTCGTATTCACCAGTGAATCAGAAGTGTGTTTCCTTGAGATTTCAACAAGAAGTCAAAGGCTTCAAGTTGTAGTATTAACATAAGGGTGTTCTCTAGCCAAGATGTGATTTTCGATGAGGTTTCCTTGTTGAAATATGTGGGAAAGAGAACAAGGTGGCGAGTGGCATACTAGAGATGAAGGTTTATGACGCTAAAAAAGATGCAGACTCCAAAGATATGGTGTTATTTGCTTTAGTCAGAGAAACAAGGGATCTAAGCGATTATTGTTGGGAACGCGGTGTGACCCGAACCGGAGTTGGCCCATAAGGTACGATATTGAATTGGACCCATATGCCTTAAAAGAGAATTCTCATGTAAGGCCTGAACAAATCCCAATTAATTATCTACATCATATTATCCCACCTCCTAATCGATGTGGGACTAAATTACCAACTCCATTGTCATCCCCCATTTGAGCGCTCAACCGGAAACGAGATACAATCCAACAATCTCCACCTTAACTCGTTTCCAGGCTCCACCTTGGGCTCGTCAAACCCACCTTTGAAGCAAATTCTTGTAGTTGATGCTCTTACTCCACCTTGAGAAGAGTCTGTATAATCCGATTATGCACATGAACGTTAAGCATCATCTGTCTCGAACCAATTAGAGCCGCCCAAACTAGTCCCGTAACCATGGGCTCTGATACCACTTATTGGGAACACGATGTGATCCGAAGCAGAGTTGGCCCATGAGGTGCGATATGGAATTGGGCCCATATGTCTTAAAAGAGAATTCTCATATAAGACCTGAACCAATTCCAATTATCTACATCACATGATCCCACCTCCTAACCGATGTAAGACTAAATTACCAACTCTATTGTTACCTCCCATTGAGCGCTCAACCGAAACGAGATATAATCCAACAATTATGAGGCAATTGAGCAAGAGTACAAAGATCGTTGGATGATTGCTATAACATAGGGGATTTAATTACATCGAAAGAACAACATGTGGGATATGGTCGAGGTACCAAAAAAGGGCTATTGCTGCAAGTGTGTATTTAAAAAAAAAAAGAATAATAAACAGTACAATGCACGGTTGGTTGCCAAGGGTTATGCTCAGATGGAAGTATAATAAAAAAATTTCACATGTGGTGAAACATATGTCAATTATAATGTTGTTGGTATTGATAGCTGCAAGGAAATAACATATCGGGGTGGAAGCGATATTTTAAAAATATATATATATATGCTATCACTTGGTCACCCGAACCCAATTCTTTTTGTGCCTGTATTATGCATCCAATACGCAGACCTTTTGTATGCGAACTCTTCGCACAAGTGATGGGGCATAGTTTCATTTGAACGATCCAATGATCGACCTAGGTTCATGATAGATCTAACATATGCACGAATCTTGTAGATTCATGTGGTTAACATGCACAAGTTTTCTAATCTGCCAAAAGTAATCTTGAGAAACTAAAGTGGTTTAATGGTTTAGATCAGTTACTCTATAAACTCTCAAGAAGTATCAAGTGAAATTTTTCGAAGAATTATCTTCAAAGACTAAGTAGGGCCTCAAAGCAAACAGTCCAATTCCCATCTTTTATCAGAAAGGAATGGTCTACCAGACCCCTCTCTTATTCTTAATAATGTTTTATTCCTCCTACTGCCACCTTCAGTATCACAACATGTTGTTAAAAGAGATAAAAGCTGATTCTTTTTGTGCAAATCAATTTTCAGAAAAGCGAAAGAATTAATGATATTTGTGCAAGTCGAAGTTAAATTAGTTCCGATTCTGATCCAATCACTCTCTGTAATTTCTATGTTTGGATTCCTTTTTCTTGTATCATGAATATTTAGTTTCACTTTTACCAGATATCATGAACTTGAGTCCAATCTTTATAGCAGAAGAATAATCTTTTCTTCTTTTCTTCCGAATATGAGCTAAGAAGAATAAAATTGATGGAGCGCATTGTGTGAACAAACCAAGTTGATCATATTTAACCTCTTATATATCTATGATCCATATGTAAAAATACTTCGATCCACAAGCAATGTTATTACATAAAGTTGTCTGAAATGTGGGTATACAGTATGTTCTATGCTAATTTGTCTGCAAAAACATGTACTCTCAAGTTCATATAATTTGCTATTACAACCATGAAGAATAACATCAAAAACACGAATCACTATTTGTTCGAACCCCAAAATATCATGTGGTGTATCAGTGTCGGTTCCAGCAAGCATATGCCTTTCAAATCTAAAATTTAAAGGTTCTTTTAAGGCGCAAATGGCGAATAATCTTTTTTTTTTATGAACTCTGTATCTATCTGAGGTGAAAATAAGATTTGACCAACCGTATATAAAACAAATCTGGACCATTAGATTTGACCAACAGTGTATAAAACATCCCATAACTTGCACAGCCTTGACCAAACCGAACTCGGTCCGAGTTCACTTTTTCGGTGCTAGCACAATCTTGAAAGTTCTGTCCCGCAGGAATCGAACTGGATGGAAAACCGAGTTCGGTCTGAACTCCTCTGTGCCTAGGCAAAAACTCTCGAGTTCCTCTGATATGCCAATGTCACTCGTCGCACTCCACGAGCTTCTTCGACACACGGATGGCGTTCGTCGCACTCTGGGATTTCTCCATATAAATAGGTTGGGATCCCACCCAAAACCAACACCGAGTATTGGGATCAACAACATCGACGGTTTCATATCGAAATATTATATTTTTTTGGTATTGAAAAACAAACAATTATTAATAAATTTGGATAAAATATTTTAGGCATTTAGGCACAATTTTAAGTACTTTTTGTTTTATTTCAAATTTAGTTTTGAAATTGAATAAAATAATATACCATTGCTGATTGATTTACCTGCAATAGATAAGTTTTATGCATTTACATGTTTTTACAATCTTATTTTACTTTTATATATTTGTTGATTAGCCCTTTTTTAAAATTTTTATTTTCAAATTGACTGAAAAATGGATCACAATATCGGTATCGGCCAGTATCGGTACCAGTTGATATCGGATCGAAACATGCCAAAGTGTATCGGTATCGACTGTATCAAATCGTCATCAGCAAAATATGTTTTGGTGGCTAGTCCTGATTAGTTGTAAATGTACAAACCAGGAAGCACGGACACTCCAAAAAATCTGAGATATGTCGTGTCAAACGTGTTTCGGACACGCTCCAAAATACACTAGGATAAAACCCGCATAGTCATAAAATCTGAGTCATGCCACACGTATCAGACACTCCAAAGTACACTTCAACGTGCCAACTTAAGTTTTCGTGTCCATGGCCTTTTTGTATCGTGTCGGTGTCCGTGTCTGTGCTATTTGTTTGTTGATAAGTGACTAATGCTCATTCTTCTTACAGTGAATTCAGCTGGCCCCAGGGATCCTGGTGCCACATTGGATCTGCACTCTCCATTGTTATGGCTCTCTACCCCCTTTATTCCAAGACATCTACTTTTTTTTTTCTTTTATAAGCCAATATTTTCCAACTTGCTCCATGCATCTTCACTAAGTCACTCACCTCCCCCTATAAATACACCCCTATCTTTCCATTCCTCTCTGCACTGAAACATCCTTCTTCTTCAACTTCTTCTTCTTCTTCTTCTTCTTCTTCCAATGTCGACGCTGTCTCGGAGTTTCGGGTGGACCCCCGAGCAGAACAAACGCTTCGAGCAGCTGCTCGCGGTGTACGACAAGGACACACCCGACCGCTGGACGAAGGTGGCCCGTGCTGTTGGCAAGTCGGTAGAAGAAGTCAAGAAGCAGTACAAGCTGCTTGAGGAAGACGTCAGGCGCATCGAGTCGGGCCCCTGACTCCATGAGGGAATAGAGGTATAACTCGGCCAGTATTCACGAACACATGAAAATGATATCCGTATCTATGTTGTATTCGTATTTGTGCAACATAGAAAACTATATATATACACGACCTGAAAATGTGTACACATATGTCGTTATCCGTATCTGCGTTATCCGTATCTATATTGTATTCTTAAGTTACTGACGTGAACATGGATACAGCACCAATTTTGACGTGTCCTGGTGTATATTGAATTATTTTTGTCGTGTGCACGACCCATGACCACACGACACCAATTTTGGTATGTCCGAGTTTTCTAAGCTTTCCTAGCACTTTTCCTTCTAGTTTTTCTCTTGCTATATTCGGAAACTTTGAGAGATTTCAAATTTCAGAAGTATATTTGAACTGTTGTTTTTAACTCATCTGCAACTGGGAAGTAATCCAAATTGGATATTCTTTCTGTTTTATACGAAAGCAACCCCTTCCTTCCCTTTGTCTCTGTACATTGACCAATAAAATTCGCGAGGGATCTGATCCTGGTAAGCTTATCTCATCTTCCTGTTTCTACATATCCAAAAGGCATATCCAATTAGAGACTAGGAGCTAGCTAAGTAGCAAGCAGGACACTTTCTGATACTAAAAATCATCTTTTTTAACCACTCTAAACAAAAGTTTTTTTTTTTTTTTTTTTTTTTACATTCTAAGGATCATGTTATTACGTTGTTACAGTTTATGAAAATTAGGAAGACCTAAAGGGTCATATTTTTTGGGTCCATGTGCGATCGCACAACTTGCACGTGCTCAGAAACGACCCTGCCAGCAAAAATAGCAGTTTATGATATTCTAAGGACCATGTACAAATACTAAAAATTCGTTTTTATAACCACTCTAAGCTAAAGTGTCTATTTTTTTGACATTCTAAGGATGATGTTATTAGAGTTTATGAAAATTAGGAAGACCTAATGGGTCACGTTTTTTGGGTCCATGCGCGATCGCAAAACTTGCACATGCTCAGAAATGACCCTGCTAGCAAGTCAGCTTTTTGAACGCATGCGCCCGCTGGTCGTGTGAATGACAGGTGGGGGCCATCTTCGACGATACATGCATGTGGGAAGTTGGCTACCGTAATCATTGGTTCACATGTTAGGCAGAGAACACAAGGTCCTTCACATGCACGTACCGCCAGATTCAGAAAACATTTTTCGTTCTACCTGCAATCAACTATATATATTTCAATCTTTCTCCTGTTGTCAAAACTTTGATTCTATTTTGTTGAGTAGTAATTGTAGTGCAGAATTCTGATGAATTGTGTTTGTGATTTTTTTGCAGGTTGAGATACAGTGAAGGTGTAGTGAAGTAAAGGTCCAGAAAGCAGAAGCCATGTGTGTATTGAAGTAGTAGTAGTTACTGTCAATGTGTCATAGCCCGCTGTAGATGGAGATGTGCATATGTGCACTACTAAAGCCTTTGTAAATGTACATAATAATGACTATATAGGTAACTTGGAATATGGGTGTGTTTGCGCATATGCCTTGACTAATACAAGTCAATTTAAGATTATTTCTGTTGAGAACTAATAAGGGATTTAGTCCCACATTGGAAAATGTAATATGAAGAGGAACTAGACTCCCTATAAGTAGTTGAGTAGCCCATCAATAAAATACACACAACAATTATTCTCTACATGGTATCAGAGCCATAACAGAGAGAGAAAAAAATTTCTCCCCCCCCCCCTTTCCCCACCGGCAGTCCCCCCCCCCCCCCCCCGGCAGCCCCCCCCCCTCCCCCCCCCCCCCACCACACCGACGCCCCCCCCCCCCCCGGCAGTTCCCCCCCCCCCCCCCCCCCCCCGACGCCCTGCCCCCACCCCCCCCCCCCCCCGACGCCCCCCCTCCTTTTTTTTTCTTTTCGAAAAAAAAAATCCTAATTTTGAGAGAGAGATTATGTTGGTGGTTTTTCGACGACGGATGGCTGTCAAATGCTTTATTTGCACCTTTTGTTCCTAGATTACGCCCTCCGGAACAACAAATGCTTTATTTGTTTTCCGTTCTCGATCTGCAAATTACGATCTCCATGCGCGCGCCGGTGTTGGCCATGTTAACCGTGCATTCGTAAGGTCTCTGTTGACGACTTTACACGAAGACGACGACGACGACGAAGCCGACGAAGACGACGAATCACAGTTGAAGACGCCATAGATTCGATCAGTGGTAAACTGACAGCAGACGAGATGAAGGTCTCGGTTGATGATATTTTATCAAAGAGATTAACCGAGGCGACCCCACGTGTGATCCATACTGATGTGGATCCGTCACCCTACAAAATGGGGAAGCTGGACAAGCTGGAGACGAAGTTGGAAGGAACGTCCAATTACTTGAAATGGTCACGACAGGCCATGCGGACGCTGAAGGGCCGTGGCTTGGTTGGCTACGTCAATGGCCAAACCAAGGCGCTAGATGATCCCTCCTCCAAAGAGTTTGCTATTTGGGAGATTGTCAACAATGTTGTGGCTGGATGGTTGACGGCTTCCTTGACCGACCAGGTGTCGGGCAATGTCGAGGCGATGGAGGCTGCTGGTGATATATGACAGACTTTGAAGGAAATGTACTCAGGCTCCGGCAATCCTATGCGGGTCTTCCAACTGCAGGATGAACTTGATAGGGTGGCCCAGGACGACCGCACCATCTCTGAGTATGCAGCACTGTTAAAGAAGAACTGGTCTGATCTGGATCACTATGATCCTCTTGGGATGGAAGATGCCCAGGTCGAATCAGCATTCGCGAAACATTTTCAAAAGTTCTTGGATTATATTTCGCGTCAACGGATGATGAAGTTCTTGAAGGGTCTTAACCCTGTGTTTGAGCATAGAAGGAATGTCCTCATAGCACAGCCCATGCTTCCATCCTTAGAAGATGCCATAGCTGCCATGGCACAAGAAGAGGCTCACTTAAAGTTGATTCCCAACAAGGGCTCTTTCCAGGGGGAGTAAGCCGCTGTTGAAAAGTCTGCGCTTGCCGCCTTCAATCAGCCTCCCTCTGTGGCCGGTGTTTGCCACAACTGTGGTGACTCAGGGCATTACATCAGGTTTTATCCAAAACCCATATACAGTCATTCAAGTGATCGTGGACGGGGCCGCGGCGGACGTCGTGGTGGTAGAGACGGTTATGCTGGTAGAAGGGAAAATTATTCTGGAGGACACAAAGCTAATCTGGCGGAGGAAGGGGGCGACATTCACCTGGCTGAGTTAACCCCTCTTGAGAAGGAGTTTCTTGCGAAGTTACGCAGCACGAAGCTGGGTTCGGACGGCAGTCATGGGGCGTCATCTACCTCGGGGGACCACGTCACTTGCTTTGCCCAAACCGGCACAGGTATACCTGTGTGTGCTCTTGCAGCAGCTGTCCACCAGCCAGGTTGGATTATGGACTCTGGGGCATCTCGCCATGTCACGGGATCCCGCGGTGAGTTCCAGAACTATACTCACCTACCGACGCCGGAGAGCATTCAGACTGCTGATGGTAACTCCAGCCCTGTTCTGGGTAAAGGCACTGTCGCATGCACCCCTTCTCTCACTCTCACCAATGTCTTACATGCTCCGTCTTTTCCTGTCAATCTTCTTTCTAATAGTGCCATTATTCTTGATCTTAACTGTACTGTTTCCATTGACATTCCTATGATGACCTTTCAGGAGAAGGGGACAGGACGACGACTAGGGACTGGCACATGGCATAAGGGGCTGTGGTACTTGGACAGGACTGGACTGGACAAAGCATTGACATCTCTGGTAGCCGACACACCACCGGAAGATACACGATGCAGTGTAGAAGATGAATTGCTACTCCACCACCAGCGTGTCGGTCATTCTTTTTTTAAAGTTATTAGTCGCATGTATCCGTTCTTATACCAAAGGGCTAATAAGGAGAAGTTATTTTGTCATGCTTGTGAGTTGAGTAAACATATCAGAAGCACATATGTGAGTTCCGGTAGTAGAAGTTCGGATGCATTTGATATGATACATTCGGACGTATGGAGCCCTTGTTCTACAACCGGTATTAACGGTTTCGATGGTTCGTCACTTTTATTGATTGTTATACTCGCGTGACATGGGTGTACCTTATGAAGAATAAAAGTGACGTCTTTGAGGTGTTTTGCGACTTTCATCGTCGGGCAGAAACTCAATATGGCACTAAGATTAAGTGCTTACGGTCTGACAATGAGACGGAATATACAAATAAGACGGTTGCTGAGTATTTATCCACTCATGGCATACTACACCAAACTTCTTGTGCCTATATACCGACACAAAATGGTGTGGCAGAACGGAAGAACAGATACCTGCTGGAGGTCGTACGGACGCTGATGCTGGCTATGAATGTTCCGAAACACTTATGGGGACAGGCGGTGTTAACGGCATCTTATCTCATCAACAGAATGCCATCTCAGGTATTGGACTGGAAGACACCGTTGGAGATGCTTACTGGTGCTACCACGTACACTGTTCCACCAAAAGTATTTGGGTGTGTCTGTTTTGTCCAAGATAATAGGCCAGGAGTTGGCAAACTGGATCCTAGAGCGGTTAAATATGTTTTTGTCGGGTACATGGTAACTCAGAAGGGATACGCATGTTGGAGCCCAGTTGAGCGAAAGATGTTTGTGAGCATGGACGTTACCTTCAGAGAACTAGAACCATATTATAGTTCGGATGACGGTTCGGCGTTTGTTGACACACCTAACATAGCGGGTGTTAGATGTGAGGGGGAGAAATTAAGCCCATCTGTGGTAGTCGGATCGGTCCTGTGCCCGGTCGTAGAAAACTGGACAAAAGGGGGAGAAAGCAGTGACTCCGATACAGAAGATGAAGAAGATACATATGTTAAACAGGGGGAGCAGCAGACAATGGAAAAGGAGCTCCAAGTCTACAGAAGGAGACAGCAGAAGTCCAGTACCGTGCCTGTACCGTGCCCTGTGCCTTCTGTACCAAGTCCTTCGTCTACTCCTACTCCAACTCTTGAAGATGTTGCCCCCACACAGAATTAATCTGATTCTGATGCGGATCTCTCTGACTCTGATGGTATGATCTCTCCACCACCTATTGCTCCCTTAAAGAGATCTTCTTGCATCAATGCAGGTAAGGCTCCTAGTCGTTTTGATGATTATGAACATGATATTGCCAATTACCTGTCTTATTCTAATATTTCTTCGAATTATCGAGGCTTCATCGCATCATTAGACTCTACTTCGTTGCCCAAAAGTTGGCTGGAAGCAAAGAAAGATCCAAGGTGGAAAGCTGCGATGATGGAAGAACTTGGGACACTGGAAAAAAATAAGACGTAGAAGCTGGTTCCATTACCCAAAGGGAAGAAAACTGTGGGATGCAAATGGGTGTACACAGTAAAAGAGACGTCAGAAGGAAAGGTGGAACGATACAAGGCGAGGTTGGTTGCAAAGGGATACACACAATCATATGGCATCGACTATGATGAGACGTTTGCTCCAGTAGCGAAAATGAGCACCGTAAGGACTCTGGTCTCCATTGCAGCAAACTATGGGTGGAAGCTATACCGATTAGATGTGAAGAATGCCTTTCTCCATGGGGACCTACAAGAAGAAGTGTACATGAAACTCCCGCCAGGGTGCTATGCTACAGAATCAGACGGAGGGACGTCGCATGGAAAAGTGTGCAAACTAAAGAAGGCTCAAGCAATCTCCTCGAGCTTGGTTTGACAGATTCAGAAAGGCTGTTACAGACATGGGATACTATCAAGCAAATGCAGATCATACGGTCTTTCTTCAGCATGCAAGAGGCCACATCACTATACTTGCTGTATACGTAGATGATATAGTAATCACAGGTAATGATGAAGCCGATATTGCTAAGTTGAAGTCAAAACTCGCGAAGAAGTTCGAAGTGAAAGATCTAGGAGCGATGAGGTACTTTCTAGGTATCGAGGTGTGTGAAGGCGAACAAGGAATCGTTCTCTCACAGAGAAAATACACACTAGATCTGCTGAAGGAGACAGGGATGCTGAGATACAAAGCTGCAGTCACTCCAATTGACCAGAAGTGTAAGTTGGGAGCAGAAGCAGGAGAGCCAGTTGATCTTGAAAGATATCAACGACTTGTAGGAAGATTGATTTATCTGGGACACACTCGCCCTGATATTTTATTTGCGGTGAGTGTAGTAAGTCGCTACATGCATGACCCAAGAACGGGTCATATGGATGCAGTATTTCAGATCTTGAGATATCTGAAAGGGACGCCGGAGAAAAGGGCTACGGTTCAAGAAGAATGGATGTATAGAAGTTGAGGGATACTGCGATGCAGACTGGACGAGCTGCATAGACGATAGAAGGTCTACCACGGGATATTGTGTCTTTGTAGGAGGAAACTTGGTCTCAGGAAGAAGCAAGAAACAGTCTGTAGTAGCACGGTCTCCAGCTGAAGCAGAATACAGAGCAATGGCTTTAGGAGTGTCAGAGTTGCTGTGGGTGAAAGCGTTGCTGACAGAGTTGAAGCTGGACAAGGGAGCACCATTACGTCTTCTGAGCGATAGTCAAGCTGCAATAAGTATAGCTAACAATCCAGTTCAGCACGACAGAACGAAGCACATCGAGATCGATCGATTCTTCATCAAAGAAAAGCTGGAACAAGGGATACTGAAGATTGATCATATTCGCTCAGAAGAACAAGTGACAGACTGTCTGACTAAGGGTCTTAGTTCAGTAAGTCTGTCGAAGCTATGTAACAAGATGGGAATGATTAATATCTATCGTCCATCTTGAGGGGGAGTGTTGAGAACTAATACGGGATTTAGTCCCACATTGGAAAATGTAATATGAAGAGGAGCTAGACTCCCTATAAGTAGTTGAGTAGCCCATCAATAAAATACACACAACAATTATTCTATACAATTTCTTGTCTGCTTTTATGCTTGATCTTGACTACTTAGTCCTAATAAGAGTCAAGGTTTTGATTTTGGTTGTCCCCGTATAAATTTTGGGCCGAGTAGTTAATTAATGGAGCCTCGATATTTTATTACAATCTATTAAAAAAATATACTAAAACTTTATTTAGCGAAGAGTATGAATCACGTATGCTACAAGTTATGTGAATTCTGACCGTGCTCCTCAAAAGTCAAGTATAAGTAGGGGTTAAACCGAACAAAAAAAAAGGCAAAATCAAATAAACCGAATTTCTAAAAATCAAACGAACCGAACCGAAATTAGCCATAGTGAAATCGAACCGAATCGAATAATCGATTTGGTTTATTCGGTTTGTTCGGTTAGACTATTTCTATTATTTAATGGGTCGGATCCAAAATTAGAATCGTGGTTAAATTATATTAAAAATTATAATTTTTATACACACATTTGTTATATTTCAAAGTTGTGCATAAAATTTGACTAGTTGTTAAATTATCAAATTTGGAGTTCAAAATACATATAGAATTGTTGTTTTAAAAATATATACATACATAGAATTGAAAATATTTATATAATTGCATAAGCCTTATTCGATTTTCGGTTTCAAACTGAAATCAAAACCCAAAACTAAAATTAATAAAAATATTTAGTATTTTCATAACCGAACCAATTTTTCAAACTCAATCGAATTGGTTCGGTTTGAATCAGTTTTCGGTCCAAAACCAGATAATGCTCACGTAAGTATAAGTCTTATGGAAAAAATGAGTTGATGCCAAAGTAGCTTCTGATCTGGATATAGTCCAAATACTAGTTTTAATAACTCTACGCTTTATAATGCGGCTTGAAAACGAGCCGTCCAAACCATATGTATCTCATCCACAATTTATTTTATTAAAAAATTGGGATAAAAAAACCTATCCATTTTTACGCATATATATATATATATATATATATATATATATATATATATATATATATATATATATATATATATATATATATGAATTTAAATTTAAATTTAATTTAAATTTAAATGTTTAAAGACTAAATTTTAATTTTAACTTGAAGTGAAAAAATATTAATTTTTTAAAGAAAAATTTTGACTTGCCCCCCACTTTTTTTACCACATTTTACGGTGCACCCTACTATTTTGCAATAATGTAAGACACCCCCTACTTTTGACGAAAGACGTCTAGGACTGACGGTCAACTCTTTTAACCCAAATCTTTTGATCAAATAACCCTCCTCCCATTGTCTCATATCCCAAAACAACCCCCGCCCTCCGCCGCAACACCCCCCGCCACCTACTGCTGCGCCCCCACCCCCTCCGCTGCCCCCCTTCGCCGTGTTCTCTCTCCTCACCATCTCTTTCTTCCCTCCCGCCCTTGCCCCTGTCGCTGCCCCACGTCGTGCTCTCTCCCCTCCCCCTCTTTTTCTGCCCTCCCGTCCCCCATCGATGCCCCCCACGTGAGCCGCTGCTCCTCCCGCCGCGCGCCCCCCCCCCCCCCCCGAATCTTTTCTCCGCCCCCTCTCCGATGTCTCCAGCAGCATCAGCTAGCATCGACGATGGCAGTAGCAACAACAACAGCTAGCAGCGGGGGCGCCAGAGAAAGAGGGGGAGCGGGGGAGCGTGGGCGCGCACGGTGGGTGTGGCCGAAGAAAGAGCGGGGGGTGGGGGAGAGGGAGGGGGAGGGGAGGAAAGTTCCCGGGTTAGAAGACAACATATGAATAGTATTTTCGTCTTAAATTGTTCGCATTGAAGAGATTATGTTAGTCATGGACGGATTATGTTAAAAGTGAATTTTTTTTTACATTATTCCAAAACAGTGGGGTGCACCGTAAAATATGATAAACAAAATGAGAGATAAATCAAAAAATTTCTTTTTTAAAATTGTTTAACAAATATAAAATCAACTGGAAATTGCTGTGAAATCCAATTCCGGGGTTGGTTTTTATGAAAAACCCACCCGCAGGGTGCACTACCAAAATAAGTCGATTTAGCGACGGTCAGGTCCGTCGCCCATCCGTCGGCAATCAGTATTAGCGACCGATCACTGACGGATCTTGGTCAAAATAATCCGTCGGCAATCAGCTCGTCGCTAATAAAGCTCCGTCGCTAAGTAGTCGTCAAGCGACGGAATAGCGACGACCTTTCATCGTCACAATAGCGACGACTTCCCGACGGTCTTTCGTTGATTTCAAGTATTAAATACTGAACTGTGTAGACGCTAGCGACGGAACGGTCCGTCGGCAAACCGTCGTAACAGCGTATCAGAGTGTATCGTTCCGTCGCTAACAAAGGACGAATTAGCGACGGAATCCTAACGGATAATCCGTCGACCATGTTCTGGAAATGCTTGACATTTCCAGAACCATGGCGACGGATATGTCGTCGTGACTTCGTCGCTCATCCGTCGACGTAGCGACTGACTAGTGGCGGATAATTCGTCGCCATGGTTCTGAAAATGTCATGCATTTTCAGAACCTTGGCGACGGATGTTCTGTCGCTAAGCCGTCGAACTAGGTATTTCCAGAATCTTGGCGACGGATTGTCCGACGTGAATCCGTCAACCACCCGTCGCTAACTGGAAACAGTTTCAAATCTCCAGTTAGCGACGGATATTTCGTCGAAAAGTAGTCGGAAACTGGAAACATCCGTCGCTAACCGGTCACTAGTCCGTCGCTAACTGAGATATTTTTGAAAAAAAATTGCAGAACTTTCCCTGTTCACACAAATATGCATAAACCAAACCAATATATAATGCACACCAATTATCCAACAATCACATAGACCAAATATATAATGCACACCAATTATCCAAGAATCACATAGACCAAATATGCACATACGAATTTAATACACACCAATTATCCGAGAATCACATAGACCAAACCAAACCAAGATATAATAGACACCAATTATCCTGAAATCATAAACTAATATCCGTCATTATAATCCGAAATTCCCACAAATATTCCAAAATTTTCACAAATATTCCAATTTTTCTTAATTACAATACTTCAAGGAGGAGGAGGAGTTCGATTGTCCGGTGGTGGTAATCCCTCCTGCGCCAGACGAAAATATTGCTCCACTAGGTACGACGGCAAGCCTTCGAAGACACTGCTCGGAAGTCCACGTAGCTGCTCTGGCGACATGAGATCAAGGAGTGCCGTCACAGTCGTAGGCGGTACCAGAGGGGCAGCCGGGTTGAAAGAAAGATGACCGACGGAAGAAGGGCCGGGAGCAGCAGTCGACGGACCGGCACCAGTAGAAGACGGACCGACACCAGCAGCAGACAGACCGACAACAGCAGACGGAGACGGAAAGTACGTGGCAATTTGCTTCCGCAAGGACGATACCGCCTCGTACAACTGCGTAAGCTGCGACCTAACATTATCGTCTGCCAGGGCCGCGGAAGGAGGCAGTGTCGGTGGAAATCTCTGAGTCGCCATGTGCAACGGCCCTAGGGAGCCGACTCCGTATAGGTGTCCTTTCTTAAAGCCGACGACGGTATCTACGAACAAGTCGTTGCCAGCGGCCAAAGAAGAGGGCGTCCGGACGGGCGTCGTTTCACCGACATCCTCGGTGTCAGTTAACTGAGCCCGACTAAGGGCCTCATGATACGCAGCCTATCAAATGAATGTGTTTATATTATAAGATTTACCTAAGTTGTAATCTAAATCCTATGTTTCACTAAGTTAAGTGTGAATCCTAAGTTTACCTAAGTTATAGTCCGAATACTTTTAATTCTAACGTAAATCTCATAAAAATAAGTACTTACATCAGTCTCCTTGGCCCACTCGTCGACGAAGCTCTCGTCCTTCCGTCTCTTGTGCGTATGCTGGAACACGTCGTGCATGGTGACCGATTCTGGCGCCCTTATCTCCTTTACCGCCCATTGGGTCTGCACACAAAATTTTTGTAGAACTTAATTAACTCCGTATATTAATAATACCTAATTCGATAGTGAAATGAATTTACGGTATCTCACCAGATCTGTAAGCGTCGCTGCGTGGGGCCTTGATCCCCCCGTATGAAGCCCCGCGGCCCGTCGATTCGCCTTCGCCTTCTCCGATTTCTTCTTGTACGCAGGAGTATTCATCATATCTAAGAGGTCCTCAAAATAGTCCTGCCTGATCCAATTCGGCCTCGTCTGCCCCATTTTCAGGTCATGAATCATATCCCGTATCTTCTTCGAGGCAGCGCTTCTGTAGGTCCTGCGGATCGCGTCCTCGCGATGGGAGGCCACCAGTACGTCGTCTAACATACAAATTCAATTATCACGTAATTTAAAAAATGGTTGATTAAAGAGTAACTAATAATTAACCAGATGATATAGATATATACCCTTAACTCGTCGAGCCAGACGTACTTCAAGTTTGGAGGCACCGACGAAAAGTTGAGGTAGGGACCATGGAAGTTAGCCCTGATAATTTTTCCAAAAGCCCTGGCAACATTAAACGGAAAAAACCTACAAAGAAGAAACAACTGGATTATTAACTTGAATAAATGAAAAAAAATTAATAAATTATCTTAAATTTACTTACGAGGTCCCCGCGGGCCATAGCTCTCGTCGGAACTCGCCTCTCGGCCTCTCTGGTGCCGTCGGAGGATCCGCGGGTCCGCACATATACTCCCCAGTAACCGGATGGAACCAAGTATGGGGGTACTCCGGGGCCCACTGTGCAGTAACTGGGGGATCCACTGGTGGATCTGCTGGTGGGTCCGATAGCGGAACGGATCACTACCAAAATAATTCATATTACCGACGTAATTAGCAACGTTTTAAGAAAACGTCACAGGAAAAAAATAATTTAGCGACATTTTTTTATAACGTCACAAGACGTCATTATTAGCGACAGACAGCGACGTTTTGCGACGTATTTAACTACGTTTGCGTTTTAAAGAGCTCACGTCGCGTATTAGTCGGTAAACGTCGCTAATATTAGTGATATTAGCGACGTTTACCGACGTATTTATTACTTCATCGCTAATATCACTGATATTAGCGACGTTTACCGACGTTCTAATATGACGTCGCTAAATTAAAATATAGGTCAGGTTCGAGTTTTTATTCCCCCCATTATTTTTGCCCTCAAATTTCTTTCATCCTTCCCCCCCCCCCGACCCCGATCCGGCGACCCCCACCCCCCTGGGCCCCCGACCGACCGCCCTCGGCGACCCCCACCGACCTCGGCGACCCCCACCCCCCTTGGCGACCCCTCTCCTCTCCCCAACCCAAACCATTCCCTCTCCTCTCCCCAACCCTCCCCCTCCCCCCCCCCCATCAGCTCCCCGACCCCCTCCTTCGGTGACCGCCGCTCCCTGACCCGCTCATCCGGAGACCATCGACCCCCTCCCCCCTCGCCATTGCCACACCCGATCCCTCGTTCGAGCGTCCCTCCCGTTCGCCAGAGCCAGCTTCAGCCACCTCTACCGCCGCTCCCCCTCGCCGTCGCCGCGCCCCCTCGCTTTCGCCCCTCCCCTCCTGCCACGGTTGATCAGGTAAACCCTAACCCTAATCGGCCCGTATACACACGGATATGACACATGACACAACACTTTGACACACACACACTTTGACACATGACACAACACTGACGCGCACACACTATGACACCTATGTGCTCAAATTTTGGCTAAATTAGGGTATTGCTAAATTACTACCCAAACTTTATTCTCATATTGATACATAATCTTGTATATTATTCTGCTGCAAGTCAAAATGAAGTTGGAATTATCCTGACAGCAATAGACATGCAAGACATATTCAACAATCAAGACATGGAGGCTGGTATACTAAACATAATAATAAGCAAGATGAAACAAGAACAAGAAAAATCAAGAAGTGAACCACAATCAAGTTCACAAGAGGTGCAACATAAGTGGTCTGCATTTATGTTGTCCCACACATTGGTAAGAATCAAAACTGAAACATCCCTCCTATTCATGTGTACATCGATGAAACTAACTAATGATATTCTGTCTTTGTTTTTGGGAAACAGTCCATCGTTCGCCAAGCTCATGGAGAAGGTGTAAAAGACGGTGTCATTCAAACTTTCAAAACAGATGTCTAAGACCTAATCATGGGTTTACATGACGACATAGAGTGGCTATTCATGCCTGTCTTTAATGAAGTAAAAAAAACACTATACGCTCCTGACATTCAACTTTAGCTCGTACAAGTGGGCACACTACAACTCCTTGGTGCAAAACAGGTACGAATCGAGCAAGGCAGATGCAGAATATATTAGGGAGGTCTTAGAGCATATCATAAGGAGAAAATTTGAGATGATGAGGCAAAAATGCAAGGCGATGATGGAGTATGAAAGAACAAATACGGAGTTTCGTTCAAACTGCCCACAACAAAAAACACCCAACTGCCTCTTGTACACAGCATATTTTATGAAGTGCTTGATGATTCATCCCTTCACAATACCAGCAAGAGGAAATGACGATGACATAATTCACAATAGGATTACAAAAGTTAGGTTGCAATGGCTTAAGAGGTTGCTTAAAAGTCCAAATACAAATGATGAACACATTATGAAAATGACAATGTACTAAGAAAGAACTGTATATTACATTGTTCTGTATATATGAAAATGCAGTTATATTCTTCTGTGTCTGTGTTGTTTTGTTACATCTGCTCTGTATTATATTATATTGTTCTGTATATATGAAAATGCAGTTATGTTCTTCTGTGTCTGCATCTTTTTGTTACATCTGCTGTCTTGTATTACATTGTTCTATATATATATATATATATATATATATATATATATATATATATATATATATATATATATATATATTATATTTTATATTTTATATAAAATATATATAAAATTTAAAATATATATATATATATATATATATATATATATATATATATATATATATATATATATATATATATATATATATATATATATATATCATTTTTGAATGACCATTCTGTGTCAAGTTCATAATGAGGAATGACCATTCTGTGCCATTCTCCGTGTAATTTAAAATGGAGAACGTCATTCTCCGTGTTAAAATACAGGGAGAATGGCCATTCTCCGTGTTAATGAACACGGAGAATGTTCTTTCTCTGTTGTACTTATAGGAGAATGAATGTTCTCCTCGCAAAATAACACGGAGAATGGTCATTCCAGTTTTAAAACGCATGAGGATGACCATTCTCCGTGTTAAATAAAATGGAGAATATCAATCTCCGTGTTAAAAACGCATAAGGATGGACATTCTCCGTTTAAAAACACGGAGAATGGCATTCTCCGTCATACTTAACACGGAGAATCCATTCTCCGTTTTAAGTACGATGGAGAATGCCATTCTCCGTGTTTTTAAACGGAGAATGCCATTCTCTGTGTTTTTAAACGGAGAATGTTCATTTTAGTTTTAAAACACTGAGAATGGTCATTCTCCGTGTTATTTACCATGGAGAATGTCATTCTCCGTATCATTTAATACGGAGAATGTTCATTCAATACATGATAGACCATTGTCCGTTTTAAATTACACTTGTAACAACTATTAAATGCCACCTTCTTTATTGGGGGGTGGGAAGTTGAGTAGTTTGCGGAATGAACCTATTAAATGAGATTCATTATGCTGACTATTAGGTTCATCTGCATTTATTGGACAGTATGTCCTATATAAAGGGCTTTCTTGAGGAGCAAACTCCATAATCTTCATAGCATTTTCATTATTGGAAATTGCTGTAAAACCAAATTTTTGGGCCTTTCATAAATTTCCCCTTTCCATTATACACGACCTTGACTTAGTTTTGAGAGGAGAATGGCCTGGCATCAGTTGGTTGTTGGCTGTGGATCTCTTCGTTCAAAGTAGTTATGTCCTTGTAGAAGAACACGTTGTAGTGAATCTCGAGATGCATTGGAAGACCTTGTTCGAACCTGAACAACATCTTGGCAGTCCTCGTGCTTTGTCAAAAAGTTGGGGTGTCATGCTATGCCCTTCTCAGAAACGGTCTAGCATTCCCTTGGCAGAGCCACCCGTTATGCCGGAAGAGCCACAAGTTGTGCTTTGTCCTGCTCATTCCGGCATTCGAGGTTACGGGTACAGGAAAGGAGGAATAAGGGTTGCACTTCTGTGAAGATAAACCCGCTTGTATGCTTCTTTAGGCCTTTCTGAATTTGTAATAAATGCTTTCTTTAAGAACAATATGATCAGTCTTTATAATAGATCCTTTGTAGAAGAACAGTATGAGTCTTTCTGAATCTGTAATCGATCCTTTGAACACATTAAAGTCTTTCTGAATCTGTAATAGATCCTTTGAACACATATTAATAAAAGAAATTCTTTCTATAATTTCTGTTTCAATTTTATTTTTCTCTGTCTGTATGCTTTGTAACATCTGCGGTGCATTCTATAATAAAATCACGGATAATATGACATTCACAGTACAAATGAGAATGTTCATTCTCCGTGTTAAATTAAAGTACACATTAGAATATGACATTTTTTGTTTTAATTAAAATGATAATGCAATTCTCCGTTTAATTCAACACGGAGAATGACATTCTCCGTGTTGAATTAAACGGAGAATGGCATTTACATTGTTATAACGCATGAGAATGTTCATTCTCCATGTAAGTTAAAACGGAGAATGGATTTCCCAGTATTAAAACGAATAAGAATTCCATTCTCCGTGTTACTCGAAACGGATAATATCATTCTCCGTCCTGAATTATACGGAGAATGGCACGGAGAATGAGATTAACACGTAGAATGTCATTCTGTGTGTCACCTAACACACAGAATGTCACTTTCCGTGTCACCTGACATGGAGTATGTCATTCTCCGTGTCACATAACACGGAGAATGACATTCTTTGTGTCACCTAACACACATAATGTCATTCTCCGTGTCACCTAGCACGGAGAATAACATTCTCCGTGTCACATAACACGGAGAATGTCATTATTTGTTTTAAATGTCATTCTCCATTTTAAATGGACACAGAGAATGTCATTCTTCGTGTCAGCTAAAACGGAGAATGTTATTATCTGTGTCACCTAACACACAGAATGTCATTCTCCATGTTAAATTGAAACAGAGAATTTCATTCTCCGTGTTAACGAATAAAAATTACACGACGAATGACATTCTCATTGTTAGAACAAATGAGAATGCTATTCTCCGTGTAATTTGAAACGGAGAATGGCATTCTCCGTCTAAGAATGACGGAGAATGGTCATTATGCATTCAAAAACTGTGAAACATTAAATATAACAGACTTCAAAATAGCACCATTGATATCAAAATTGTAAGAAATGTATGGAAAAAAACAGTTATATAAAAGGAAGAATATATGTATATGTATTAACGAGGGGACACTGCCTCCTCGACCACCATAGAAGCACGTGGGGGAGAGGGCAAGTACTGCGATTGTGATTACCTAATTCAAGACAATTATGGCACCTAACCTTCCTCTTCTCTTTTCCCTTATTTTCATAATTGCTCTTATAACGGTCCACCTTTGGTCGGCCGAGACCCCGTTTCGGAAAAGGGTGTAGGACCAAATCAGTTGAATTATTTTCAAACTGTTTTCCAGAATCTGGAATTGGACGAATAGTACATGTATATAGCTTCTGGTAGAAATCTGATGTCCAATACTGCTCCACAAAATCGTAGACGGATTTGCCTGAACCAAATCTGATGCATTGGATTGCATGGCCGCATGGAAATCCATATTCCTTCCATCTACGACAACTACAATGCCAATCAAGAAGATTCACCAAGTGGGAGGAAGTATCTGCCATCACCTCAAACTCGAAATTACCAGACCGATATACCTTATAAGACATGCCATCATCTGTAAGCTGCTTCTGCATATTCTCGGCGTATGGAGTCAATATGTTATCGAAATCACTTGCATCCTTGTGGCGATCCGAGATCATCTTCATCATCTTCACTCGGATGACATTTACAAGTGATGAAATAGGCATTTTCTTCTTAGCCTTTATCCATGAATTTAATGGCTCTGCACAACTAGAAGCAACCTCGCCGTATCTACATCCCGGGAAGAATACATTTGACCAATTTTCAGATTTTTGTTTATCTATCCATTTCACAACATGACCACAATTCAGATCATAAATCTTCTTAATTGCTTGTTCATACCCACCTTTATACAGGGGAAAAAGACTAATTAATAAAGATAGAAATCAAGGAACAAGCACATGAAAAATAGGGACCATTCTCCGTTTAATTTAACACGGAGAATGTCATTCTCCGTGTATTTTTAAACGTAGAATAACACGGAGAATAGTCATTCCCATTGTTAGAATGCATGAGGATTGTATTCTCCGTTCTAAACTAATGGAGAATGACATTCTCCGTTCTAAATGACACGGAGAATGACATTCTGTGTATAATTTAAAACAGATAATGTCATTCTCCATTTTAAATCGACACGGAGAATGACATTCTCCGTGTTATTTACACGGAGAATGACATTCTCCGTGTTATTTACACGGAGAATGTTCATTCTACTTGTTAAAATAAAGGAAAATGTACAGAAAAGCTGCATATATCTGTCTCATTTACACACCTGGAGTTAGAGCATATACTGCTTGCCTCCAAGCTTCAAGTACATGCAGATACACTGTTTCATTTTCTTTCTCCTTCAGTGGTATGTTATTCTTCATGTGATAATAGCAATAGCTATGGTAAGCAGTAGGGAACACTTTGGGAACTTCAGAAACTAAACTGGGGCCTTGATCTGAAAGAAAAATGATACGCCTACTACATCCAACAACATTCTTGAGATTTTTAAGGAACCATTCCCAATTGTCATCATCTTCGCCCGAGACTATACCGTAGGCAATAGGGTAGAACAGTTGGTTACCATTCTTCGCTGTAGCAGACATCAAACACCCTCTAAACCTCCCTGTAAGGAAAGTCGCATCCAAATATAGCATCGGACGACAATTTTGAAAGCCTTCGACACAAGCCCCATATGAAAGAAAAAGCTGCTGAAACCTCATTGACGTATCATCTTTCTGAAAGTCGATAACGGAACCAATATTGGTTTCCTTTACCTTTTCGACATACCAACACAAGTTGCTGTAAGCTCTAACATCATCTCCATACATTTCTTGGTGCACCAACCTAATGCCATGGTATGCCTGCCCGTAGGTAAGAGATAAACCATAGTCAACCTTGAATTCATCAACAACTGATTTTGCCGACTTTTTAGGATCCATCCGAACAATGTCACTAACCAAACTTTTTACAAACTTTGCTGGAACAACTATATTACCTTTATCCATATAGCCAGCTCCACAATTGTGTTCTCCCACATACCTCTTCACCTCAAAATTTTGATTATCTTTCGAAATGGATACAGCATGGAAGCTCCACAAACATGAATGGGTCTTGTAATTCTTGCAGCAAACGGTGTACCTCCCCGGCTCAGATTTTAGAATATGGAATGGATGACGAGATTCAAAACATACCTTCCTAACAGCGTGCCTAACTTCTTCAACACCATTTAGAAAAATCTGACCAACGCCTGTAATTGATCCAGGCCACATATTCGATTTCCTCTTCTTTACTGTCTCAATTGAGCCCTCATAAAATTCTACTACTCGTTTATCCTTTACAGTAGGAGAACATCTACTACTCAAGGAACTAGAAGAGGAAGACGAAGGTCCCATAGGAATGCTTTGACAAGTAAAAGATGTCGATGAAGAACAAGGAGGGTATACTTGCTCCACAAATAGATCAAAGCTCACGTCATGGGTACCATTGAAACCCCCAACCAAGGACCGAAGCCAAAAATCACTGTCAACATACAGTTCAGTCCCATCAGAATGCAAAAACTTGAAACGAAAGGAAAGTGGATCCAAAGAAGTCCATCGATCACACACTTGATGCTTTAAAAATTCCACGGTACTTTCATGTGTGACACGGCAGAAAACTATGTCTCTCTTGAAACAAAGATTAACTAAACAGCTTGAATCCATTCCCCCCTGATAACATAAAAACAGAAGAGATCACAAATAGGACAACACATATTTCTGACATTCTCCGTCTAAAACTGACGGAGAATGATCATTCTGAATGGAAAATGGTCATTTTTTGGCCAATTCTAACGGAGAATGGTCATTCTCTATAATCGTTACTCAGTTAATAATCTTCATAACAAATTCAAATTAAGCAAAAAATTTGCGACTAGACGAAGATCATGTATGAATTTCTACATATCTAAACTCTCACCTTGTTCTAAGATCTATAAAAAAAGATGATCTTCTCTCCACAATTGACCTAATCGCCGAAAAACTTCAAATCACTCCACGAAGAAGAAGAAGATGATGATGATGATGAGCGAAGTTCGACTGAAGAAAATTACAGTGAACAATGAACGATATTTGCGATCTCTGCTGAAGATGAGAACAATAGAATTCAGATCTCTCGTGAAGAAGAAGAATAATAAAATCGCAATCCAAATCTAAGTTTGTGAAATCAGAGTCATAAATATATGACCAAATTTGCGCGAAGGGGTATTTTTGGAACTATACAAATGACAATAGAGCATCTAAATGAAATCTTATAATATTTAACGTGGAAATATATAATTCTGGGCATTTCATAAAACCCACCCTGCGGGTGGGTTTTTCATAAAGGCCAACCCCGAAATTGGGTTTCACAGCAACTCAGACACACAAACCTACTAACTTCTATTTTGGGTTTCTTTCATCATATGAAGAATGGACTCTCCAAAATTGGTATCATCGGTGTTGTAGATATCAACCGATATTTCTATTTTGAGGGGGAAAAATGACATACATCGGACCAAACTATCCTTCGTGTCCTTTTTCAAAAAAAAAGTCCAATATTTTAGGAGTTTCCTGACATTCGGGCCAATATGTTATTTATAAAGGTTATTTCTAAGGGTACTACTAGTGGTGAGCAGAAATCGATTTTGGGCCGAAAACCGACCCGAACCGATCCAAAATAGCATTTCGGGTCGGCTTTAAACAAAACGGGTCGGATCTCGGTTTTAAACACACATATAATCGGTTTTTTGGTTCGGGTCGCGGTTTTGGAATTCGGTTTCCGACCCGACCTGAAAACCGAATTAATGTACACAGTTACATTTTTACCCCTTCATTTTGCATATATACAATGAAAATTAAAAACCTAACCCTAAACTTTCTCTCTCATCTCCTCAAATTCTCTGGAGCCTCCGAGCTCCTCTCCAAGTCTCCAACAGCAAGAAGGAGCACCTCTCTCAAAAAAAAAGGACGAAGAAGAAGCTCCTTTCTCTCCTCCTCTCCAAATGAAAATTGTTGCCCTGGAACTCTACGCTCCTCTCCTCTCTTCAGCGCCTCCTCCCACCATTCTTTAGCCGAAGCTATTTTTTTTCCTCGTTTTCTTACAATTTTGTGAATAATATGCAATTTATTCATGTTTTCTCTCGATACTTTGGATTTTACGGTTGTGCATGTTTCGATTTTGATGTTGAGGTATAGATCTATTGAGAAATGTATGTGTAACTTATAAATGCAGCCATGGACTTTGTTTAGTCTGTTGGTATCCATTTGATTTGTAAATGCAATTGGCTTTTTAGTAGAATAAGATTGTAGATCTTGTAAAAAAAAGAAATTACTGGACAAAATATGGTGTAAAAATATTATGCCAACAATTTTTAGTGGAATAAGATTGAAATCTTTGTAATTTTTTCTTGAATATTTTTGTACAAAATGTTTACAGCTATTCTGGGCAAAAAAATTGGTTTTAGAATCATCGATCCATTCGGGCCCAATAAACCGAACCGACCTATAACCGAACATTTCTAATTCGTTCCGGTTCGGTTTTTAAAATTACGGTTCGATTTTCGGTTTCTCAAAATTCGGTTTACGGTTCAGTCGGTTTTTGAAAAAATGGTTCGTTTTCAATCGAACCGAACCGTTGCTCACCCCTAGGTACTACCAAGTTTACTTGGGGCTAGCCCTTACTTGAAGGCAGTCCAAGAAGATGAAACTTTTGCTGGAGGCTGTCTACAAGTTGCTTGGGGCTAGCCCAGCCCCTCAAACCCTCATTTTCATGTCATTTGCTCTTTTTCTTTCTCTCTCTACCAAGAACTCTCAAACCCTAAAACCCTTCCTCCCCGTCGACCACCGTCGGGCGCCACCACTTCGCCCGGCAGATCTCCTTCCTCCTCCGCCTCCGCCTCCGCAACCTCCTCTCCCGTCTCTACCTCCCCATCCGCCGCCCCTTCCCCTCCGACGACTCCCACCTCACCCGCTCCCTCACCCGATCCCTCTCCCAGCCCCTCTTCTTCTCCCTCGACTCCCTCTCCTCCATTCCCGACCCCCCTTCGCTCGACGTCCCACCGGCCACCACCCTCGCTCGCACTAGCTCGGGACGCGCCGCGACGGACGGTCTCCCTCCGTCCAAGTCACACCACCGCTCGCAGAACGACACGCTGTCGCTGACAACCTCTTCAACGTGTACAAAAATAGGACTGCCAAAAATAGGACTGCCAACTTGTTGGCAGTCCTACATTATGTTAACGTAATATAGGATTGCCAACTTAGTTGCAGTCCTATTGGCTGAAAAAATTAGGGCTAGTCCCAAGGAGTCGGTGTACTTTGAACTGTTATCCCAACTCGAGGATATATAAGCTCTTTTGTCGAGGGGGAGAAATCCTATAGTCTGTATCGAGAAAAGATGGTTTCAACAATTGTGTCTTAGCTTTCACATTGACGGAGAAGGCAAATGGATCATAATCATACCTTCAGTTCCACCAAACTACTGGCTTGAAGCAAAGAAATAGAGCATTTTTTGGCAAGCTATGTGTATGGATTATTGGATTTGTCAATGAATCTCTTAGACTCAAATATTTGAATTAGCACCAATTTATGTAGTAAGAGTTGAGTAAGGGTTCTCATTAGTGACATTTCCTGTTGCTCGGGTTAACTGTTGCCCTCAAGAATTATTCCTCTATGAAGCTTCCATCTGTTTTCCGGTGTCTCTCATCTATTTTCTTGCAATTTTCTGTCATGATGTTTTTTGTGCTATGCATAATTTACTTGAAGCTTGTTTATATCATGAATTCTTATAAACAATAGAAAGTCAGATTTACAATTGAGGTTCTATATTTTGATTTTCACAATGAGCTATATTAAATAATATTCTGAATGCAGGTTTATTTATTTTCTAAAGTTTCTCATTTTGTGGTAATTTGCTCCATGTCTTCTGTGAATAAACACATCTACTACCTTGAAATGACATTTTATATTCAGAAATCCATCAAATAACATTTATCTATGGAACAGACTGCTATAAATTGAGTGCTATCTGAAGACTAATGTATTTTGTATATGTTAGGACTGCCAGGGATCTGGTAGTCCTGACCCAAACTCTCTGTGAAGGTAGTTTGGGTATGAAACTCTCTTCACAGAGAGTTTGGGTCAGGACTGCAAGCCCCCTGGCAGTCCTTCATTATGTTAGGACTGCCAGAGAGTTTCATACAAGACTGCCAGCCCCCTGGCAGCCCTTCATTATGTTTGGACTGTTAGGGGCCTGACAGTCCTGACCCAAACTCTTTGTGAAGAGAGTTTGGATATGAAACAGAGAGTTTCATAGGACTGCCAGCCCCCTGACAGTCCTTCATTATATTAGGACTATCAGGAGCCTGGCAGTCCTTAGATTTCAGATCTTAGTAGCATTATAATAGGCTTAATTTTCTTTGAAATTTCTTAGTAGCATTATAATATCTGATCTGATCTTGATCTGTATTTGTTTCTCTTATCCTCTTTAGTCAAATTGTCGACATCCTATATCCATGTATCCTCTTCAGTCAAATATGGGCATTAGTTTAATACTTGGTCATATTCATATATTCACATCTGTACCTGCTTATGATAAAAAGTAAAACCACGTAAAGCATATATCCCTTTTTTCTAACTTTGTTTACACCAGCAATATTCCCTTGAGAGGCTTTCACATATTTTGTGTTTATACGAGAATAGATAGTTTTTTACATAAGCATTTAACTATTATGTTTTTTAAGTATTAATAATAGCTGAACTGTAAGTTGCATGAATAAGTTGAGGCCAAATGTTTCTGAAAACAAATGAGCCAACCTTTAAAGAAAAAATAGGACCTAAATACAACATAATACTAAATCCAATAGCTGATGATACAACAAGAGAAAAATGTAAACAAGTGAAAGCTGAATGGCTTTTAAAAACTAGCTAAGCCAACATTTAAAACGAAACAAGATCTAGCTACAAGCCTACAACACAATACAAGGTTCAGAAGGCTGATGATTTAAAACAAAATTTTGTTGCATGTTCAGGTATCTAGTAAAGGTAAAGTTTTACATGGTATGCTATATTACTCGGTAGGATCTTTATGAAATGAATCCTTACACACGTTGGGCTTCCCTACACTTTGCATTGGCAAGTGATATTGTAGTTGCTAGGCTTAAAGACATGGCCCTATACTGAGCTAGCTGAAAGGAATCAATAATTCATTTGTCTGACCCCAAAGGATCCTACTAGTTTTGTTGTTGAGGAGTCGATGATTCATAATACATGCAACAGCCTGTGATAAATGTTAGTCCCGAAGACAGATCAAAAGAATGGAGATAACCTGAGTGGGAGTAGAGATACACGCAAATCTCTTGGTCCAATTTGCTAAATAAGTCAAATTTCATAAGTCTCGTATTTGTTTCTTTGTATATTATGTATCCCCTAAATGTACAAATGAGATAATAGTTTCACATACTGGACTGCCAGGGGGCTGACAGTCCTTCATTAAGTTAGGACTGCCAGGGGGCTGACAGTCCTGACCCAAACTCTGGGTATGAAACTCTCTTCATAGAGAGTTTCATACAGGACTGTCAGTCCCCTGGCAGTCCTTCATTAAGTTAGGACTGCCAGAGGGACTGACTGTCCTGTATGAAACTGGACCCTCTTCTAATTTTTTTTCTTCCTTTTAAGTTTTCCAAAATAGCTATTATTTTCTTCGGATTGAAAATTATTATTTTATCTTCTTGTTGTTGTGGTGATGATTTCTTCTAATTCTTGGAGAGGCGGCGGTGGAGGAGGTGGAGGAGATGGGTTTGTTGAGCTCTGTGCTGGGTTTTGTTGGATTTGGAGTTGGAATCTCTATTGGCATGTGATTGGCTATTTCCTCTTCATTTTTTGGGAAAATTCTCAGAAAGAAAGGAATAAAAATGTGGGCTAGTGTTTGATTCTATGACCTAGAAATGTTGAGAGAGAAGAAAAGAGTAGAGGGAGAAAAAAAAAGAGTAGAGGGAGAGAGAGAGAGAGAAAAGAAAAGAAAAGTTGTTATTTATACCTTTGCTTGGGCTAGCCCCAAGTAAAAAAAATTGATGACAAACTTGTAAAATTTTGAAACATCTTTGGGATAGCCCCAAGTAAAAGATTTTTTCTAAGGGCACCACCCTTTTTACTCGGGGGCAGCCCAAAATAGTTTGAAAAAATTACAAGTTTGTCATGACTTTTTTTTTTTTTACTTGGGGGCAGCCCAAGTTTTGGTATAAAAGCCAACTTTTTCTTTTTCTCTTCCTTCCTCAACTCTTTTCTTCTCTCCCTCAACTCTTTTCTTCTCTTCCTCTCCATTTTAGGTTAGAACAAAACCTAGCCAAAAAAAATTCCCAACCTAAATTTTGGAAAGATTGTTGGTGAAATATTTAGTAATAGTGCGAAAGACTTCTCCCATTTATTGGTAAGTCATTGAATTAATATTTGTTTAAGATTTTAAACATGAATTTCACATATAAAGTTGAATTATGTGTTTAATGTATAAAAATATTGAACATGGAACAACCGGGATCATCAAATGTTGTATACTCTCTTCCCGCCACGTCCGAAGAACACTTTGATGCATTGGAAGCCCTCTTGGTAACTAAATTTTAACTTTTTATCGGGTGAAAAATCGGGTTGTCTCACGACCCGATCCCAAATAATTGGGTCGAACCGGATCATGCCCAGCCTGCACCGTTGTGAGACGGCGGCAGTAAGCTGTTCTATATGCAGGTGTTCACAACAACATCTATACATTTGTCACAACTCAATATACGAAAATGTTAAAACTTTTATTCAATATTCGAAAAGTACAACTGAAAATAAAAGAACTGAAATAAAATGCTGAATTCAAATTAACAAAATTTCAAAAACAACAAAACTGGAAACTGAAAATAACTAGCTAAGTGGTCGGCTCGTCGGCCTCAGGTCCTGCGTCCTCCAAGGGGGACTCCGGCAACACCACAGGGTACAAAACCGGGTCATAATAGCTATTGTACAATAGCTCAGCATCCTCAATATCACCTAAAAATGTTGTCTCCAGTCAGGAGGGAGCAAGTACGAATATGTATCTCACATTTCAAGTAATAATGGAAAAGTGCAGGCTAAACAGTTTGAAACAATATTTTCCAGTAATTCTACGATTAAAAACAATGTGATTTGAATGTGTAATCGTCTATGACCGGCTTGGGTTATACAATAGCGTCCTAGCGACGCGATACAGCTTATCCTCGTGTAAGAGGGGTAAGCTCGCACAATCATGCAATATGGGGGTTTTGGTCATAAACGTTGCACTATTCCCCCAATCCCCACAATCAATCAATCAATATTTGAACCCTAGGAGAGGGTTCCGTGTAGCAATGTGGTTTAAACATGCAACTTGACAATTACTAAATAAAATACAAGAAAACATAACCGTAACTTGTCTTTGTTTATAACTGGATCGGTAAGGTCGGTTCCGAGGAGGATGTCAGGTTCGTCTCCGAGATCCTACAGTTGAGAACCTCGACTTAGAACCAAAATTGTAGCCATTCTAGGTGTGCTAGTTACAATCTCTAGTAGTAGTGTCCTAGTCGGATTTTAAGTTCTTTTATTTAACCTACTGTAACGCTTTACGTCGCAAGCTACATGCGTTGTCAATTAGTTTGTTAAACCGGTTAATTCAGTTAATTGGAAAAAAAATAGCAATTACAGTTTAACCTCGAAAAACTTTGTATTTTTGTAATATATATATATATATATATAATATATATAAACTAGTTTTCTTCTAGTGATAAAACATGAACTTGTTATCTTGCTAATATTTTTTCATTTAATTAACTTGGGAAAATCTTTATTAATTTTATACCAAAATAATTATTATCCTAATTATAATTACGTGTCCAAACATGTAAACCAACCCAGAAAAGAAATAAAAATTAACCCAGAAAAGAAATAAAAAACCTAGACTAAACAATACAGGGGCACAACTAACAAAATAGAAATCTGGGCTTATGCCCTTACAAACTTTACATAAATGAAATTAGAGAAAAAATAGCCAGCTCTGAAAAATGTCCCGTATTTTAAATACTGAAAACAAAACTAATAAATAAATTAAGTTAAATCTTAGGAGTCTCAGACTTGGTCCAATCGTCACTATTTTTAGCTAATGCCTCAACGTCCGGGTAAAACCGGTTTCGTTTGCATTTCGCTAGGGCCCACGAACCGGTACGGTCGTCGCCTAAAAATCCGATTTGAATTTATTTTCCGAAAACCGATTTAAAAATTCATTTATAAAGTTTTATAAAAATTTGGGCAGCATTCCCTCTATATTCGGGATAACCCAAAACTGGAAAAATGCGCCAAAATACCCAATACCTATCCCAAACCAGGGAAAACACACTTTTATAGAAAATATAATCACAGAAATCATTTCCTAAGCATAATCGGAAAACCCGAAATATAATCGAAAATCCCAAAATTCCGAAAATCCAAACCAACCACAGAAAACGTCATAGAATGTTTTCGGAAAGATCGAAACTACTACGTCCACTAAAACCGAATTCCCGGGAAGGAATCGGGGACCAATTTTCATCATCGACTAAGTAAACGAAAACGGGAACGCAAAATTATACCTTGGGCTGCTCGGCTAGAGCTCTCAGATGTTAAAAATGGAATAAAACCAAGTTTTCGCGGAATCGAGAAAATCCAGAGCTCGCGGACAGCAAAGAAAAAATTGCAGAACGGGAGATCGGGGTCGGAATCCGGCGTGGGAGCACGCTGGACAAAGAGGGGCTGCCGGAGCGCTCGGGGTGCAGCGCTGGGCGAAGCGGGGCTGCCGGACGGCCGGTTGCTGGCCGAAAAGGGGGCCGAGAGGGGTGCGCTGGCGAGGGGAGCTGCCGGAGTCACCGGAGGCCGACGGGAGGCGGGGCCGCGGTGGGCGCGGACGGGTCGGCGGAGGTGCTGTGGGCGCGGGCCCGACAGGGGAGGCCGGGGGAGCGGCGCCGGAGGTGGGCGCTGGGCTGGAGTTGGGCGGCCGGTGGAGCGGCGCCGGAGGTGGGTGCGGGGGACGCGGACGGGTCGGCCGGAGAGCTCGGGTCGGCGCTGGAGTTGGGGAAAGCTCGGGTGGAGAGAGTTTGGGAAAAATTGAGAAAAGAATGAATGAATATAGAGTGCTGGTGGTGGTGGTTTATTAAGAAGGGGAGTGGGGGATAAGTATGTGGAGGAGAGAAGGTTGAGGAGAAATAAGGGGGAATGCTGGGTCATGGGCGGCCAGGTCGTGGGGGTAGGTTAGGATATTTATTATTTTTAATTAATAATAGATTTTAAATATATACTCAAAATTTAAAGAAAGTAAAAAGAATGGGTTCGGACTGGTCCAGGCTCGGGTCTCGCAAACAAAAATTCCAGTTATTATTTTGAAAATAATTTCGAACCCACAATATAATAATAATAAATATAATAATGGCTTAATTTAACAAAGTGTATATTTAAATATTGCGACAAAAGAAAATTCAATAATTTACCAAAAATGCAATTAAATCTAATTAATCCAATAAATCAGAAATGCGGGTTTCACAACCTTCCCTCCTTAGAAAATTTTGTTCTCGAAATTTCACTTACCTCGATCAAAAATGGAATTTAAATTATCAGGCACGATCGGATTCTAGGCATGATCTCTAGGTACAATGATAAAATATAGGCACGATCCGAATTATCTAGATAAGATCTGAGATAGAGTTGAAATATTGTTGTGATCAAAATCATTTTAGCACGAGTAAAATTAATCAAATGATCATAAAATAGTAACAATCAAATGAGGTCTCGTGAAACAGAAAAGACAAGAAAGAAACGAACGTCAATCATTTATTGAAAAGACAGAAAATAATGGAATCTTCTGAGATGAGGGACTAAAAATTCCAAATCAATTTGGAATGGGATATAAGGGTTCGTGACTAAGGAGAACTCAACAAGTTGTATGATAGGAGGATATCGAGGATGATTAGAACAATATATCTATGATAGGAATGTAATCGAGTAAGATATTTCCACTGAGGGTCGAGGATAGAAATAATATCGTTCCACTATTTCAACGATCCGAAGATATGATATGCAGAAAAAAGACTTACAAGATAACTATCTTAAACCAATTTCTAACTAGCTGAACCTTCAGTATCTACATAAAACTAAGATATCTGCCAAGGTATTGAAACTAAATATATTTTGAAACATAAATCATCTAAATCAATTTTCATCCATCGTTGTATTTAACTCGTATACCAAATGTATTTCAAATTTCAAGTATTTCTCTCGATCAAGTTATTTTACAGACGTTAATTTTCAATTGTCCGCCATTCTTCCAAAACTGACTACGTCAAAGTTTATAGTATTCACTCGTCATAGTAAATCCTTAGAAGTTCTTTAAGTTGATCCATGACCTCTATTCGAGAATTCTCAATTCTTGAAACCAAAAGACAAAATTATAATCCCTAATCAAATTCTAATCCTTAACCATGTATCTAATGATCGTTCTTATCCAATGCATTAGCAAAATATCCAGAATCTCAATCATTCTTACCATAATTAATATGAGTATCCAAAGTTTGGTAGAAATTGCAAATCCATTGGCTAATTACCAAAGTTGCATGCCAATGGTCTTATCTCAATTCCTAGCTGCTTATTCCTTCTCTAGAACCTATCATTCCATTGCTCGTATTATTCCTTTCATGGCTATATCCGTCCCTTCTAGGTATAGTAGTCATCTAACCATAAAGTTGATCCTCGTCAAGTGTTTCTTTACTTGATCGTTATATTCACATGTTTATATATCATCCAAATTCACTTCCTTCATGGGAGAATCTTACCAAATCTTAGACTTGCCTCGCTAACTCTACCTATGTCTTTCTCTATCTCCCATACTCTTCTTTAAATATAGAATTCAAAGTCGTCAAATACCTTCATTTGTTTGAATGAGGTTTAGGCACTGATGAGCACTACCAACAGTTATAACCCGAATAAGTCACAAGTTAAGACATACCACTCTCTCAAGACTAGCTTACTCAAGGCATTCTTCTATCTTTCCTACCCTTTAGCTAACTAGTATTGATCCCAAAGATGTTCTTACTAGAAATGCGATAGGTAACAATCTATGTTTCTCCCGCATATAGCTATACACTATATACATATGGTCATCTACAATATGTATATTAATTAACTATTTAATATCTAAAGCTAACCACAACTATCCACAGCTTCCAGAATATGTAACCAAAAATAATAATAATAAATAAATTAATAAATTAATATAAAAATATATATATATACAACGTACTAAGTTTGAAACAGGAAAGAGATTGAGTCAAAAGAGATTGATATGGTCCTAAATAGTTCTAGGAAAAATCAAGTAAATTTTTTTTATAGAAAAAATAGATCCTTTCTGGCTGTGATAAGAGATTACTGGAAATAGAAAGCCATAAAAAAAATACAAATCCTTTATTCAGACAACAGTGAGAATAATTTGATGGTGCAGAAAAGAAAACCATATTATGGATATAGTTTCAATAATATTCAAAATTCAAATATATCCGAAGTCACTTTGCCTCAAATTCATGCCTCGCCAGAGTGCACCTGACTGCAGTAAAATTTGGCTCCACAACTTGGATAGAAATAGGTTTTCGAGTATTCTATCAACTTTATCCATTTTCTGGCTGAACAACATAGGAGACAAATTTGATGCATTTAGGACGTAGCCTCAGTAATATCCAAAAACCTATCAACACCTGAATCACTTCAACTTAGAGTCTATGCCCCGCCAATGCGCAACTAGCTGCAGTAAACTCGCAGTTTCCATAATTCAGACAAATGACTACAACGCAAATGTGCGAAGCCATATTAGGTCACTGAATATTTTCTCAACTTTGTCCATAAGAATTTCAAAGAAGTTTCCTAAAATTCAAACGAGTTCTAAAGTTCTAGTCATGATAGAAAAAGATGTTGATGTATGTTCTTCTGGAATCAAAAAAATTTATCAGGATATATATGTGTTCCAGTATCCCTTGAGATTTGAGAGATTGGTTTGAAGTCATGAAATTGGTCTGACTGGATTATGGCTAATTGAGTTGGACACAAATAAGATAGAAGCACCAGAGCTTCGAGTTGAGTTGAAGAAGCCAATGAGAATATTTCCGACAAATCACTTAAAGGATACTGACATTTACCAAAATTAGTTTGAAGAAATAATTTCTTATCCAAGGAAAGTTTGAGAATGTGCTGGGTAAGTTGGGTTGACACAAAAAGAATTATGTCTTATGGATTCAAGGAAGTCAGGTTAAAATGGTTTAGCAAGCCAACCAGGGGATAGTTCAACAATTCAAAAGTTTTTCAATGACTAAAGGAAATTTAAATTAGGAATATGGAATCAATTCTCTGACCGTTCGTGCTTCACGATACTCAAGTATTGAGTTTTAAAGCTGTCTATGCCTCGAATTGATCAAGAAATTGCATAGAGAGAGTAGAGTTTCAAGTTGAGTGGAGGGGATCAACAAATAAAATATTTGGAATAACCTAGGAGATAACAATCAATATTGAAATTATTTTTGAAAATATCTTCTCTAGGGAAATCATGAACTAACTAGGCTGAACCAATTCTTTTGGTAATAATTAATATTGAGATTTTATTGTTCCAGAAGAATTTGGTTCAGGATTCATTCCAAGAAAGTCAATTAGAAATGAGTTCAAGGCAAATAGTTGGATACGCTAATCGTATAAGTACTTCGGGTAGATAAGAGTTTATTAGAATTTAAAACTCTAGATAGCGAACGGGTCTGGATGCCAAATAAAGGTAGAGCGATAAATAAATGGAGAAGTTGAAAATAGGTTTGCTGAAGAAGGAGATTGAAGAGTTCTAATATTGGTCCATAAATAGCAAAAAGTATAGATCCTAAGGGATGCTAAAATCTGTTAATGATATGGAAAGGAGATAGTCCCAAAAATCACGGGACACTAATAGATACAAAAATCTAGAAAATAAAATATGTAGTAACATATGCCACCACACATTCGGCCTAAACTGGTTAAGGTCAAAATTCACTCCTTATGTCATTATCACTTCCAACTGTTATAAGTACCAACTAATATCTGGGTATTCCAGAATTCTATCCTTCCAATTTTTTTTAATCACCGATATATCTGTGATAAATACTGCCTTACACACCTTCTCATTAAGATTAGAATCCTCCAACTTTTCTGAAATTGTATCGTAGGGGGAAAATGGCTTTGGGAAAGATATTGGCCAAAAATAGTGTAATCAGGGTAACATGTTATGCTTCGGTAGGGTATCATCTAGTGCTAATCAATAGCTCTTATGGTCCTAGTCTGGTTCGAGCAGTCTCCCGTTGCTCAATCTACTACTACGATTCTCTTGCGTCATGCATAGAAAACAAGATCTTGCTAGTACCGACTAATAGGTTGTCATCATAGTCTGGCTAGTTTAGGGGCAAGCATAAACAAGGTAACCTACTATTTTATAAGCAAGCAAAAATAGTTACTTATATATAGATAATTCGGTCCTATGTTGTGACAAACCAATGTTCTAGTGTTCTAGTTGTTTCTAGATATGTTCTCCTAAGTTGTTGATTTGACCTGCATGAGTCACCACTAAAAACATGTCACGACCCGATCCCAAATAATTGGGTCGAACCGGATCATGCCCAGCCTGCACCGTTGTGAGACGGCGGCAGTAAGCTATTCTATATGCAGGTGTTCACAACAACATCTATACATTTGTCACAACTCAATATACGGAAATGTTAAAACTTTTATTCAATATTCGAAAAGTACAACTGGAAATAAAAGAACTGAAATAAAATGCTGAATTCAAATTAACAAAATTTCAAAAACAACAAAACTGGAAACTGGAAATAACTAGCTAAGTGGTCGGCTCATCGGCCTCAGGTCCTGCGTCCTCCAAGGGGGACTCCGGCAACACCACAGGGTACAAAACCGGATCATAATAGCTATTGTACAATAGCTCAGCATCCTCAATATCACCTAAAAATGTTGTCTCCAGTCAGGAGGGAGCAAGTACGAATATGTATCTCATATTTCAAGTAATAATGGAAAAGTGCAGGCTAAACAGTTTGAAACAATATTTTCCAGTAATTCTACGATTAAAAATAATGTGATTTGAATGTGTAATCGTCTATGACCGGCTTGGGTTATACAATAGCGTCCTAGCGACGCGATACGGCCTATCCCCGTGTGTAAGAGGGGTAAGCTCGCACAATCATGTAATATGGGGGTTTTGGTCATAAACGTTACACTATTCCCCCAATCCCCACAATCAATATCAATCAATATTTGAACCCTAGGAGAGGGTTCCGTGTAGCAATGTGGTTTAAACATGCAACTTGACAATTACTAAATAAAATACAAGAAAACATAACCGTAACTTGCCTTTGTTTATGACTGGATCGGTAAGGTCGGTTCCGAGGAGGATGTCAGGTTCGTCTCCGAGATCCTACAGTTGAGAACCTCGACTTAGAACCAAAATTGTAGCCATTCTAGGTGTGCTAGTTACAATCTCTAGTAGTAGTGTCCTAGTCGAATTTTAAGTTTTTTTATTTAATCTACTGTAACGCTTTACGTCGCAAGCTACGTGCGTTGTCAATTAGTTTGTTAAACCGGTTAATTCAGTTAATTGGGGAAAAATAGCAATTACAATTTAACTTCGGAAAACTTTGTATTTTTGTAATATATATATATATATATATATATATATATATATATATATATATATATATATATATATATATATAAACTAGTTTTCTTCTAGTGATAAAACATGAACTTGTTATCTTGCTAATATTTTATTCATTTAATTAACTTGGGAAAATCTTTATTAATTTTATACCAAAATAATTATTATCCTAATTATAAATTACGCGTCCAAACATGGGAACCAACCCAGAAAAGAAATGAAAATCAACCCAGAAAAGAAATGAAAATCAACCCAGAAAAGAAATGAAAAACCTAGACTACACAATACAGGGGCAAAGCTAACAAAATAGAAATTTGGGCTTATGCCCTTACAAACTTTACATAAATGAAATTAGAGGAAAATTAGTTAGCTCTGAAAAATGTCCCGTATTTTAAATACTGAAAACAAAACTAATAAATTAATTAATTTAAATCTTAGGAGTCTCAGACTTGGTCCAATCGTCACTATTTTTAGCTAATGCCTCAACGTCCGGGTAAAACCGATTTCGTTTGCATTTCGCCAGGGCCCACGGACCGGTACGGTCGTCGCCCAAAAATTCGATTTGAATTATTTTCCGAAAACCGATTTAAAAATTCATTTATAAAGTTTTATAAAAATTTGGGCAGCATTCCCTCTATATTCGGGATAACCCAAAACTGGGAAAATGCGCCAAAACACCCAATACCTATCCCAAACCAGGGAAAACACACTTTTATAGAAAATATAATCACAGAAATTATTTCCTAAGCATAATCGGAAAACCCGAAATAAAATCGGAAATCTCGAAATTCGGAAAATCCAAACCAACCACAGAAAACGTCACAGAATGTTTTCGGAAAGATCGAAACTACTACGTCCACTAAAACCGAATTCCAGGGAAGGAATCAGGGACCAATTTTCATCATCGACTACGTAAACGGAAATGGGAACGCAAAATTATACCTTGGGTTGCTCGGCTAGAGCTCTCAGATGTTAAAATTGGAATAAAACCAAGTTTTCGCAGAATCGGGAAAATCCAGAGCTCGCGGACAGCAAAGAAAAAATTGCAGAACGGAAGATCGGGGTCGAAATCCGACGCGGGGGCACGCTGGACAAAGGAGGGGCTGCCGGAGCGCTCGGGGAGCGGCGCTGGGCGAAGCGGGGCTGCCGTACGGCCGGTTGCTGGCTGAAAAGGGGGCCAAGAGGGGTGCGCTGGCGAGGGGAGCTGCCGAAGGCAGGCGGGATGCGGGGCCGCGGTGGGCGCGGACGGGTCGGCGGGGGTGCTGTGGGCGCGGGCCCGGCAGGGGAGGCCGGGGGAGCGGCGCCGGAGGTGGGCGCTGGGCTGGAGTTGGGCGGCCGGTGGAGCGGCGCCGGAGGTGGTCGCGGGGGACGCGAACGGGTCGGCCGGAGAGCTCGGGTCGGCGCTGGAGTTGGAGAAAGCTCGGGTGGAGAGAGTTTGGGAAAAAATGAGAAAAGAATGAATGAATGAATGAATGAATATAGAGTGCTGGTGGTGGTGGTTTATTAAGAAGGGGAGTGGGGGATAAGTATGTGGAGGAGAGAAGGTTGAGGAGAAATAAGGGGGAATGCTGGGTCATGGGCGGCCAGGTCGTGGAGGTAGGTTAGGATATTATTATTATTTTTTAATTAATAATATATATTAAATATATACTCAGAATTTAAAGAAAGTAAAAAGAATGGGTTCAGACTGGTCCAGGCTCAGGTCTCGCAAACAAAAATCCCAGTTATTATTTTAAAAATAATTTCGAACCTACAATATAATAATAATAAATATAATAATGGTTTAATTTCACAAAGTGTATATTTAAATATTGCGACAAAAGAAAATTCAATAATTTACCAAAAATGCAATTAAATCAAATTAATCTAATAAATCAGAAATGTCGGTTTCACAGGGTTGTGACACAGAGGACTGTCACCTCTCTGGCAGTCCCGATCATAGATTAGGACTGCCAGAGAGGTGGCAGTCCTTCACATATGTAGGACTGTCAGGTCCCTGACAGTCCTACATATGTGAAGGACTGCCAACTCTTTGACAGTCCTAATATTAACATATTTGCTTTATGATGTTGTCTAATTGTATTAACTTTTAAGTTCTATTGTAGGACTTGAGATCTTCCGATTTTGTGGTACCTGTTCCAATTGCAGTCAAAGTAGCCCATTTATTCTGGACCAATCTTTGTTTTGAATCAAGCGAGGGTGCGATACATTGTTGTCGAAAAGTTGGACGAAAAAATAAGAGAAGATACCGTTGCAAGCCAAACATCGAGAGAAGATACCGTTGCAAGCCAAACACCGAGTTTTTATATTGACAAATTTCAACCTGAGCTTCGCAGTTACATTTGGTCTATTGTCGATGTCCTCGGTGATGGCCATTGCGGATTTCATGTGCTTGCAAGACATCTTGGTTATGATGACAAAGACGGATGGAGACGGGTGAGGCAGGAGCTGTACGAGGAGTTAGAGACTCGTTGTCCATTCTACTCCCGCATCATAAGCGAAGAAACAGTTGCAAGTTTGTTGTTAAGTATCCCTTGCACCGACAGTGTTACCGGGAAAGACCACTACATGTTAGTCCCGTCTACCGGCTATTTATTTGCTAATAGGTACATGATACCTGTTGTACTTTTCTCGTCGGGTATTAGCAATACATTCTTTCCGATGTGCGCTCCTCCGACGGACCACGGACATTCTAACCTATGTACTATAGGTCTAATCGGGGATCACTTCGTTATACTAAAGATGATCGCTCATTCTCTGATTTCTCTACCTTCAACAGTTTGGTACAAAAGAGCACCGGCCGAAGCCATCGCTTGGACCAAACCTTTCGTTGATCAGATCAACCATTGTAAGAAGTTGTTGAAGTTTGAGGAGCCAAGAGACTTACATGTTGACCACTACGACGTCGAAATCGACTGAGTATGGATATATTTAAAGTTTGATATTTTGTATATGGAGGACCACTTTTGTATATAGTGAAATATGAAGTCCACTAATCTATATGGAGTAAATTTTATATACAGTAAATTTTGCGTATTGAACTTACCTATATGGAGTAAAACTTTTGTATACAGTAAAATTTGAAGTTTTGTATGTTATATGTGTTTACCTGCGTGCTATCTGTGTTATATGTGTCTACCTGTGTGTTATCTGTGTTATATGTGTTTACATGTGTGCTATATGTGTTATATGTGTTTACCTGTGTGCTATCTGTGTTATATGTGTTTACATATGTATAAGTATGTGTGGTAAAATATACCAATTTGTTAAAGTATCCGATCAAGTATCAGGACTGCCACCCCCTGGCAGTCCTACATTCAATTAGGACTACCAGGGTGTTGGCAGTCCTAATTGAAACTTGCTGTTACAGCAAGTATCAATTAGGACTGCCAGCACCCTGGCGGTCCTAATTGAATGTAGGACTGCCAGGGGGTGGCAGTCCTATTTGTAGGTCTCTGTGATGAGAGTTTTGAAACCCTCTATCACAGAGAGTTTCAATTAGGACTGCCAGGGGGTGACAGTCCTACACAAAAGGAGGACTGCCAGGGTGCTGGCAGTCCTAATTGAAACTTGCTGTTACTTCTAGTTTCAATTAGGACTTTCAATTAGGACTGCCAGGGGGTGGCAGTCCTACACAAAAGGAGGACTGCCAGGGTGCTGGCAGTCCTAATTGAAACTTGCTGTTACTTCTAGTTTCAATTAGGACTGCCAGTACCCTGGCAGTCCTAATTGAATGTAGGACTGTCAGGGGGTGGCAGTCCTATTTGTAAGTCTCTGTGATGAGATTCAGTTTGAAACTCTCATCACAGAGTTTTATAAATGGCCATTCTTCTGTGTTTTAACATTTGAATGGCCATTCTCCGTGTAATTTATCACGGATAATGGCCATTCTCCGTAGTAAATTACACGAAGAATGGTCATTCTCCTATGTTTTAATACTAAAAATGGCCATTCTTCGTGTAAATTAACACGGAGAATGCCATTCTCCGTGTTTCTAATACAGAGAATGCCATTCTCCGTGTTTCTAACACGGAGAATGGTCATTCTCCTACGTTTTAACACTGGAAATGGCCATTCTTCGTATAAATTAACACGGAGAATGGCATTCTCCGTGTGGCATTCTTCGTGTTTCTAACACGGAGAATGGCCATTCTCCTGCATTTTAACACTAGGAATGGCCATTCTCCGTGTAAATTAACACGGAGAATGGCCATTCTCCGTGTTATTTAACACGGAGAATGGCATTCTCCGTGAATGGCCATTCTCCTCCATTTTAACACTGGAATGGCCATTCTCCGTGTAAATTAAGACGAAGAATGGTCATTCTCCGTGTAATTTAGCACGAAGAATGGCCATTCTCCGTGTAAATTAAGACGGAGAATGACCATTCTTCTGTATTTTATGGTCAGTTGAAACTTTAGAGGGCCATAACTTTTGACTGGGAGGTCGAAATGAGGCTCGGTTTGTCGCAAAATGAGCATATCTTCGAAGAGCCGAAGATTAACAATTTTTTTGTTAGTCGGCCTTCCAAAATTTTAGAATCGCAAAAAAATGATAATTGGACCTCCGTTTTAGCACTTTTTTGTTTTTTGGATATTTCATAAATTTTTCCTTTATAAATAGGACTGCCACCCCCCTGGCAGTCCTACACTTATGTAGGACTGCCAGGGTGCTGGCAGTCCTAATTGAAACTAGAAGTAACAACAAGTTTCAATTAGGACTGCCAACACCCTGGCAGTCCTCCTTTTGTGTAGGATTGCCAGGGGTTGCAGTCCTAATTGAAACTCTCAGACAGAGAGTTTCAGTTTCAAACTCTCATCACAGAGAGTTATAAATAGGACTGCCACCCCCTGGCAGTCCTACTAAGTGTAGGACTGCCAGGGTGCTGGCAATCCTATTTGAAACTCTCTGTGACAGAGTTTTATTTTGAAACTCTCATCATAGAGGGTTTCAATTATGATTGCCAGGACCCTGGTAGTTCTACATAAGTTTAGGACTGACAGGGTGCTGGCAGTCCTGATACTAAATCAAGAATATCAAAAATTGGCCAACAACTTAAGTTTTCAAACATAAATAACAACTACATATGAGACAACTACATATCCAACAAGTACATAAATAACAACATAAATCACAACTACATATCAGACAAAATATCCAACTTCAAAAAAATAACATAAGTGTCAACTAAATATCCTTCAAAAGTCTGCCCAACAACTTAAGTTTCCAAACAACAAATATATCCTTCAAGTTTTAAACAACAAAATTATCTTTACAAAAACATCCAGATTACATCCAACTAATGATCATTCCACATCCAACTACATATCATGTCGGACCTTTGAACGAGACTCCCTATTATTCATGAAGGGGAACTCGACCACGTCGTCGATGTGATCAAGCCCGTTGGCGACCGCGACACTAGTGTCACTTTGGCAACCTCTCCGGAGTGTCTGGGCCAATTCTTTCACCTTTTGAGACTGTAAATGAAAGTATAAGTGAATTAAGTCTACAAACATGAGAGTATAGGACATGCAGTTTCTCCTCCGCATATGAGCATCATGCAGTTACCCACCCCCCCTCCATATGTACAACATAGAATACCAATCCTCCCCCCTCCTCCCCCATTTCCACCCCCATATCTCATTACATTAGGACTACCAGGCCTGTGGCAGTCCTAATGTAAAGCAGGACTACCACAGTTCTGGTAGTCCTCTTTTACAAGAGGACTGTCAAGACTGTGGCAGTCCTGCTTTATATTAGGACTGCCACAGGCCTGGCAGTCCTACTGTATTCAAATCCGACTGTTGCAGTCGAACAGCCAAAACGAGATATTCGTTTGTCGTCTTCTAGGGTTAGGATTTCAAAAAAATAGGGGTTTGTCGTGTTCGAAAATTCCTTTCATGAACCATAAATAGATTCTAAACCTAATTTATCAAAACTTTTTAGAGAATTAAAAATATTCTAAGATTTTGAATAGAGTGTACAAAATTCTTCAAAAAATTAGGGAAGAACGTACCTAGATTCCGG
Organism: Iris pallida; assembly: GCA_029216955.1. Taxonomy (NCBI): domain Eukaryota; kingdom Viridiplantae; phylum Streptophyta; class Magnoliopsida; order Asparagales; family Iridaceae; genus Iris; species Iris pallida. Next base: position 4,547,560 of record JANAVB010006199.1, on the reverse strand, counting down.
TTGCTTCGACTTGCATGTCATCTCTTCGAATCTACGAATGTTGTTGAAGAAATCTTGGTGGAGGAATTGGGAGTGGAGCGGTGGAGGAGAAGAAAGTAGGGTTTTGGGAGAGGGAGAGGGAGAGTTCTCTTTTTTTTTCTTTTGGTGGAGAGAGTGTAGAATGAGTTATGAGAAGGAATGAAGGGTTTGGGGTATGGGTGCCCCCTAGCAAAATCTCCACCTCCTTGGGCCGTCCCCTAGTCAAATATGGGTGCCCCCTAGCAAAATCTCCACCTCCTTGGGCCGCCCCCAAGTAAGGGTTCCCCTAGCAAAAATGGTGGGGCCCTTAGAAAAAACCTAAGTAAAAGTGGTAGTGCCCTTTGAAAAAGCCTTTATAAAAGTTGGATGGCCTTTGAAGCTTTAGATTTTTTTTCCTTCTGATTTTAGGTCATTTTTTGTTTTAAGTCTGGTTTGATTTTTGAAAAAGGGTTAAACTCGTAAGCAATAAGTAACTTTCGACGAAACCCTAACCCTTCTCTCTCCTCTCTTGATGTGTTGTTGTTGCCTCCGCTCTTGCTATTCTCTTTTGAATTGTTGTGTCGTTTCTCTTTTTTCTAAATTTGTTGGTGTTGCTCGAACACTTGTCGGCGATCTGGACTTTGTCGTCCGGACAACGGGCCCTGCCACTAGAGGAGGAAGAGGAGGAGGGGTGAAATGGGGGCACCGGAGGGAGGAGATTTGGTGTGGTGAGCACTACCTGAAAAATTGATAAGAGAATTAGGTTTTAGATCGAGCTAATATAAACAAATTAGCGACATATGTCGACGTCGTTATTAGAGACTTTGGCATTCAGACGTTAAATAGGGACGTCGAAATAGAAGTTGCTAAATTGGCGACGTAGTTTTGCATCGTAATCGAGTCACAGTCTCTATTTTGTTTTATTTATCTCTATGATGCCACTCTTAGTCGCTAAATGCGACGTTGCAACATGGAGTCGCTATTTTTGTCGGAACCAGCGACGCCATCAAGTGACGTCGCTACATAACATCGCACATTTGGCTTATTTTGTAGTGTATAGCATCAAGAGCTTTACATGAATGACTATGTTTATACCAACCATTTAACCGTCCGAACATTCTAGCCAGAACTAATATATTAACAATGCAAATGTGGAAATATTTTACAACCATGTAAAATATCTTCTCATGTATAAATGGTAGAAATCCTTAAGAAGTTTCTAGATTCAATGAAATATTTCAAGAAGCTTCCAAAGAATATTCAGAGGAATATTTAAAGAAGTTTCTAGACCCTAGTGTAACCTCCTGGCTTGATAATCTGCGAAAAGTTTACTCGATGGAGCGAAAAATCTTGCGCTTGATATTTTTCCTTAATGTTTCATTGATGCCTTCGTTCGACGAGTGCAGTAACTCTCCAAATGACTTTCACTCCCTTGTTGTTTAGAGTGGTTATGGTTAACGCATGTCCTACGCTCTTTCTTTTCTCAGGTCACCCTTTCCAGATTTGTCCATTTTCTACTCAAGATTGAAAATAAATTGGTTCACCGCAATACTTTTTTTCACAGTCTGCACCCTCCTTGGTTGAGAAGGTATCTTGAGCGGACTATCAGGTCATCGATCCACCTTGTCTCGTGGGTGCACATAGTCTTCCATACCTCTGCGTATGCGAGTCCTGTTACAACTTTGTAGACCTGAACGTCCATCACACTATAATTCTTGAGTGACTTCTTGCACGTACGAGCCACTCTACATTCACACAAATGTCTCATGACCCTTGGTATAGTAACGCTTTTCCTTTGGGCCAAAATTTGTGGATTTGCCTTCTCGAGCAAGCTTCATCATTCTTTGGTTCGTTTGTTCCTCCACCATGCCCTTCTTAGCGCACGGCGACTAGGGTAATGCTTTTGTTGATCAATATAATAATAATGTCATTGATGGCACCATAAAGAGTGGATATTGATGGATACTTTACATATCTTATGCGTGATTAGTACTGAACGATGTGTATCCATCTTATTGCAGAAGTATCTATATATCCCAAGCTCCATACGCTCCTACGCAGTCGCCATTCTCTCAGTCGCATATTGATGTGACAAGCTTTGAGGCCCTTGAGCGATAGATTGTCGAGCTTCGAGAGGCCTTTGCTCATGCAGTCCCAACAGCAATATATGTTAGCATGTTTAGTAAAACTTAATATTGTTCTGTTTAGTACTAATGGAATGTTTTTACTTATAGCGAGTGAAGAACGTCTCAGAACCGATAAATTATTCAATGGGATGCGGGCTCACCACGTGGCAGTGGTGAGTCTTGAGTTTCCTCCAATAGCACCATGACACACCACTAATACTAAATTAGAGAAGAAAAATAAAAGAGTAATGTCATGACACTATTGGAGGAGACTCAAGGCTCGTCATTGTCACGTAGTGAGTCCGTCCCACTGAATAATTTCTCCTCGGAACCTTACATCCACTCTTCAAACGAGCAGATTGGCGATCGAAACAGAAGGTGCAGTCCATTTGCCTGAGCCTCCGCCTGAAGATTTGAAGAGCATTGTGACTTTCGGCTTCTTGTTTTGTAAACACATTTTTGAATGGTAATCTGTACATATTATGTTCTTTTCGTGCAGTTTGGACTTGTGTTTTTTGTTGGAAAAGAAGTGCGGAAACCTTTCTCCAAACTAGAGAGTACCTGCGAAAGAACCGAGCAATACAACGCACGAACCAAACACAATCCACGCAGACACAGAGAATTTTTGACGTGAAAAATCCTTGCGAAAAAAACCACGGAACGATCGGAGTCCAGCCCTGAGAAGCCTTAACTAATAAAATAAAGGAGTACATCCTTACAAACTTCTTTCGATCCAATGTGGATCCCCACAACACTTGAAAGCAAGAATAATTGATTATAAGGATACGAAGAACAAAGACGACAAGTAGAGATTATCCGAACACGATTCTCCTTTGAAAACAGCCTTCAATTCTCCTTCTCTTCCAAAGTTGCAATGGCACTCTTGCCTCCTTCCTCTTTATTTTCCTCAATGTTGTGTTGTGTTACACTTGTGATTAGGTTAGGAAAAACCATATTTAAATACCCTAATCCCGCAACAAAACCTGGACCGTAAGATACGATCCAACGGTGATTAAATCACTCTGAAATTTGCCTGGGCCCGACGACACAGAGTTCGGCCAGAACTTCGTGTTTTGGTTCCAGAACAGTTTTGGAACCAAGGGGCAGAGTTCGGCCAGAACTCTGTCCCAGAATGGTCTCTGGTAGCTCCCGAGCTTCTTCTTCATCTCTGAATGGCCTCGTCACCTCCCCGAGCTTCTCTGACACACAGACGGCGCTCGTCGCACTCCGAGATTTTCTTCACATAGGTTTAGAATCCCAACCACTCCAACATTTCTCCCCCTTCACAACTATGTAGAGGAGGTCGTCATCCCGACGATCTGCCTGCAGAACTCAAACTTTCTCCTTGGTAGAATCTTGGTGAACATATCTGCTCCGTTATCATCTGTATGAACCTTCTCAAGCTCCGCGTCCTTCTTCTCAACCACATCCCATATCCAGTGATACCGAGTCTCGATGTGCTTGGACCGGCTATAAAAAGTCTGATTTTTCACAAGGTGAATAGCACTCTGACTGTCGCAAAGCAAAGTATACTTCTCTTGCTTCAGCCCTATTTCCTGCAACAGCTTTTTTATCCACAGCAACTTCTTGCAAGCCTTCACATCGCAATGTACTCTCTCTCTGTCGTCGACAATGCAATACACTTCTGCAACTGCGACTGCCACGATATCGCTCCTCCAACAAACATCATCATATAGCCCGAAGTCGATCGCCTCGTGTCTACATCTCCAGCCATATCAGCGTCGTCCAGCTTCGGCTCGTCACCACCAAAAGAAAGTCTCCAATCGGCATTGCCCTGAAGGTATCGTAGAATCCACTTAACCGCACTCCAATTTACCCTTCCAGGATTTGAAAGATATATGCTAACTGTGCCAACTGCATGAGCGATGTCTGGCCTCGTACACACCAAAGCATACATAAGGCTTCCTACTGCTGAGGCATATGGAACCCGCTCCACATCTTCTTTTTCGTCCTCGGTAGATGGACACTGCTCCTCAGTGAGCTTAAAGTGGGCCGTAAGGGGACAACTCACTTTCTTCGCCCTCCATCCCGAAACGCTGAAGTACCCGGTGAATGTACTTCTTTTGGGACAAGTGTAGCAGCTTGGACTCTCTCTCTCTCAGCTGATCACCATCCCAAGAATATTCTTTGCTGTGCCCAATCCTTCATAGAGAAGGCCGCGCCCAGTTGGCGCTTCAACTCCGCTATCCTAGTGGCATTCCGACCCACTAATAGCATGTCATCAACATAGAGCAATAGAATGATAAAATCATCTTCGACAAAGTACATCACAAATGCACAATGGTCCGACGTCGTCCGTACATAACCATGCTCTTCCATAAATGACTCGAACTTTCTGTACCACTGCCTCGGAGCCTGCTTCAGACCATACAAGCTCTTCCTCAACCGGCAGACCAAATATGACTTATTTTTCTCACAGATTCCCTCTGGTTGCTCCATATATAGCTCCTCCTCAAGATCACCGTAGAGGAATGCTGTCTTCACGTCCACCTCCTCGACCTCCAAGTCGAAACTGGCTGCCAATGCTAGCAACACCAGAATAGACGACTGCTTGACGACCAGCGAAAAGATTTCATCATTCCACGCCTTTCCGCTGACCGTAGACTTTAACTACCAGCCTCGCTTTGTATCGAAGGCAAGTAGCATCATCCGTCTGCTTCACTCTAAACATCCATCGATTCTTCAAAGCCTTCTTTCCCTTTGGCACCCACACCAGCTCGTAAGTAAAATTGGCGTGTAAGGAACTCATCTCCTCCTACATAGACTGCATCCACTCTTGCTAGTGTTCGTCTTCCATAGCCTCTGCAAAACTTTCGGGCTCTCTCCCGTCAGTCAGTAGTATATACTCACCCGATGAGTATCTCGTAGATGGTTGTAAACCCACTTTTCGATTTTTTTTATTTTCTTTATTATGATTAACTTTTATGGTCATCAGAATTTGTACCTAAGCTCATAAGAGAGCTATGATCATATTATGGTCATTTGGCCTTTATATGGTTTATATAAGCATTGTTTAATTATTTTATAGCTTATTATAATTTTTAGAGATTTTTAGATATTTATTTATTAAGGTTTAATATTTTAATGACTTTCAAGATTTTATAATAGGTTTATTTGAGACTGTTTTGAGACCCAGTATTTTATGTAGGCTGGCTTGGACACGCACTCGTACCCCGAATGGCGGGTGCGGATCGTGATGCCGTACAAACCTAATTTGCGATCGTACAGGGCACAATCATAAGGTAATCCGAGACACGCGATCTAAGAGAGTAAGCAGACAAATTGAATCACACATTAAATAAGGAAAACTTTGATCTTTATTGATATTGGACATTATTTACAGACTACGGTCAGGACTCATGCCGTGCGGGGTACAACATGACTCAATTACAAAAGAGTGCCGATGAAATAACCGTTCCATACATTGCACACATCCCTCAATATATAACATAGTCTTCCAGTGACCTAGATTGGAGGGACGCTGATCCATCTTTCTTAGACGGCTGAGAGTCTTCAAAAGTGGAGTTGCGGGGACAAGTCTTCGACGCACGGTCGAAACTTCAAAAATCACGAACGTCGCCGAGCTAGTTGGCGCGTCCTTCCTGATTCGCGGGACCTGCAAAGAGCGAGGATCAGTACGATCACATGTACTGGCGAATGGCTAATTAAAATCCAAGCTCTGCATTTGATTCAAGCAGTTTTATAAACATGTTAGCTAGTTATTTCTGTGATCTTTCTAACCATCCCGATCGATTTATATGTTAACATGTTTTGTGGCAAGCATATGAAACTGTATACATTAAGCAACTATCATATTCATCATGTGTCACATGCATTAGTTAAGCAGTGAAAGGGTGTGAAGTCCACTGGCAATGTCAAGCCATCACGGACTATAGCTGGGTTAGACGGCGACCCTTTCGTGGCAGGTAGCAAGCCATGTGCGAAAGTTCCCGAATAACCCACGCCGATGTAAGGCTGGCGCTTGCTATACTCGTTCCTTCCGGGCCGAATCGGTCCCTTGGCCTAGGCAACCGTTCGAAAAAAACTACACCTTGTCGACAAGTTGTCCAATGACCGTTTTGCAGAGTCTTGAAAAATTCTCTCTCTTTTCTAGAACCTTATCATTTCTCTTTTATGTGCGAAACTTAGCCTTTCTTTTGAACTTAGTCAATTTACTCATTTAGCCATATCGTTGCGATAAACGTTAATCGATTCATTCATTGTTTGGCATAGTCTAAGTGGAATTGCATAAGAAAGCACGTTTTTTATTTTTAATGCCGACAGTTTGATAACAAGTGTTTCGTGAAGAATCGTGCCACGATTTCTTTAATTCTACATTATTATGACAAGCATTCATTTAACTTCATATTGATTTCAAAATAGAGGGACGAGGCGAAGGAGGTCAGCCACTCGCCTTAGACTTGCTTCAAGCGAGCGACTGGTTGGCTGTGCTGACGTCGCATACGCGATCACCTGCAATCGCATAAGCAACTGATTAGAACACTGTGTAATTCAAGGAATTTTGATATAAATGCGAATCTCGAAAACGCAAGTCACGAAAACCCATTGGAAACATTCACGAAAAACGTATTCACGAAAACCAAAGCCAAAGTCAAATCAAGTATGACATGAAAACTCGAGCAACGGGAGGTCTCTTCCGACTTAGCCGCAGAGCCAATCCTTAAGACGCAACCAGCTAAATATGGGACTTGGTTCCGAAGAAGCCATTCCATAACGTGGAATGGATCTTAATTCAACCGTTTTTGTTCGATCGACTCGGCCGATTCTGACCTATCGGTCCCGGCTGAATCGATAGCGACAGTGTTCCTTTCTCGTCCACCCCGTAGACAAAAACGGGACACGATGTAGGGACGGGGCACTACAATACCAGGACTAGGAGTCCCTTATTTAATTCTATTGTTAGGTAAATAAGGTTGCTACATAGGCCATGTAATTCTATTGTATTTTAATACGAGGGTATGATCCAAGGTGGGTAGAAAATATGTTTGGTAAGTTAGGCCTTCATAGAATTCAATTCTTAATTTTGATCATTTTTGTGCCATTTTATCTTCTGCCTTCTCTAAACCTTGTTTTATTTTCAAAACTATTTTGCGATCATTTTGTTTTCAAAACTGACACTTTTATTCAAGGACATATACTTATATTTTCTTATCATGATCGACTTGTTTGAATTTATAGAAACTCCTTGAAATTCTTATGGATATAGTTGAAATAATTTTTGATGACTTACAATGGTAAGGCAGATGCGCATTGTCCCCATTTATTTGAATTATGGAGACTGCGGGTTCACTGCAATCAGCAGCGCACTAGCGTGGCATGATCCCTAAGTTGAAATAATTTCAAGTATGCGTAGTTTTTCGAATATTACTAAAACTATATCCTAGTTGTATTATTGATCTTTTGATTTATATGTCAATATTGGTAGACTTGGTAGAGTGTTCGATAACATATTATACTTGAGTCATGAAACCAAGGGTTCACGGCAACCAGATGTATACTGGCAATGCATGGATTCTCGGTTAAATGACTTCGGATATACTTATGATTTTCGAATATCCTAGAGGCTATATCTTTTATTGTCATATGACTATTAATTTTTCTAAATTGACTTGATGTCTTACTTCTTGTTACCACCTTCTCAACAATTGGTAGTTCTCTCTATCATATTTCGATTATATCCTTAACCAAGTCTAGATTTTGACTAACCCTTTTGACTATAATTTGTGGATAATATTTTTTGTCGTGCCTAGTCGTATCCTTTGAAATTTCGAGGACAATTTTTCTAAGGTGGGTAGATTTATAAGTCCACTTTCCAATTTTTTTTATATTTTATTTTGATTATGATTAACTTTTATGGTCATTAGGATTTGTACCTAAGATCATAAGAGAGCTATGATCATATTATGGTCATTTGTCTCTTATATGGTTTATACAAGCATTGTTTAATTATTTTATAGCTTATTATAATTTTTAGAGATTTATTTATTAAGGTTTAATATTTTAATGACTTTCAAGATTTTACAATATGTTTATTTGAGACTATTTTGAGACCCATTATTTTATGTAGGCTGGCTTAGACACGCACTCGTACCCCGAATGGCGGGTACGGGTCGTGACAATGGTCGACGCTCTCTGTCGCTCCTTCTCAACGGAGCCACTGGTGCTGGCTGTATACCAACAGCCTCCTCCCCTTCAGGAAGTGCCTCCCCGACATGCTCATCCTTATTGGGGACACCCTGACCACCATCAGCAGGCTGATGATCATGGTTGGGAGCAGTACTGACTCCCCCATAACTGGATCCTCTGCGATGTCCTCTGGAAACTGCTCGAAGCGAAATGACTAACTCAGGCAATTCCTCAGCCTCAGAAGGCGTCTCGGAATCCTAAGTGTTGGTCATGGTCTTATCCTCGACGAATACCACATCCCTACTTTTGTAGAGCTTTCTTCCCACTGGATCGTAGAGTCTATAGCCAAACTCATCCCGACCGTAGCCGACAAAGACGCACCGCCTCATCTTCGGCTCAAGTTTAGACCTATTGTCCTTCGGTACATGCACGAAGGCCTTACAACCGAACACTCGCAGGTGATTGTATGACGGCTCTTTGCCGTACCATATTTTGTCAGGCATATCACCCTGCAAAGGAGCACTAGGAGATAAATTAATAACATAAGCAGCTGTGAGAAGAGCCTCACCCCAATAGCTGCCTGGCAAATTTTCTTCTGACAGCAAACACCGCACCCTCTCCATCAGTATTCTGTTCATGCGCTCCGCTACACTATTGAGCTGAGGTATCTTGGACGGAGTCTTCTGGTGTCGTATCCCTTGCTCTCTGCAATAAGCATCAAAGGGACCAATGTATTCGCCGCCGTTGTCGGACCGAACACACAATAACTTCTTGTCCGTCTATCTTTCAATAGAGGCCTGAAACTCTTTGAAAATGGGCAGCACCTGATCCTTGGTCTTTAAGGCATAGACCGAAACCTTCCTGGAACAGTTATCAATAAAAGTTACAAAGAAAGAAGCACCACCAATACATTTTACCTGCATAGGACCGCAGACATCCGAGTGAATCAACTCAAGCAACGCCGGCTTCCTTGAACTTGGGTGACTTTGAAAATATACCCTATTTTGCTTTCCAGCTAAGCAGTGCGTGCACTTCTCCAACTTTGTAGACTTGAGCCCTGGAATCACTTTCCTATTCGCCAAGTAGCTCATCCCCTTCTCACTGATATGGCCAAGCCGCCTGTGCCAGAACTCGGTAGACGCGTCAGAAACTGCGTTCACCTCCTGTGTCCCATGTGCGCTCCCCTCCATATAGTAGAGACCGAACTTCTTGCTTCCTCTGGCAATCACCATCGAACCTCTGGAAAGCTTCCACTGACTATTCCCGAATAGACTGAAGAATCCCTCGTCATCCAACCTTCCAACCGACACCAGGTTGAAACGAATATCAGGGACATGACGAACATCTTTGAAAACAAGAACTGCACCCACATTCGTCCTCAAATGCACATCTCCAATGGCAACTGCCTTCGACACATCTCCATTGTCCATCTTCAACACTCCACAGTCGCATGTCGTGTAAGTGGCAAATAGTGCCCTGTTGTGAGATACGTGCGCTGAAGCTCCTGAGTCCACCAGCCAAGAATTGTAATCGCAGGCGAGGTTTGTAATAACCTCATCACCTACGACGATCACATCGCCTCCATGTATCGAAGCCGCCGCTGTAGTGTTCTCATCTTGCTTACCCTTGTCGTCCTTCTTCTGTCTTTTCCAAGCGAAACAGTTTCGCTTAATGTGGCCCTTCTTGCTACAATGGTAGCACTCCGAGTCCTCGTACCGACCCTTGGACTTCTTCCTGCTCTTGTCTCTGCCACCACCTGGACCCCTGTTTTTCCTCCTTCCGCGGCTCTCTGAAACTAGAGCCTCTGAGTGGTGGGATGTGGATGAAGTGCCCTGAGAACGTCTCTGCATCTCTTCATTCAGCACCCTGCTCTTGGCAAACTCCAGATTGACCACGCCTTCTGGAGCAGAAGCGATCATAGATACTCGTACGGTCTCCCACAAGTCTGGCAATGTACACAGCAGCCACAGTTCCTGAACCTCGTCGTCGAACTTGACTCCCATCGAAAATAACTGGTCAACCACGCCCTGGTAATCACTCAAGTGATCTGTAATAGACGTCCCATCTTTGTACCGCAGACCCATCATCGTCAGGATCATGAACAACTTGTTTACCCCAGCCTTCTTCGCGTACAAATATTCCAGCTTATCCCATAACGTCTTCGCGTGCTCAATATTGGCAACGTGGTTGTACACGTTCTCGTCAACGAACTGCCTGATATATCCGTACACCTGTATGTGCTCGAAATTCCAGTCCTCCTTGAATTTATCAACTGGTCGCTCGGAAGCAAATACGGGCAGAAGCAGCTTCTTGAAAAACAGTAAATCTTTCATCTTGCTCCGCCAATAATGATAGTTGGTGCCGTTCAGGTTCACCATGCGCACAAGCTTCGCGTCTATCTCTTCTCTCTAGTTTTTCTGTCAACTCCTGACACCCTTTTGAATTCCAGAACCTGGCTCTGATACCACTTTGTTGGGAAAGAAGTGCGAAAATCTTTTTCCAAACTAGAGAGTACCTGCAAGAGAACCGAGCAATATAACGCACGAACCAAACACCAAACACAATCCACGCAGACACAGAGAATTTTTGACGTGAAAAATCCTTGTGGAAAAAAACCACGGGACGATCGGAGTCCAACCCTGAGAAGCATTCACTAATGAAATAAAGGAGTACACCCTCTACAAACTTCTCCCGATCCAATACGGAACCCCACAATACTTGGAAGCAAGAATAATTGATTACAAGGCTACGAAGAACAAAACCGACTCGTAGAGATTACCCGAACACGATCCTCCTTCGAAAACAGCCTTCAATCCTCCCTCTTCTCTCCCAAAGTTGCAATGGCACTCTTGCACTCCTTCCTCTCTTTTTTTTGCAATGTTGTGTTGTGTTACACTTGTAATTAGGGTTAGAAAAAACCATATTTAAATACCCTAATTCCGCAACAAAACCTGGACCGTATGATACGATCCAACGGTTATTAAATCACCCTGAAATTTGCATGGGCCCGACGACACAGAGTTCGGCCAGAACTCTATATTTTGGTTCCAGCACAGTTCTGGAACCAAGGGGATAGAGTTCGGCCAGAACTCTGCCTGGGACAGAGTTCGGCCCGAACTCTACCTCCCCTGTTCCAGAATGGTCTCTGGTATCTCCCGAGCTTCTTCTTCGTCTCCGAATGGCCTCGTTACCTCTCCGAGCTTCTCTGACACACAGATGGCGTTCGTCGCACTCCGGGATCTTCTCCACATAGGTTGGAAATTCCACCCACTCCAACATGTTTTACCAATAGCAAAAATTTTGATAAACATTTGTTGTCTATGTTAGTATCGACCATTTAATTTTGAAGAGTATTATTGTTGGGCGTTGCTACTTTGTCTGTAGGCGGGCCAATCCGGCGCCACGTGGTACCGTTCCATTGATAGGTCAACCAGCGTAGGATCCATGTAAATAGGGAGGGCCAATAAAATTCGACCATGCAGACGGACAGGTCAGCCTACCTACAGCCAAGTTAGTTTCCATTATCGTACGTTTTGCAGTGTATGCTCAATTTTTCATTATATATGCAACTGCGAGATGGAACTCCCAGATGGTGTTGAGCCAAATGCCACATCTTGAGTCACAAATGGGAGTTGATGTTGTCATGGCTGCAGTATACACATTTTGATGTTTGTTTTGCGGAATCAGCACCTTGGAAAAGAAAAGACATTTATTTCATGTATTTGTATGCAAATAAAAACGAGCAGGAAAGAAAATTGGTTCTAAAAAAAAGAAAATTATTACAAAAATTTTGGATTAAACTATTCTTACTCAGAGATGTATTCTGACTGTATTTTTGGCGTTTACAAACACCAAATGAATGAAAATTACAAATTTCTATGTCTATGGAATAGCAAAGAATTGATTATTTTTTTCCGCCTTTGTGCTGATATATCTCAATGTGCGGCAGCAAAGTTCTGATTTGCTTCATTCCAAGCTAATGTCTCCGGCACACATTTACTTTATGTTGTACTCGGAAGATCTGCAAGGAAGCAGATCTGTTGGCCCAAATATTTTATGTCAATTCTGTTCCTGTATGGAGTCGCTGATTATTATTATTATTATTATTATTATTCAAGTTTTTATGATTATGAGAGTTGTTGATTATTTATAAGGAACATAATTTGTACAAAATATCTAAGACAGCAACTCTACTAACAATGCAATGCACTATGTATGCCGATATGACAGTTTTTACTGGCAATTGATCGCTTCTGATATATCAAATGTAAAGTTATTGTACGTAGGTAAAGTCTTTTCTTTCTTAATTTGGGAAAAAGAACATGTTTGGAGATCCCACCCAAATTCCGTTAAGATAAAAATATTTAGGTAAAACATTAAATTAAAAGTAGGAGATAATATTAATGATAAAAGATATTATAAACAAAATACTAATAGCTGAAATTATGATATAGTTATAGCAGGATTTCTGAAATAGATCAAATTTAAGATTAAATTAGTAAATTGTGTCTCAGGCATATACTTAAAAAATTTGAATAATTGAAGCAAAAAACATGTTGATTATATCAAAATTAAGAAACAACAAGAATTTAAATTGATCATCGTAGAGATGTTATTGTTGATATAATAACTTCTGTAAGAATATAAGAAATGCTGACATGGGTAAAAACGGAATAGATATAACTGAAAACATTGCTAAACTACTCATATGAGAAGGTTTTATAGCAAATGTTTGAAAACAAAACTTCAGGAAAGCAACAAATAGGTTTCAATCTTGCGACATAGAATAACTATGAAAGGAGCAATATATAGAACTATTTTAAAGAGTATAAGTACAATGTAGAATTCCATATTATTGGAAAAAGATGCAAAGAACTCCCCATTTGATGTCTACTTTCCGTCTCCTCTAGAGGCAGATAAGGAAGCCAATCTAAGAAGAAGAAAAAACGTGTGTTTTATTTTGAATTTCTTAAAATGACACTTTATGTAAGAATCTCTCTAAAGTAAATATCTTGAAAGAACCTATAGTCCTAAGAATCACTCTATAGTACCATGAAACTATGATCAAATGCTTCTGAGCTTGTGCAATCTTGATGTTCATTTAACAAAGTTCAATGCTCGAATCAATCTTATTGTTTTTTTCCACTAAAACTAGGATGAATGTTGTCACGTGTCAAATTTGTAGTCAAAATTAGTGTGGATGTTCATCAAACCACTCCCAAAATAATTTTATGTTGGATAAAAATGATACTTGACATCCCTTGAGCGGAAGTGTGGACAAAAATGGACTCAAAATTTCTTTCAATTATGTATATTAGTTTTTTTTTTTTTTTTTGAACAATATTATGTATATTAGTTTTATAGTTAATTGCATGTCGTAGTGATTAATTTTTCTCACAAAATTTTTTGAACATTCAACTACCAAAACAAGCAAGAAAAAAGTTAACTACCAAAATCATATAAATTATAAAAAAGACTTCTCAGATCAAAAGGTAGACCGTGGTTAATCCACAGTGCCACATGTCCCTCCCTCATTGGTCGGGACCGGAGGTCACACGTCCATCCCTCTGCTAACGTGGGTCACTCGGTTCCGACCAATGAGAGGGGGACACATGGCACCGCAGTTTAAACTGCGGTCCCTCCCCCGATCTGGGTAGAAGCGCTGATAAATTATATACAGGATCGGTCCAAGGGTAAGTCTAACAAGACTTCGAACTTGGACAACCCACTTCATAGAGCAACCCTCCAGGCTATTTGGTTTCATTAGGATCAGTCCAGTCCAAATTCAGATAAATTATGAAAAACAAGCAAGAAAAAAGTTGACTACCAAAATCATATAAATTATGAAAAAGACTTCTCAGATCAAGAGGTAGACCGTGGTTAAACCGCGATGCCACATGTCCCTCCCTCATTGGTCGGGACCGTAGGCCACACGTCCATCCCCCTGCTAACGTGGGTCACTCGGTTCCGACCAATTAGAGGGGGACACATGGCACCGCAGTTTAAACTGCGGTCCCTCCTCCGATCTGGGTAGAAGCGCTGATAAATTATATACAGGATCGGTCCAAGGGTAAGTCTAACAAGACTTCGGACTTGGACAAACCACTTCATAGAGCAACCCTCCAGGCTATTTGGTTTCATTAGGATCAGTCCTGTCCAAATTCAGATAAATTATGAAAAACAAGCAAGAAAAAAGTTGACTACCAAAATCATATAAATTATGAAAAAGACTTCTCATATCAAGAGGTAGACCGTGGTTAAACCGCGATACCACATGTCCCTCACTCATTGGTCGGGATTGGAGGCCACACGTCCATCCCCCTGCTAACGTGGGTCACTCGGTTCCGACCAATGAGAGGGAGACACATAGCACCGCGGTTAACTGCGGTCCCTCCCCCGGTCTGGGTAGACACACTGATAAATTATATACAGGATCGATCCAAGGGTAAGTCTAACAAGACTTCGGACTTGGACAACCCACTTCATAGAGCAACCCTCCAGGCTATTTGTTTTAAAAACAAGCAAGAAAAAAGTTGACTACCAAAATCCTATAAATTATGAAAAAGACTTCTTAGATCAAGAGGTAGACCGTGGTTAAACCGCCATGCCACATGTCCCTCCCTCATTGGTCAGGATCGGAGGCCACACGTCCATCCCCCTGCTAACGTGGGTCACTCGGTCCCGACCAATGAGAGGGGGACAAATGGCACCGCGGTTTAAACTGCGGTCCCTCCTCCGGTCTGGGTAGACGCGCTGATAAATTATATACAGGATCGGTCCAAGGGTAAGTCTAACAAGACTTCGGACTTGGACAACACTTCATAGAGCAACCCTCCAGGCTATTTGGTTTCATTAGGATCAGTCCTGTCCAAATTCAGATAAATTATGAAAAACAAGCAAGAAAAAAGTTGACTACCAAAATCATATAAATTATGAAAAAGACTTCTCATATCAAGAGGTAGACCGTGGTTAAACCGCGGTGCCACATGTCCCCCCTCATTGGTCGGGACCGGAGGCCACACGTCCATCCCCCTGCTAACGTGGGTCACTCGGTTCCGACCAATGAGAGGGAGACACATGGCACCGCGGTTTAAACTGCGGTCCCTCCCCCGGTCTGGGTAGACGCACTGATAAATTATATACAGGATCGGTCCAAGGGTAAGTCTAACAAGACTTCGGACTTGGACAACCCATATCATAGAGCAACCCTCCAGGCTATTTGTTTTTATTAGGATCGGTCCAGTCCAAATTCAACTTAAACCTATATTTACATCAATAAGGATCAGGAACAACAAAAATTAACTCCGGCTCGGACAACCTCCCCACCTACCAAAGATTCACTTTAGCATCCTTGGTTTTCTTTTTCAGAGCACAATGATGCAAATCTCGCTTTAATAAGTTCCAAAAAGCAGTCACTAAAAGCACTTCCCGTTTCTCTCTTGTACGTCCTTGCTTAACCCTAATGACCCTTGTTCATGCAACATCATTTACTTACTAAACATGGAAAGGGTTCCCTCTAAAAGTCTCTCCTGTGATCTCAATAATGCACCCCCCCTAAAGAAGACGACCTTCTCTATTTGTACTCATATGTGAGTCCCAATATCAAGTACCAAAGAGAAGCAATGCCCAAAGGAATCAATCAATCAGTCGCAAAGAAAAGCAAACTAAAGGCCTAAACCATTGACAGAGCCTCCATCCAGCTTTTGTGCATGCTTTGCCACAACTTGAAAGAGAAATCAATGCGATGATGGAGCTGCTGGCAAGTGTGGCTACTGTTCCAATGCGTCGCCCAACCATGAGAAATTATTCAGTGAGACGGACAATCCTCCCCATCTCCTGTGCAAATCAAGTGGATGCCATGAAAAGTGCACGGCTGAATAATTTCTCGCTCAACCAAGACCAGAAAAAAAAAAAACTTCTTGTGGTTGAGATGTATGATATGCTCAAGCACCAAGAAGGATGGTTGGTGGAGGTAAGCAAAGAGGAGAGGAGTCTTGAGCCTTGAGCAATGAGTTGGATCTTGTTTGGTTTTGGGCACCAACAAATCACAAATTGAACACTTCACATATCAAAAACTAGACCACTTAAAAGTTTGCTTTACTATTGTGAACTTAATGGAAGTATAGCTAGATCCAGTTCAAACATTTGAAATTTTTTGACAGAGTTTGGTTTGAACTTTGAAGAAGAAATTATTCATGAAATAACACCAAAGTTGTAAGGAGAAATTATTAATCCATGATCAATAATAGTGTGTAGTTTAAGCATCAAACTCTAATGACAGCTAAATAATAGAGAAACTAAAGGCAAAGCTGCTTGCAAACATAATGAGAATTAATCATTTGGACAAATTGTCAATTAGGAGAGAGAGGGAGAGAGAAAAAATGGAAGTAGAATTCTAGTAAAACCCTAAGAAATTAAGCTTGGTGCTTGCATGCATGATGTACTAGCTAGTACTAAGTAAAAACGCAATAATAAATCTTAGCTTAGCTCTTTCATCATCATCTCGCCACAGCATTCTTCTCTGCAATTGCTTCTTGTTGTTGTTGTTGTTGTTCTTGTTGTTGTTCTTGTTGTGGTTGGTCTACTGCTTGTTGTTGTTGTTGATGGTGATGCTTCTTTACGAGGTGCTTGTTGTTGTGCATCCAGACCTTGAGCACCTGCCTGGTCACTCCGATCTCGCGGCAGAACCTCTCCATCTCGGCCTCGTCCTTCCTCTGCACCCTCCACTCCACCCTCTCCGCGAAGGCGGTCATCTTCTCCTTCTGCTCGCTGCTGAACTTGGTCCGGAACCTCTTCTTCTTCCCCCTCTCGGCGGCGGCGGCGGCGTCGGCGGCGTCGTGGGCGTGGCTGTGGCTGTGGTGGGCGTTCCTCTCCTCGCTGGACGACTCCGTGGTGGCGTTGCCGCTGCACCCGAACCCGAAGGCCCTCGGACCGTGCGGGTGCGGCGGCGGCGGCAGCAGGAGCGGCACCCGGACCAGGTTGCTGCTGCTGCTGACGGGCTCGGGCTCCCTCCTGTGGAAGCTGCGGTGGCACCCGCACGCGGCGCACTTCATGGGCTCGCTCGGCCCCGCCGGCATGAACTCCCCGCAGCCGTCGACCACGTGGCCGCCGATGCTGGCCGCGTGGTTGCGCAGGCACTCCCGGTAGCGTCCGGCGGAGTCGGCCGGCGGATCCGGCGCCGGCCCGGAGGAGGTGGTGCCGTTCGGAGCTCCGCCGAGCGGCTTGGGCGGCAGGAGCAGGGTGGAGGAGGCCGGGAGGATCGGCCTCGAGAAGGCGGACGACGGAGGGCTGAAGGGTGCCCTAGAGCCGTCCGCCTCCTTCGCCTCTCCGCCGCCGCTACTTCTGAATTGATCCATTTGGGGTTGTAATAGTACTACTTACAACTCGGCCCTCGTCACGACTCTAGAGTTTTCCATTAAGTACGTAGTTTACTCACTACGTATTTTCATGGTATCAGAGCAGAGCAGAGCAGAATATACGATCATAGATCTATTTACGATTATAGATCTATGTACGACGCTCTCTTTGTAAAAAAATTTTAAAATTGTTTAGAATTGTAAAAAAAAAAAAACAAAAAAAAAAAACCGAGTAGACGAGAGGAGGAGGACGAAGAAGAGAAATGGAAAGAGTTTGTGGACAAGGTGAGTAGAGAGAGAGATGAACCAACTACCAAGGAAGGAAGGAGAATGGATCTATACAAGAGTGATTGTACTCAACTAACTACTAATAATACTGAGTGAAATCTATGAAGATGAAAGGAAGAGATTTTGGATGGAAGGAAGAAGGGATCACTTAGCACATGGAGATGATATGGGAGAGGGACATGACAAGCAAAGTGCAGCACTATAAGGAGCACGTGGGAGTGCGTGCAGTAGGGTTTGGTTTCCTACCAGCCATCTAAAGTGTGTGTGTGTGTGTGTTGGAGAAGGGAGAGAGAGAGGGAATGAATGAACAACTTCTCAAGCTCAAGGGAGAAAGGAAAGGAAGAGAGAGAGAGAGAGAGAGAGAGAGAGAGAGAGAGAGAAAAGAAGAAGAAGCAGCAATACGCAATATAGCATAGCAAAAATAGGGTCATGATAATTGATAAATTAGCTTTAATCATTGTTGTATCAATAGTGGAGAAATTATTCAGTGATCCGGCTTCATTACGTGACAGTCTTAAATTTAAATTTACCATCAACAGTGTTATAATACATTAGTGATATTGAAGAAGAGTGGTATATTATGGCACTATTGGTAGGGAGTCCAAAAATATAACTAGAATAGACTAGACTGTGTTAGAGTTGGCTAGTGTAGGCTAATTCCAAAAACAAATAAAAGATAATAAAAAATTATATGAAAAGAGAAAAAATATAATTGTTTTTTGGGGGATGGAATGGAGCCCACCCCATATAAAGCCTGGATCGCAATAGTGTAAAACTGGTTCGAACCCTACAATCTAACTGGTTGGAAGGTGGACAGAGACAAAGTTAGACATTCCGTAAGAGGCTATTTGGTCTGATGATTTAGGCACTTAAGTAGACAGTTTTTAAGATTTGGACCAAAAGGAGACCACTTCACTTATTTGATTAGTTTGGAAAGAATGAAAAAAAAAAAAGTCTCTGAATGACATGAATAGTAAATCTTGTCTCCCATTCTTCATTTTGACATCTTAATTTTTAGGAACTTACTCTGAAGTGAAAAATTATTCGTTCTTGTGTTGAAATAAAAAATCATACTATCAAAAGAAAACCTCATCTATAAAAATGGAGAACTATATCACTATCAATTCTTTACAAACCAAACATAGGAGGTATAAAATGTTACTATTTTTAAATTACTTAAACAACCATTCAAACATCAAATATTTCTATTACTCACTTCTAAACCTCCATTTTTTAAAAAAATAAATAAACAAATAAAATAAAATAAAACATATATGCGTACGAAATATCGATTTAGAATATTTTTCACTTTGTTGCACTCGTCCAAACAAACAGAACCCTAAGAACGAGAGTCTATAAAATATACTTGCACTTAGCATTGATTCTAGTTTCTAGTCCTCTTCAAGTCTAAGAGTAAATGTGTTTAGGTCATTATGTGGTGGTTCTACTCAGGACCGGTCCAAGAATAAATCTGACAAGACTTCGGACTTAGATAATTCCTTCTGTTAGGACAATTTTCTAAGTTTAGCATGATCCTACAAGAAATTGAATCGCGGATGATATCCTAATACCGATCAATAATAAAAATTAAAAGACAACCAAAATTATCTCTAGATAGGGCAACCTAACCTTCCACAGGCCGGCTGCTAAGTTGAAATGGTTCTCTCAACCAAGTTTCCAATTGTTACTGCTGCATGTGATGAAGACTGGTCCGTCCCTGCAGCAGTTGCACCCAACATGAACATCTCTTCTTCCTGCTCTCCAGGAAGTAACTCACTCACATCCCCGCAAATTGTAAATGAGAAGGGGGGGCGGGGCCCACTTTCACCTCTGTCTTCCACATTAGAACACACTGCTGCTACAGTGCTACTGCTAGGCTGTCCAAAAAAAATTTCACTTTGTTCCTTCATTATTAGGTAACAACTTGCTAAAATCTCCAAGTTTTATCTGTTGCTTTCTTCTCCCCTTTTCTATCTCACCTTCATTAGTAGTGGGAATCCAAGGACGTGTGTGTGAATGATCCAAGACCAATCTTGGTTTATCATTGATTCATTGTCTAGTCTCATGGCTCTAGTGGTCACCATTGTAGACTTCACTGTCTAAATGACATTGTTCTCAAGATTATTTTTAATGTTGGGTTATAACTCGCATTCAGAGCACTCAAATAGTAGTTGGGGGGGGGGGGGGGGGGGGGGGGTTAGAGCGTATAACGGTAAGAAACCGAAAATTGAATCGAAACGAAAGATTGACAATCGTTCGATTTTCGGTTTGAAAATTTAAAATTTTTAAATATCGACTCGATTTTCAGTTCTTCGTCCGAGTAGCCTAACCAAAAATCGATCTAGATTATTTAATAATTTACTAAACTACCCTCAATCTAGTGCACGCTCTCCTCCCATTCTTTATCGACGCTTCTTTTAGGGCTACCTTCAATATTTATATACTAATATGTATTTTTAATTTTCTATAATTATAATGTTAGAAATTTTATTGTACCATGTCGATTCATGAGATGAAGAACATAAATTAAATTGATTGCGGAAGCGTACCTGAATCCATTGCTTGGCTTGATGGATGTTGAAGCGATCGACTCTTTATTGGGTTCGATCTTCCAACTTGCTACGACCCTTAATGACAAAGGTGAATCCGAATCCTTTGTCCCTCTCTTTCTGTTGATGGGGATGCAGAAGAGAAAAAGAGAGAACCTTCTCTTTGGTGGCCGTATAAGTTGGGGACCATAACCCTAATGAATACACATTTATATATGTGTTGATATTTCTAATTTGGCCCCTCATCAAATTAGAATTATCTCCGGTATCTACACATTAATTCCATGACAATTATACCCTTAAGCCAATTTCCAAATAGACCACTTTAATTTGGCTTAATTATTTAGATAGCCCAAACACAATTAATTTTACATGTGTGGCCCCTTAATTATTGAATAATTCCAACAATCTTCCACTGGGCCACATATGTAACCTTATAATTGTGTTAACCTTAGTGAGCTCATAAATTGCTATCTTAATCCTTAGGGTATATCCGGACAATCTCGTCCATTAACCATATCAACATAGGATCAAAGCGGCATTCGTCACATATAGCGTAACTAAACCATCAATGGTCACATATACCAATATAGCTAAACGACATAGATCAATCATGGATGTGTAGCATAGAAATTACACGCAATGTGATCAATACATGTCTATTTTTAACTGGTCCTCCTTAACTTTAATGAGATCAATACTTTAACATAATGAAAACAGAATGAACTGAATTTCCATATATCTGATCAGATAAATATCCAAAATACTTTAATACATAAATGTGTCCAAAACCAAATAGCACCTAAATTCATAAAATACAAACTCCCACTATATTGCCATATTCTTAATTAACACCCATATGAGCAGTATGCTCATGAAAGACCCTGGGTGATAATGCTTTTGTGAGCGGATCCGCTAACATGGAGTTTGTCCTAATGTGCTATATGGACACTATAACCATTCTGAATTCTTTCCTTCACAACTAGAAACTTTATGTCAATATCTTTTGACTTATACAAGTTTCTGTTGTTATTGGAATACAGTACTGCTAATTTATTGTCACACCATAATTTTATGTGGTCTTTCAACACCGTACTGTAGGCGCAGCCTTGTGACAATTTTGCAACCATATTTCCTGAATAGATACCCCACAGCATGTTTATAAACCTTGCTTTCATGATGGAGAAATTATGAGTGCATTTTTGACACTCATCCAAAATATATCTCCATTAGTCAGCATGACCTGATGTGGATCTCCTGCTGTGTTGGCATCCAACAAAATCGGAGTCGGAATACCTTATGATCTCCAGAATTATCCGATCTCCTACAAAGAGCATATAATTTCTTGTTCTCTATTAATTACTTAAGTAGTTTGGCTGCTATCCAATGATCCATCCATATTTGCTTAAATATCTGCCTAACATCCTAATATGTATGCAATATCCTAACGCGTACATACTTGAGCATACATTAGACTCCCTACAACTGATCATGAAGGAAAAATCTATTGTATTTTCTTAATTTTAAGGTTAACCTTAGGGCACTTGTTTGAGACCGAATTTGTCTCTCCTTTAGCGAGAGGTGTCACCTGGTTTGCATTAAATACTTTAATCAATATACAAAACCAGAAAATTATTCCTACTCCCATTGAACTTGTGATACACACAATCTGATCAACAGTGTTCATCTCAAAACCAAACGAGATAATCACTTGAAGTACCTTTGACGAGAAGCTTGCTTGAGTTCATAAATGGATTTTGTCAATTTGCAAACCATATTATTTGGATCTTTTGACACAAAGTTTTTTGGCTGCACCATATAAATAGTTTCGTCAATGTTACCATTGAGAAATGCTGTTTTGATATCCATTTGATGTAACTCAATATCAAAATGTGCAACATGTGCTATAATTGTTTTAAAAGAATCTTTCGAAGAAAGCGGAGAGAAAGTCTCTTTAAAATCAATCCCTTCCTTTTGAGTAAAGCCTTTAGCTACAAGACGTACTTTATACTTATCCACATGACCCTTCGAATCATTCTTGGTTCTAAATGTCCATTTGCAACCAATGGACTTCATACCTTTTGGTAATGGGATAAGTTCTTAAACTTTATTGTCTTGCATGGACTTATACTCCTTATTTATTGTATCAATCCACTTTGAGAACTGAAACTTTTCATGGCCTGACGGAAGTTGATTAGATCATCTTCCAGTATCCACAGTCTTCCTCACGTTCCTAGAGAAATATGACAAATTATCCGAAATTATATTTCTCCTTTCTCTGGTGGACCATCTTAATATTACCGGTTCTTGAGGTTGTTGAGTTTGTTCCTTAGGAATAATTACCTTATCTTGAATGGGGTGCCGCTACGTTGTCGTTGTTAAGGTATCTCAACAATGACTTATAGAGGTAATTCGACATTGTCTTATTGAGGCTCCGAATTCACTTCTTGATCATGACGGGTATAGAATCCTGCACATCGTCAAAAGTGATAGTAGGAATCGTAATTGATTTCTTCTCAAAGACAATGATCAAGACTTTATTTCTCCCCCAAACTCAACATCCTCAAAAACTATTACACTTTTCGTCTCAAAATTTTCTTTTGTGTGGGATCGTATAATTATTAACCCCTTGATTTGTCAGTATAGACAATAAAGTAGCTGCTTACAATTAAACTTTAGTCTGTATTTCCTTTACACATTAATATAGACATTAAAGTCTATAAAGTTAATAAAATCCAAATCTCATCAGACACAAGTCGTTCAACTCTATTTCTAGAGATGTGACCTAATCGCTTATGTCATAATGAGGCTAAAAACATTTATTGTTAATTTTTCGTTTAGTACCACATGACTCCACTTGCAAGGTTTCATTGTATTAAGATGCAATAGTTTCAAGTAAATATAGGTTATAATAAATCTTAAAGGAACCGTTACCAATAATATTTGGATTTAAAGATAGACTAAACTTATTATTTCCAAATGAATAATAATAACCAAATTTGTCCATTAAGGAAACTGAAACTGAATTTCGTTTAAAAGACGGTACAATAAAAGTGTCTATCAAATCCAAATAATAATCGATTCTTAAAAATAACCTAAAATGTTCTATTGCTTTCACTTCTACCGATTTGCCGTCACCCACATAGATGTATCTTTCACCATCAATTGGCTTTCGGTAGCTCGGACAACTTGTCTGTAAACACTAATGTGGGTAGTAGCACCAGAATCTAACCACCATGTGTTTCTAGGTACTGAATCTAAATTAACCTCAGAACAGACCGAATTTAGAAATATACTTTTCTTTATACGCCATGCGTGGTACTTTGTACATTTCTTCCTTATGGGTCCTGCCTTATCACAAAAGAACAACCCTTAGTTTTATATTATTGTTTCATTTGAGCTGGACCCTTAGCAGCTACTGTATTCATTTTCATTTTGCCCTTAAAGTTTATCTCATTAAACATGAAAATTAAAATCTTATTGGCAGATATTTTAACAATATTAACTGTAAAGAGAACAAAACAACAAAAATGACATGCTCTAATTAATAACCAAAGAGTAAAATATAGTCAAACAAATTCAAATAATGGTGAACCCCATCTCAAGATACCTAGTACATCATTAATATCAAGTCTTTAGACAGTGATATTAACTGCAAGTGGTACTCTTGGTGTAGTGATCAAACGTTGACAATAAGTCATGTCAAATAATAAGCCTATCTTTGGATCGGGTTATTATTCACATGTAAACCGTATAATTGTCACACATTTATCACCACAAGTATGTGTGCAATTCGGCCAAGTATTAACCTTCCTTTGGGCCGGCTAATACCTGCATGAATATACACACACACACAAACATCCGACATCCCTCGTAGACTATCTACGCAATAGAGGTCACTTTGGCAACATCTTGTTTCAATGAGTCTACTTAGAATATTGGACAACTATTGCTAGTCATAAAAGGCACCAAAAATTAATGTTGACTAAATTTTACAAAACTGAATCATGTCCAAAACTTTATATACATGCATATTCATAAGATTATTACTCAAATAAAGTAATCAAAAGCATAATCATGAATTTCAATTTGGCAAAATTGGATATTATCACTATAACAAAATTCATGAAATAATCTACGGAGGATATGCATCCAAAGATAATATCAAATAATGCATAAGGATTACTTTAAATAGAATAATCTATAGAAGGTCAAATATATGCATTAACAGATTATATCAAATAATCTATAAGGATTATTTTAAATAAAATAATCTACCGAAGACAAAATTCTAATTTTAATTTGAAAAACAATCATATATCTTAAAGATATCTCCTTTAATCATATGCATGTGAATTTGTTTTTGCATGAATTTATCAAAAACTATATTTCTGAATCCAAATCAATAACAATACCATAAAGAAAATGCTAAATCTGTTTTATACAATATTGATACTTAATCAGAGCTTTCCATGCTAATAATTTCTTTATATCCGAAACTATCACCTTTTGTTGCAATATTGATACTTAAACAGAATTGATAGTAACATGCCAGAATCCGTAAAGACCCATAAACAGAAGTTGCAATATTGATGACCATAAACAATTGGTAACCATAAACAGAAGTTGCAATATTGATACTTAAACAGAAGTGATAGTAACATGCTAGAATCCGTAAAGACCCATAAACAGAAGTTGCAATATTGATGACCATCAGTAGATCGGTGACCGGAAGAAGCAAGAAATAGCATGTCTTACCAAATAAAACCACAAAGCAATACCTAAATTAACTCCTAACAGATCCAAAGATAAATACCGGACCCAAACAATAAAAAAAACAATGATTTGATTTATATATAAAATAAACCAGCAGTATACATAAAGAGGGTTTTAATTTATGGATCTTGATAGATCAACCAGAACCCTAAATTAAATTAGATCGAAGATCTAGGGTTTCTGAATAACAATAAATAAAAAATTGGATTCTAAACTTCGACCTCATAAATCAAACAGGAGGCTCTGATACCACTTGTTAGAAATTTTATTGTACCCTGTCGATTCATGAGATGAAGAACATAAATTAAATTGATTGCGGAAGCGTACCTGAATCCATTGCCTGGCTTGATGGATGTTGAAGCGATCGACTCTTTATTGGGTTCGATCTTCCAACTTGCTACGACCCTTAATGACAAAGGTGAATCTGAATCCTTTGTCCCTCTCTTTCTGTTGATGGGGATGCAGAAGAGAAAAAGAGAGAACCTTCTCTTTGGTGGCCGTATAAGTTGGGGACCATAACCCTAATGAATACACATATTTATATATGTGTTGATATTTCTAATTTGGCCCCTCATCAAATTAGAATTATCTTCGGTATCTACACATTAATTCTATGACAATTATACCCTTAACCCAATTTCCAAATAGACCACTTTAATTTGGCTTAATTATTTAGATAGTCCAAACATAATTAATTTTACATGTGTGGCCCCTTAATTATTGAATAATTCCAACATATAATAATTTATAAATCTAACAATGTCAAAAAAAATTGAAGAGAAAGGCCAATTTGCTAAAATGTAATGGTCCGGTACATTGGCCCATGAAATCGAACCGATGGAAACCAAATCGAATTAATTAGGTTCGATTTTGGTCGATTTTATGAAAACGGTTCGGTTTTCGGTTTGGAGAAATACAATTTACGGTTATTTCGATTTTTATATATTCGGTTCGGTTTGAACAGAATGGAACCGTTGCCCATCCCAAATTAGAAGTATAAGGTATGGATATATGGGATTAATCTTGAACTTAACAAAAAAAATTCTTTTAAAGCATATAGGTCAAGTGCAATATCATATCCTCAGAAATAAACTCCAATTTAGGTCCCCATACGTTGCCAAAAGGGGTATCAGATCCATATTATAAGTTGATTTGGATTGAATACTTTAGTTGTTTTGAGACAAATTTTCCTGACACTTAAAAAAATTGAGTCAACACATAAGTCAAGGTGTTACCTAGGCCGGGCTGGGCCGGCCCGGGCCCAGTGTTGATCGATTTTGATCTGACCTGGGCCGGACCGGGCTTAGCCCGGATAGCAGAGCGGGCCGGGCTAGGCAAAGGAACAAAAAAATTGAACTAAGCCTGGACCCATGATCAATTTTTTGCGGGTCGGGTTGAACCGGACCGGAGCTGTCACGTCCCGACCCAAAAAATCGCTTGTCCTCGCATTGATTTATCTGAATCGTTCGTCCTTGCTGGGACGTGATGTTGTACGAGTCTGGAGTTACACTCGTACAAGACAAGATGACAAGTTCTCAAATGGTTATCTTTGATTTGATATTAGCAACGGAAGAAAATAGAGTATACGAAACAATTCTCTTTATTGATGAATGAACTGAGATTACAAAGGCTTTCAATATCCCAACTGAATTTGCCAGATTGGCTACAACATTCAAGTTCTCTCTTACCCACAAAGGATTTCACCGTTCTATACATCATGCCTTCTATATCTCAGCCGCATCAATCATGTTGCAAATCTGAGCGTCAATGCGATCGCACGCTTCAAATGCTACAACATTCCATACCTCAGGCAATCAAGCGAAGCTCCGCCGCAAGCAGAATGTATCCTGAACCTGCGAGAAATCTAGTGGGAGATTAGTATTTTCGTCCTCGCTGTACTGATCAAAGACCCACTTAAATAAATCGACATTTGTTATGTATTGATTCATGCAACATACAATTTAGTTATCTTTTCTATGTTCTCCTTAGGATCTATTTCATGGCATATTCGAAAGTAGTAAAGCATGATATCATGGCAAGCATATTATTTTGATTCGCATAAGCAAGCAGGAAACCAATATCAATCTCGTGTTGTTTCGTGACTTCTTACCAAACATTGACGCACTCGCCATTGCACCGACGCAAGGTGAATATGTCTCATTTCTTCTATGTCATGTTATAAGTGCTCTGTGCAAGAGCTCTGTGTTCCTGCACTTTTGTCCTACCGTTCCTTAACTATATAAAGGTTATTTGGCGTATCCGTGCCGGAATGGACTAACTTGTTTCTTTTTTCTTTTCTTTTCTTCTTAACTGGATAACCCGGCGTCCTTCCCGTACGGGTTTGTTGGCCCAGTATCCGAAGGACGTAGAACTTACCATCAATTATAGCTTATCACATCAGTAGCAGATCGTAAGTCATACACAAAAGATGTGCACCAACAATGATTATTCATCCCTCCTAGGCCGAACGGTCCCGGTGCCCCAGCATTTAACTCGTTCGAGGGAAATTACCACACCCTGTGCATGGACAATATCTCAAGTCCATTCGACTATGCAATGTGCGTCAAACCCATACAACCAAACAATTCGCCTACATCTATTTCAATTGGCACAATGCCCCAACTCAATGTTCATCAACGAACATCCCGAAGGCCATAAATATTTCGAGGCATCATGCCACATTCAACAATTCTGTCATGTTCATGCCACAACTGTCCTCTCTGAAATGAAGCCATATTGTCACGACCCTAACCCTGTTTAGGGGCACGAGCACGTGGGTACGTCCAGCCTACGCCACATTATCGGCAGTAGAACACTGTAAGGGTCATCTACAACATATAGTATCTAAGACACAATAATATAACCTGTCATCTACGCACGGAGGAATATAATCATAACTCATTCACATAATTCTAAGGAAGATATGCACGATGATAAATAAGATAAAGACGAAAATAGTTAGACTAAAATAAAAGCAAAGTCACTCACAGAAGTTCAGAATTTAAGACATAAACAAACCCAAATAAATGCTACAAGTCTCAAAGTATCCAGCTGGAATGTAATCCAGACAAACCAAACTAATCTAGGTCACTACAGGCGGTGCGTCCTCTACGAGCACCGGATCCACAGGCAGGTCCTGATCGTAGACTCCATCTATGCCAAACCCGTAATAGGTTGGACAATCTGCATCTAAATCCTCTGAAAAATAATGGGGGTTATCCTGTCAGGATATGAGCAAGTACAAACGCTAATAGCAGTTCCATGTGAATTAACAAATACTATAAGAGACAATCATAATGAAATACATGATAAAATATCAAACTGGAAGTAAAATTGTACAAGAGAACTGAATAACATATCATGGGTGAGATATAAGATAAGACTGTAATATAAGCAGTAAAAGTAATCTGAAGTACGATGTAAACATAAAAAGAAAGTGTCATGAGATATTAAAGCGTCATGTGACCGGCTTGGGTCCAGATTGGGCTATTCCATTTGACCGGCTATGCACAAGTACATGTATTGAGGATCAGGCTGGCCACAATGGAAAGCTATGCACCAGTAGTAAGAGTTCATGTTATACCCTACATGTAGTGAGGGTAGAGCTATGCACATGTAGTAACCAGTGGGGTATTGACCACATGACCTCTAATAACTTCCCATCCCTGAATAATATAATGGATCCGGACATGACACGTTATGACACGGGATTCAAAAGCGGGAGGCCAGTCCACTCCCAAATCTGTGTCTATACAAGTACTGGAAACAAGATCAAACATGTACTCATATACCAGGTAAACCAAGAATAACATCTCATGACGAGATCCAACGTATACTAGTTCGTGTATCATCGTGTCAGGAATTAAGTAAAACACTATAACTGAATCGAATATAGTAGATATCAAAGCAATAAAAACTATCAGCGAATGTACTCGCCTGTGGTCCTGAGCTGAGGAATCGATACTACCAAATCACGCAAACGAGCCACGAACGGTCAAATCGCACAACGGTCTCCTCATGCTGAAATAGACATTACCAACGTTCTCAGAATTTTCAAATTAGCTAAGATAGCC
>JANAVB010006199.1:4425727-4513227 GCA_029216955.1 Iris pallida | reverse complement strand
CTGACCCGGCGCACCCAGTCTGGCGCAATCCCGCTCAGGCGCCACATGTCATTTCCCTGGCGCTACTTGACCAGCGCCACTTGTTGCCATGATACCCCTTCCCCCCATGCATGCTCTCCTAGTTCTTGTTGTATATGCCTGTGATTATTGATTTTTCGAGAATCGCAAATCCTTGCACGTTCACTTTAATTTGATACTAATACCTCCTGGGTAGTTTCCATATATTTTCTCAATCAACCTTTGCAAGTTCTCTTCTTGCATTTTATCGTTGGATTATTTGATTTTTCAATAAATATACATTGTTAGGTTTTGGTCCCGTTTCACTAGATTTTTAAATCATACTTATATTTCGATCGTGTTTGTCTAAACTTGGATCTTAGTCATGCCTATCTAACCGTGACTTTCCTATCTTGTTCTAGTCCAATCGTGCTAAACTTTCAAGTTTGATCGTGCTTAGAAGTTCATGCCTTGATGATCTTACTCGTCTGAGTCGTGATTGAAATTTATTCCATCTCGTGCCTATTTAATTCTCGATCATTATTAAATCATGTTATTTTAATCCCTTGTATGTAATTATAGTATTTGGTCTTAACTAAATTTTGTTTCCCTTTGTACCTGACTAAATTTTAATCGTGACAATTTATCTGTTTATTTTGGCATGCTAAAATATTTCAAATCCTTATAATTTTCACACCTGGTCATTAAACGTATTCACATTCGTGTTTAATTGATTTTGAACTTCGTGTCATTTCAGTATCGTGTCGTGCTCTTTGAAATTTCGAGGACGAAATTTTTCTAAGGGGGTAGATTTGTAACTCCGTTTTTCTAGCATTTTTTTAAAATCTTGATAATTTTCTGGTATTTTTGATATAATTAATTTCATTATAATTGGTGCAATATTAATTTCTTGGTTAATAATAGTCTCTATAATTTTTATAAAAAAATTATTTACTAATTATTTAAAAAGAATTGAGAGGGAAGACTCTAACAAACCAAGTTGGGAGTGCTTCCCAAGAATCGTAACAAATTCCCTAACAAATATAACAAATTCTAACAACCATGACAGATGTATAACAAACTCTTGAGGTTAGATTGCAATTCTTCATTGTTGGGGGATCTTTGTGAAAAATTCATTTTCCCATTATATAGCTGAGGAGAGAGAATGGAGAGCTTATTTCTTCTCACAACAAACTTTTCTTACAGTCGAGCTCCTCCCCTCTTTTCCCCAAATTTTTCTCCCGACTGAACCCTAACCCTAATCCTGGCCATGGCAGCCATTCTTGTAGCCTCCCTTCCCGAAAGTTTTTAAAATATTTTTTATTATTTATTTAATTTAAATGGTGATTTTTTGCTTTTTAAAAAATAATTATTTAATTAATTCTTACGATAGATGACTTTAGCCATGGTTGAGTTTTGAAGTACAAGATGACCAGAAATAGTGGCACGGGTAGTACAGTTGCGTGCTTTGGCTAGTGTATTAGCTATGTTAGGGAAGGTCGAGCCATATGAGTGTCCTAATTAGGAAAATCAAGCCAAGTTGCGACTTAGCCTCTAAAAATATTTTAATTATTTATTAATGATATTATTGACTTGTAGGAGACCCGGTTGTACCAATTTAGTTCGGATTGGACCCAAACCAACCCAAGCTCATGTAGACGGCTTCGACGTCCATGTACATATATGTTGTGTTGGTATCTTATTCTTGTGATTAGGAGACAATCTTAGAAATGATTGTTATATATATATATTTTATATCATAAATATTCTTGCTATTACGTTACTATTCTGTAAATATGATAACTATTTTCCTTAGACATACTTGTGTATTTTAGGGAATCTAGACTATACAGATTTTGGATGTACAACTATTGTTCTTTTTCTTGTATGTTATCATCATTATGATTATTATTATTGTTATTATAAATATTAAATATCATTAAGTATTTAGTTTACTTATGAAATAAATATTATTTATATATAGCTTGTGCTTATATATATATATATATATATATATATATATATATATATATATATATATATATATATATATATATATATATAAATATATATATATATATATATATATATATATATATATATAAAAAAAAAAAAAAATATATATATATATATATATATGTCATTCAATATTTATAATAAGTTTTTAGGGTAGTTATGGAAATATGAGTAATATATGTATATACATATATACATAGGTGCAGATATATATATAGATAGAGTTTTTGTACTTATTAATAAATAAAAAAGAATAGAAATTAGAATAAATCAAAACACCCTACCAAACCGAGCTTAGCCAAGCCAATGCAAACCCACAGCCCACCGTGGGGCAAGCAATCCCAAACTGAACGTAGCTCAACCCGACCCCCACCCCATGTTCGTTCAGGCACAGTATATATATATATATATATATATATATATATATATATATATATATATATATATATATATGTATATGTTCGAGAGAATGGAGAGGAAATCCTCGCAAAACCCTAACGCCTTGCTAAACCCAAGCTTCGCCGACACCCCAGCCCTTCACGCCACCCTGGGCGCCGCCGTGCGCGGCCACGACCGTGCCACAGCCGCACACACAACAACAGTAGGGACAGCAACCTATCGCATCAAGGTACCTATACTCTCGATTGAATTTCTACTCATCTAGTTCATCGATTTCAATTTCGTAAAATCCTATGGACAACCCATGTAACCATCTAGGAACCCCATCAAATATTTTCGATTGAAATAATCCTGACTCAATGAAAGATCGAAACAAAATCAAGAGAAAACCAGTTTTTTCGAAAGGAACAGGACAGTATTGAACCCCTGGTTGGAAGGCCAATTGCTGGCAATCCATCGAATCAATTGGAAATCTATTTAAATAGCATTGTAGACAACCTAACAGGGATTAAAACCCCATTATTAGTTTTAATTCTGGGAATTTATACAGTAAGATAAGCCAGCGTGAAAATCGAGAAAAAACATATTAAAAATAGTTTAGGAAAATTAGAAATTTGTCCGATACGACGTGCGTCCCGCCAAATCGGGCGACATGATCGCAAACCGAAAGCATCGAAAGGTGCGTATCGATTTTGCAGACGAATGGGCTTTGACAGAATTTAAATTGGTCGCGTGTGCGCGACGAATTTGATACGTATCCGTCGAAATTCACCGTATCGGCCTCTATGCAAATTTCCTAATTACTTTGTGCACGTTCGTCAGATCGAGACGAAACTTACACCAACAGGACCATATCATTTTTTTGGTCCTGTATGCCAAGTTTGGTCCGATTCTGAGACAGTTGATCGGATTGCCGTTTCGTGGGCCCTGCGATCCGATTGAACGGACAATTTTATGCACGGCCCACCGGAATCCAAAATTGGACATATCATTGGGTTCGTATCATCAAAATAAATCCGTAGACATATAGTTTGACGATTTTAGAGACCATTGACTCTGGCACGCTTTTCGGTGCAAAGCGAGTCCAACAGCGGACACCGTTTTGGCCCAAAATGACCGTTTTGCTCCTGTGTCCAGAATTGGACTTAAGGACAGGCAATCTTAGCTAATTTGACTATTCTGAGAATGTTGGCAATGTCTGTTTTAGCTTTCGGAGACAGTTGTGAGATTTGGACTTTATGGCGTACCACTTGACGGTATATTATTGGATCTTCGTACTACCACCAGGCAAGATACCTTGCCTTCCTCTACAGTTTATCTACATGCTTATAGTCTTTTATCTTATATGTTATTATCCAATTCTCTAGTTGTGATAGATTTATATGATACCTTTAGTCCTCTAGTTAATTTGGCTTGATATGTTTTCTTTATACCATGTTCACCAGTTTATTGTCTTGCTTGACTTGGTAGTGCAGTATACCAGCTTGTTCACATTATAGTCCATTCTAGAGCGGTCCTTACCTATGTCTTGACCGAGTTATACCTTGTCTCACCAGTACCTTGCTTGAGTCGTGTCATAAAACGAGTACGTGTAGTTGAACTGCTGAATCTTTGTTATCGTTTCCTCAACCAAAGAGTCCACACTCGGGACGAGGGTTGACCGTTTGCACCAGAGAGTCCACACTCGGGGTGAGGGTGATTGTCTTGATCTGTTTACATCCATGAGTCCACACCCGGGACGAGGATGTTGACTTGTTTATTTGTACCAAAGAGTCTACACTCGGGACGAGGGTGCCTTGCCTTGAACTAACCAGAGAGTCCACACTCGGGATGAGGGTTAGTGATTAGATCAAACTTGCGAGTCCACTCGGGGTGAGAGTTTGGTATTCCATTGATCTTGTGTTCACTTGTTCATCCAGCAGTTCAGTTACGTGTAGTTGTTCTTGTATTCCAGTTCATTGTCACCGTCAGTAGCCACTTGTTGTTAGTCACTTGTTAGCAGTTTCGGTCGTAGTCTCTTACCATGCATATGTCTTATTCCTTGATTATATCATGTTTATAGTTTATGCATGATTAAACTACTAGATAGGCATATTTTTATGTATCTTACTATGTCCCCTGAGGACCTGATGATCTCTTCAGGTTTAGTGACTGCATGGAGTTAGTTAGCAGAGCGGGATGGTAGATGATTGTGATGCATGATTCAGGTTTTTTTAGTGATATTACATTGCTATCCTTTCATGCTTTACATTCTTTATCATGAGATATCGTGCTTATTGATTCACTTTAGAGACTCTTGTTATATTCTTTGAGTCTTATCGGACATATATGCTAGTGGGCTGCAGACCACGACCCATAGTGTTCATTCATGTTTCATACACTTATTGTGGATTTGAGATATAGATTTTTTTTGCCATGATTTGGCAGTTTACCATAGCCATGACAGCGTTTACGTATTCGAGTTGGGCTGGAGTCCGCTTGATGCGTAGCTTGCTTGCCCACGAGTTCGCACCCGGAAAGTGGGTGCAGGTCGTGTCAATTTCCACCGCCGTAGCCGACTAGGTGTCCTCTTGGTGTCAGCACGAGAACCCCATCGAGCTTTCCCGAGGGCGCGACCACTCTGGCGATGGATTTCGCGGTGATGCATCCTCGTCCTCAACAATCGACCGCAGTGATGGCGACGACGGCGTCCGGTGCTCTCCGTGGCGACGGATGATCGGCTTCCAGTCGAAGTTCCTAGGCGATGATCGACCACGATGGCGGCGACGACCGGTGTCTAGGCACAGCGACACTCCTTCGCAGCTAAGATCGACAGTGCGTACTCTGTTCCGGCAGCGTCTTCCACGATCATCGTCGACGATCATCTTCGACGGAGAATTTCTCCGATTGCTCGTGTTCTTCAGCAAATCGCTCAGTGAGATTCTTGGTTCTTCCTCTGTTCTATCCTTCCTTCTTAGATTCGAAGGGATCTGCTCATTTTTGATTTGAAATTCCAGATCGAACAAATTAGTCCGGATCCTCCTTTCGAGTAACGAACGTTTGATCAAACATTGATTCTGTTGGTAAGTTTCGATCTAGAGTTATCAGATCTAAATTAGGGTTTTGTGTGTAGTAATTGAATTGTTGAATTCTTCTTTGTGTTAGTTTCGATTGATCGACAGATTGAGTTGGTAGCACGATTTGGGATCGGGTCTTTGGCAGTAAGTCATCTCGAATTCTTCGTTAAACTTATATTTTCTGATTTCTTGAATCTCTTGAAATAATTCCAGTGTTGAGATTTTGTTCTCGTGTTGTTGTGGTTCTGTCTATTGGAAACGCAGATCTCGGATACGTTTAGATACGGAGGGTTGTGTCGGACCTTGTGGATTGGGATGCACCTTCGAGTCAGATTCTCCAGCTAAATTCTTTTCAGATCTCTGTTACTCAGTTTATACGATTTGTTTGGGTGGTAATTCCAGTATTGTGGTGTTTCATGCGGCGTGTGTTCATTTCCGCTCTTATGTGACGTTGGATTGTGTCTGTGTTCGTGTCCTGGATGGTGGTGTCGTGTCTTGCGAGTTCGTGTCTGTTCTTGAGACGTCGAGTACATGACAGAACCTCAGAATAAGTTGGCAGGCTTTTGGGGTGTAATTTAGCTAAATTAATCTTTCATTTATGTTTAAATTTGTATAATTTTCTTTGGAGATTCTTTATATCCTTGATGGTGTGGTGTTTTAATTCTCCTTTCTAAGTCTTGAATGACCAGGGCATGGAGTTTGAATGAAGATTGGTTTTGAATTGGTATTTTGTGTGTGTGTTGGTTTCCTCCTCTGGACATTTGGAACTTGTGGGTTCATGTTTTGCTCCCAGGAAGCAATTGCATTGCCAAGTATCGAACTAAATAGTGACTTGATGTGGATGGTCAGGCCATACAGTATAGGAAGGAGGAGTACCAATGACTATATTTGAAGTGTTCAGTTATGTGTAGTTGAAGTCAATACTAGTATTAGCTGCTTGGCTGAGCTGAGTTTAAATTCGCTGGAACCAAAAGCATGAGCTCACATTTGAATTTTCATTTGGAAGAATGTATGCCTTTTTGCTGAGTAGCAGTTAGTAACAGGTTCAACTGAGATGTTGCTCTGAAACTAATTGAGGCTATGGATTTCTGTTGCCTAATAAGTTGTGGGTAATGGACTATATTGCTGGGCCTTGCCACATAATTGTTGAGTATAATGGGTCCCTTGTTTAAACCATTAAGTTGAGGCCTATTTTAGTCCAAAACAAATTCTAGTATTGGTATTACAAAGTTTTATGTTCTATATCTCTAAACCTGTGGAGTTTAGGCTGGCAGTTTGGGATCGGGCCAGGAAAGGTGGGCTGGACTGATTGGGTGTGGCTTACATAGTAGTGTGGCTTGCATGTTGTGGGCTTTCAATTCATATACTGAGTTTACTTGGCGATGCAAGCTGAGCATGAGTAAGCCCAAGTTTGGGTTTTATTGTGAATTAATACATGTGTACTGTAGGTCTGTAATCTTGATAGTTGCTATATGGATTACTTTTAGTTATTTAATTATTCATTAAAGGCTAAGTATAAGCTATTGTATATATAAGAAACTAGCTCATGAGTAGTTAGCTAATTGGTCACCAATAGCTTGTGTGAATGATTAGGAATTAACCAACTTATACTCATATTCAGTAGGACATCCAGCTTTATTTCACCTTCCCAATCACTCTTAGCAAGGCAAGTACATTCTATGTTCTTGTGCATTTTTATTCATATCTTGTACTTCTCTTGATGACACGATGTGCCATGATATCTTGTACTCTTGTACTTCCATGTTCTGGTACTTACTTGTAGTCGGGAGGCAAAATACACTAGTTATGTTACCAAACTCATGTTCTGATATTCATGTAGATAGCTTAGGCCTCGTATCGTGCATGCGGGTCCTAAGTCGTACCGATATTCATGTACTCATGTACTTATTTCCGTACTCACCCCAGCCGGTCACATATGCTAGTTATATTTCAAATATTATGCACATGTCATATCTTGTACTTCAGGTTCATGGTTTACATTCTTGTACTTTATTTTCTGCATTTACATTCCTGTACTTTCATGTTCTTTTATGTACTTTATATTTCATGCTCTCCTGTACTTATTTTCATATCATGATGTTCTTATTCATTACCTAGAATTGTACTTTGCTCCGCTTCTGACTGGATATGTTGCAGTGTACTTGCAGGATATCATTCTACCTTATGGGCCAGAGCCCGGGATCTTAGCCGAGTAGGATGGAGCCATGACTTAGCTAGAGGCTTCAGGTTTAGACTGTTTAGCTTTACTCCTAGATATGGTTTTAGTGTTCATAGCGTATTTCATTCTTGTTGACTCTGGTACCTTTACGTTAAATGGACTTGTGGATTATGGTGATCTTTCTGAGATCGTTTATAGATGCTGTAATTTGTACTTATTCATATTGACTTGTTAGTTTCCCTAGCTTGGTACAGCTTACTACGTTGAGTCTTCCAACGTAGGCTGGGCGTGTCTCACTCGTGTTCGAATATTCGAAAGCAAGGCGTGATACAAAACAATTCTCTTTATTGATGAATGAACCGAGATTACAAAGGTTTTTAATAACCCAACTGAATTTGCCAGAATGGCTACAACACTCAAGTTCTCTCTTGCCCACAAAGGATTTTACTGTTCCATACAACATGCCTTCTATATCTCGGCTGCATCAATCATGTTACAAGTCCGAGCTTCAATGCGATCGCACGCTTCAAACGCTACGGTATTTTATGCCTCAGTGCGATCAAACGAAGCTCCGCCACAAGCAGAATATATCCTGAACCTGCGAGCAATCTAGTGGGGGATTAGTACTTTCGTCCTCGTTGTATTGATCAAAGACCCACTTAAATAAATCGACATTTGTTATGTATTGATTCATGCAACATATAATTTAGTTATCTTTCTATGTTCTCCTTAGGATCTGTTTTATGGCATATTCGAAAGTAGTAAAGCGTGAATCATGGAAAGCATGTTATTTTCATTCGCATAAGCAAACAGGCAACCAATAGCGATCTCGTGTTAATTCATGACTTCTTACCAAACATTGACGCAGTCGCCCTTGCACCGACGCAAGGTGAATACGCCTCATTCCTTTCCTGTCATGTTATAAGTGCCATGTGCAGGAGCTCTGTATTCCTGTACTTTCGGCCAACTGTTCCTTAACTATATGAAGGTTATTAGGCGTATCCGCGCCTGAATGGACTAACTTGTTTCTCTTTTCTTTTCTCAACTGGATAATCCGACGTCCTCCCCATACGGGTTTGCTGGCCCAGTATCCGAAGGACGTCAAACTTACCATCAATTGTGCCTTATCACATCAATAGCAGATCGTAAGTCATACCCAAAAGATGTGCAACAATAATGATTATTCATTCCTCCTAGGCCGAACGGTTCCGGTGCCCCAATATTTAATTCGTTCGAGGAAAACTACCACACCCTGTGCACGGGCAATATCTCAAGTCCATTCGACCATGCAACGTGCGTCAAATCCATACAACCAAATAATTTGCCTAGCTCTATTTCAATTGGCATAATACTCAAACTCAATTTTCATCAACGAACGCCCCGAAGGCCATAAACATTTCGAGGCACCATGTCGCATTCAACAATTCTGTCACATTCGTACCACAACTGTCCTCTGCAAAATAAAGCCATCTTTTGTAAGTCTCGAACACGTACACACGTTTTGATATAGTTATTTGACATTCCTTGTGTCGTGCATTCGATGCACGCCTCGATTCAGTATTTCCATGTTCTACGCCTTAATTGTAGAAACATAAAAAATATGGAGTTCATGCGAATTACAAATTGTCGCATAGGTACATTGGACCAAACAGGTCCACATGAAAGAAAGCCGTATGACTGCTCAAAGACATAGGAGACCCATCGACGAACAGCTGTAGAAGGAAATATGCGACCAAGGAGGAGCAGTTCGACTGATAAAGCTGACAAGTACTGGCAAAAATATGACAGTCCTGACACTTTGACAAGAAAGATAAGATGTGAGACGTCGCCCAAAAGCAGGGTTCGTACGCCTCCATGCAGCCAAAAGAGCGTCATCCAAGCCGCATGAACCTCATGCGACCCAGCTTATGCGGCCCCAAAGTCTCCAGACTTTATATGACTTTGATCCGAGCCGCATGAGTCTCATGCGACCCTACAAGATCAAAGACTGAGAACACCATACGCAACGGGACATGTGGCAATCTGACCGATTCCTTAACCATCCATATTTGCTGTAACAAAATCCTAACAAACCGACAGATGGCAGCACGAGAGCGGGTCTTCGTGAGCCAATCAGCCACGTAGCCGCAAGCTGACCATGCGGCTCAAAATCTGTCCTATTATAAATAGCAGGGTGCCACTCCCTGCAAAGGCTGGCAACCTTCAAGAGAAAAGCAATATCTTCACGAGCTAGAGACTGCATCAGATAGTCCACGGAGTAAGGCAGAGTTGATAGCACTTTTCCGAGCCTCCACCGACACCCCCAGAATCAAAACTAAACAATCGTACTTAGATTATTTCCTAGGCTTTCTTTCTAGGCTCTTCTTTGTACAAGCGAGTTTGCAATCAATTCCAGTGTTTTGTAATAGTTGTTGTTAATTTTTATTGCAAACACGATGGCGACTCTGCTAGGGACATTCTTCTCTTCCGATGAGAAGTTGGTGATGCAATCTGACGCGTCCAAGCTCGGCTCTACACAATAGATGCTTGTGGTCCGCTTCGACCAACAAGCCTTTGAAGAATTGCTCTCTGAAGGGAGCGCCAGCCCGTCTCAGAATCGATCCAACCTGAAGAGGACTCCCAAGGCGTCGGTGCGCAAAACTGTTGCCCCGACCAAGTTCTCGA
Source organism: Iris pallida (assembly GCA_029216955.1). Taxonomy (NCBI): domain Eukaryota; kingdom Viridiplantae; phylum Streptophyta; class Magnoliopsida; order Asparagales; family Iridaceae; genus Iris; species Iris pallida. The sequence goes on along the minus strand of JANAVB010006199.1, from coordinate 4,502,916 downwards.
AGAAGCTCCTTCTGCAGTCCAAGATGGTGATCAGAACTCTCCTGTGGCTTAGTTTTCGACCGCAAAGGACTCCACTGTCCCCAAATCCAGCAGAAGAAAACACTACGATGCTAAGTTTTTAGGGACACAAGGGAACTCCATGTGGACAAAAAGGAGGCCGCGGAGAGGAGATGGGCAGTCTGCCCATGCAACAGCCAACTCTGGCAGCAGGAAGACAACTCATGCGGCAGCCAACTCTCGCCGCAGGAAGATAATCCATGCAGCAGCCAGCTCTAGCCGCAAGAAGATGGGCCATGTGATGACCAATTGTGAAACCCATTTTCTTTGTAATTAATATTAGTATTATTATTATTATTTTATTATAATTATTGTTGAGTGTTAAAAATTATTTTGAAAATTAATTAATAACAGGGATTTTTGAGTCCAGACCCAGACCCGAGTCCAAACCCAGACCTGGACCTAATCCTATTTCTTAAATTCTGAATTCTTAAAATATATATATATATATATATATATATATATATATATATATATATATATATATATATATATATATAATATTCTTTGAGCCGGTCCAATTTGGACCAGCAACTCACCCCCTCATTTTCGTAACTCCTCAAACCCCTCACTTTCCTCCCCTACGGTTACTCCAGCTCACACACACCATAACTCCAGCACCCCACCACCAACTATTCCCTCTCTTTCTGTTCTCTTTCCCACAAAACTTCTAACCCCCTTCCCGAAGCCTCTTCTCCCCACACCCGCGAGCCTTTCCGCGCCCCCTGGCCCGTGCGCCGACCCAACGCAACCCCTCTCCGGTCGACCTCCTTCAGCGTGCCCCGCCGAGCCGACCGCCGGTCGCCCCCCGCGCTCCGACCCTCGCCCCCTTCGGCGCCATCTCCGCCGACCTGTGCCTCCCCGCCAACCCACGACCGCCCCTCCGGCGAGCCGCGGCCACCCGCGCCGTCCCTCGGCCGCCCGTTCCCTGTCGGTCGCCCCTCTCCCCGAACTCCGCGCCAGCCCCCTCTTCGCCGACGCCGCCCGCTCCCCCGCGAGCGCGTCCGCCCGACCAGCGCACCCCGACAGCGCCTCCCCGCGGCTGTCCTCCGGCGACCCGCTGGCGCCCTCTTTGGCCGCCCCTTGCGTGGTCGAGCTCTCTGGATCGCGCCCCTTCGGCGTTCCCTGCCGATCCGGGTCAGAACCCTTCGAGTTTCTCTTTGGCCGATCTCTCTTTGGCCAGCGTCCGCTGCCCTTCGTCGCAGCGCCCTGGTCAGTTCCCTTTGGCGAGTTTTCCCTTGCGGGTTCCCCGCCGTGCCTAGCTTCTGAGTTTTCGGCGTCCTTCGACGTCGCTATGAATTTCAGCATTGTTTTCGGGGATACGTCGCTGATTTGGAGCTCTTTTCTTTCTATTATTCATCTGAGAGCTCTAGCCGAGCAATCCGAGGTATAACCCCCTGTCCCGCTATTTTATTATTTAGTCGATGATGAAATGGTCCCCGATTCTCTTTGGAAACTCGGTTTTTTAGCGTCGTAATTTTTCGGGACTTTCGGAAAGGTCCCGTGGATTATTTTGGATTCCCGGAATATTTTGGGAATTGATTTTTAGTATGTGTTGGCTTTCCGGATTTTTTCGGGAACGTTCTGTGATTCGCGGATTTGGAATCGGACTTCCGAAATTATTTCGGGTCGTCCCGATTATGCTGTGGATTGGTTGTGGATGTTTTATATATATAAAATGCGAGTTTTTCCCTGGTTTGGGACTTGCAGGAATTATTGGCACCATTTTCCCAGTTTTTGGGTTGACCAAAAACAGAGGAGATGCTGCCCGATTTTTCCGTAAATCCTGAATTATTTTTAAAATAAATTTAAAATGATTTTCGGAATTTATTCGATATTTGATTTTTGGGTGACGACCGTATCGGTCAATGGATCCGGCTAAGTGCAAACGAAACCGGCCCCGCCCGGACGTTGTGGCAATTAGCCAAAATGGGGATCGGACCATATCTGAGACTTATACTTTTTACCTTTAATTTTTACTATTTATTTCTGTTTAAATATTATTTAATATTTTCAGTTTAGGACTAACGTCAGTCTTATCTTATTTCAATTTATGTAAATAAATTGTAATGGGCATAAGTCCAGCTGGCTGGTCTGTGACTGTAATAGCTTAGAATTTTCCTGTCATTTTTTGGTTTTTCGAGTTTTTGGTATTTAACGATTAAAATGATTAAAAGTATTTTCGTATAAAATTAATTAATATTTTCTCATCTAAAATTGACAAGTTTATTATTTAATTAAAAGTCACGTATTTCTCACTAAATAAGAAAAATTAGCTTTATATTTATATTTATAGAAAATACCAAGTTTTCCTAAAATAATCTGGCAGCGACGTTGTTTTCCGAATTCAAAGTTAAAATGACCTTTTTTTTCCTCGTATTAAATCAACGCACAAATAATCGTATTTTTCTGTGTTTGGTTAATTAAAGAACTAAAATTGGACTAGGACGCAAATAGAGATTTCAACTAGCGTAGCTAGATTGGTAAACCTGGAATCTGAGTCAAATTCTCAATTGTAGGGTTTCGAGGACTGTACTAGCATCACCCCGGAATCAACAAACGAATCCAGTCAATAAATCAAAGGCAAGTACATTTTGTGTTAGTTTACAATTATTTAGTAATCGTTTTATTGCAAGTTTAAACCACGATGCAACACGGAACTCTCTCTCTGAGAGCATTGACTGATTAACTGTTGGGTACTGGGGGAGTAGTGTAATGAGTATGACCACATCCAAAATATTATACTGACTGTGTTAGCTTACCCCCCATACACACGGGGATAAGCCATATCGTATAAATAGGATACAACTGTACAACCCAAGCCGGTCATATTCATTGCCTATTCACATCACAATGTTTTAACTGCTGGAAAAATATTTATTTCAAATTGTTTAAAAGTGCATGATTCTATTATTATTTCAATTGTCAAATTAGCATAAATTGTACTTTGCTCCCTCCTGACTGGAGACCCAACATTTTAGGTATCACTGATGAGGCTTTGTTCCGCAATATTTCCTGGGGTCCCAACTAGAGGACGATGATCTCGAGACTGATGAGCTGGTTGCCTAGATTTTTCTTCTTCTTTTATAATTCATGATGTTTGTGGAAATAATGTATCTCAGATGTATTTTTTATTTTATTGTAAAAAGTTTTAAACTATTCGAATTATTAAAGTTGTGGCAAATAGACTGTGTTGTTTTATTTACCTACATGAGTGATACAGCTTACTGCCGCCGTCTCAACAACGGTGCAGGCTGGGCATGATCCGATTCGACCCAAGAAATTGGGACCGGGTCGTGACATGTTTTTCCCATGCAGGTCAATACAACAACTTAGAAAAACATACCTAGAAACAATTAGAACACTAGAACATTGATTTGTCACGACATAGGACCGAATTATATATACATAAATATTTTTGTTTGATTATAGACTGGTAGGATACCTTGCTTATGTTGTACCCTAAACCTTCCAGAATCTAACCAAGGATAAGACCAATCCTGTTGGCGATGAGGTGTCATCTACGGATCATACCCCATCTCCTCAACCAAGTCCAGGGTTTATTCCCTCGCAGCTGATTGACCGTCCCCCCTAATGCATCCAGTGAAGATTTCACTACACTGGCGATTCCTACCTCTTCTTAAACTGAGTTGCATTTCCTTGGTGGAGTATCCATTTCTGTTGCTCCACCAGTACCAGCAAACACCTCCCAAATGGTTGCCCTATTTTAAGAAATCATGGAGTCCCAGAATGCTCAAGCTGAAGCCCAGCAGGAACAGATGGATATCACGATAGAAGTCATGAAGAACGTCAATGATGTAGCCTTAGCTATCTTAAACCAAGTTGGAGCGGAACCTCACCCTAGGAGGGGTACCCCTGAAATCTAGAAGACATTTGAGCCCTATCCGGCAGTCATATCGTAAGAAGCTATTGGTTTGTGACTACTGTAAAAGGCCTAGTCACCAAGCCAATATTTGTCGCAAGAGATTGAGGAAATGTTTGGTATGTGGATCTGCTGAACATCGGGTAAAGGATTGCCCCTTATCTTTCCATCGTACCAGAGCACCTATCCCAGTTACACCTGTTATGCTGCAACCTAGGGACTCTCTTCCCATCCAGTAGATCTTGCCTCCTACATCCACTACAGGAAGGCATAATGTAGACTTGAGGATCATAGAAGATGAAGAAGTTGGAGACTGCTCATGCAAGAGCCAGAGCCATGAAGATTAATACTTAGGACTGCTGAATATCATTATCTATTATTGTAAGAAGTTTTATGGTAAGCTATCTGAACATGGATTTTCTTTGACAAGGTGGATTTTTGACCATGTTGTCAAGAGAAGAAATTTCGATGGAAGATAGCTGCTGTTGAAAAGTGGTATACCCCAAGTTCAATTCGGAAGTTTCTTGAACTTGGCTGGCTACTATCAGAAGTTCGTGAAGGAATTCGCCAAGATTTCTGAGCCGATGTCGAAGCTCACTTGGAAGAATGAAGAGTTCATCTGGACGAAAGATTGCCAGGCGGCATTGAGGAGCTGAAAAAGAAACTTACCACTACACCAATCTTTGCGCTACCCGCAGGAACCGGTGGTTTCTCAATTTACAGTAATGCCTCTGGAAAAGGACTGGGTTGCGTTCTTCAACAACATGGGAAAGTAATTGCTTACACATCTAGGCAACTACAGACTCATGAGAAGAATTATCCTACACCTAATTTGGATTTTGCTGCAATTATCTTTACTTTGAAGCTATGGAAGCATGATTTTTATGGAAAGGGAGTGAAAATATACGGACTACAAAAGTCTGAAATATGTCTTCACTCAGAAAGAGCTGAATGTTAGTCAAAGAAGATGGCTGAAGCTGATGAAGGATTTCAACATCGACCCGCTATACCACCCGGGTAGGGCTAATGTGATCGTTGATACACTTAGTCGATACCCAGTGGCGATGTCCTTAACCAAGGAGTGGCACCTACTAGAAGACATCGAAAAGTTTGGACTAGAGATTATACTACCTGGAGATGGAAGAAAGAAGCTGGATGCTGATTCAGTGTTGATGAAGTTCGAGGCTGATGGACAAAATCAAGAGGACGTAGTTTCAAAATGAGGCACTTTGCAGGCTTAGAGATCAAGTGTTGGCAGGAACACTTGAGGATTTCTAAATTGATCAGCAGTGGAACTCTGAAGAATGGTACGAGACTTTGCGTATCGGCTGACAAACGGAGGAACGAGTTGATGAAAGAAATGCACCAGTCACAGTATTCCATATATTCAGGAGCTAATAAGATGTATCGGAATATGCCTCTATTGATTGGTGCTATGGAATAAAGAAGGACAATTCCAGGTATGGGATTAGATGTGAATTTATCAACATGAGGAATTTAGCAGAGAACAACAAGTTTGTTGCAGCCGCTGGACAATTCGGAGTAGAAGTAGAAGCATATAATAATGAACTTTGAGTAAGGATTGCCTTGTTCCCAAGGAGGGAAGGGCACCAATTGGATTATAGTGGACCGACTGACTAAGTCAGCACACTTATTTCCCTTCAAGGTTAGTTTATTCACCGAGAAGTTGGCAGCATTGTACGAGAGGCACCCCTACTGGATTTATGGAGTACAAACCGGCGGACAATCAAAGAAGATAATCCAGACGCTTGAAGATATGTTAGATCTTGTGTTTTGGAAGTTGGAGGGTCTTGGAGAAGATCATTTAAAATTGGTAGAGTTTCCTTACAACAACTACCAAGTTAGCATCGTCAATCAGTGGAGTTTGAAGAAGGGGATAGCGTCTTTTGTGAAGATTTTCTCCTACCAAAGGAACGATCAGTGTTAGCAGAGCAGGAAATTGGGCCAGCTCAGACGCTATATTCCGGATCCGAGTCACATATTGGATAATTCAGAGCTGAAGATTGGACTCAAACTTTCAGTGCCAGAGAAACCAGTTGCAAGCGTAGTCAGAGGTGAGAAGAAGATCAGAATTTGAGCCATCACATAACTCTTATCTTTTCGTTCTAAACTTGTCTGATGCTACTAAGTTAGCCTAGTTTTGCAAGCTATTTCTTTATCAAGCTTGATTATGACAGTATTTTATTGGGTGCACCAACTAATATATTGTCTAATCAGGACCGGTGCATGATGGTCTGATCAACCTCGTGTACTTTGGTTCGCTTTTGTATTTTTCTGCATGGATGATATCATAAATGAAACTTGTTCCTAAACCGTATCATCCACGACTGACTTGGAAATTCTTATTGTTGGACCTGAGTTACGGGTGCAGTACTCGTACCAACTTGACCTGAGATAATTCCTACCCTACTCTTTAAATTTCGAGGACGAAATTTTCTAAGGAGGAAAGATTGTAAAACCCATTTTCTTTGTAATTAATATTAGTATTATTATTATTATTATTATTTTATTATAATTATTGCTGAGTGTTAAAAATTATTTTGAAAATTAATTAATAACAGGGATTTTTGAGTCCAGACCCAGACCCGAGTCCGAACCCAGACCTGGACCTAATCCTATTTCTTAAATTCTGAATTCTTAAAATATATATATATATATATATATATAATATTCTTTGAGCCGGTCCAATTTGGACCAGCAACTCACCCCCACATTTCCGTAACTCCTCAAACCCCTCACTTTCCTCCCCTACGGTTACTCCAGCTCACACACACCATAACTCCAGCACCCCACCACCAACTATTCCCTCTCTTTCTATTCTCTTTCCCACAGAACTTCTAACCCCCTTCCCGAAGCCTCTTCTCCCCACACCCGCGAGCCTTCCCGCTCCCCCTGGCCCGTGCGCCGACCCGACGCAACCCCTCTCCGGCCGGCCTCCTTCAGCGCGCCCCACCGCGCTTCGCCGCGCCCCGCCGAGCCGACCGCCGGCCGCGCCCCGCGCTCCGACCCTCGCCCCCTTCGGCGCCATCTCCGTCGACCTGTGCCTCCCCGCCAACCCACGACCGCCCCTCCGGCGAGCCGCGGCCACCCGCGCCGTCCCTCGGCCGCCCGTTCCCTGTCGACCGCCCCTCTCCCCGAACTCCGCGCCAGCCCCCTCTTCGCCGACGCCGCCCGCTCCCCCGCGAGCGCGTCCGCCCGACCAGCGCACCCCGACAGCGCCTCCCCGCGGCTGTCCTCCGGCGACCCGCTGGCGCCCTCTTTGGCCGCCCCTTGCGTGGCCGAGCTCTCTGGATCGCGCCCCTTCGGCGTTCCCTGCCGATCCGGGTCAGAACCCTTCGAGTTTCTCTTTGGCCGATCTCTCTTTGGCCAGTGTCCGCTGCCCTTCGTCGCAGCGCCCTGGTCAGTTCCCTTTGGCGAGTTTTCCCTTACGGGTTCCCCGCCGTGCCTAGCTTCTGAGTTTTTGGCGTCCTTCGACGTCGCTGCGGATTTCAGCGTTGTTTTCGGGGATACGTCGCTGATTTGGAGCTCTTTTCTTTCTATTATTCATCTGAGAGCTCTAGCCGAGCAATCCGAGGTATAACCCCCTGTCCCGCTATTTTATTATTTAGTCGATGATGAAATGGTCCCCGATTCCCTTTGGGAACTCGATTTTTTTAGCGACGTCGTAATTTTCTGGGACTTTCGGAAAGGTCCCGTGGATTATTTTGGATTCCCGAAATATTTTGGGAATTGATTTTTAGTATGTGTTGGCTTTCCGGATTTTTCCGGAAACGTTCTGTGATTCGTGGATTTGGAATCGGACTTCCGAAATTATTTCGGGTCATCCCGATTATGCTGTGGATTGGTTGTGGATGTTTTATATATATAAAATGCGGGTTTTTCCCTGGTTTGGGACTTGCAGGAATTATCGGCGCCATTTTCCCAGTTTTTGGGTTGACCAAAAACAGAGGAGATGCTGCCCGATTTTTTCGTAAATCCTGAATTATTTTTAAAATGAATTTAAAATAATTTTCGGAATTTATTCAATATTTGATTTTTGGGTGACGACCGTATCGGTCAATGGACCCGGCTAAGTGCAAACGAAACCGGCCCCGCCCGGACGTTGAGGCAATTAGCCAAAATGAGGATCGGACCATATCTGAGACTTGTACTTTTTACCTTTAATTTTTACTATTTATTTCTGTTTAAATATTATTTAATATTTTCAGTTTAGGACTAACGTCAGTCTTATCTTATTTCAATTTATGTAAATAAATTGTAATGGGCATAAGCCCAGCTGGCTGGTCTGTGACTGTAATAGCTTAGAATTTTCCTGTCATTTTTTGGTTTTTTCGAGTTTTTGGTATTTAACGATTAAAATGATTAAAAGTATTTTCGTATAAAATTAATTAATATTTTCTCATCTAAAATTGACAAGTTTATTATTTAATTAAAAGTCACGTATTTCTCACTAAATAAGAAAAATTAGCTTTATATTTATATTTATAGAAAATACCAAGTTTTTCTAAAATAATCTGGCAGCGACGATGTTTTCCGAATTCAACGTTAAAATGACCTTTTTTCCTCGTATTAAATCAACGCACAAATAATCGTATTTTTCTGTGTTTGGTTAATTAAAGAACTAAAATTGGACTAGGACGCAAATAGAGATTTCAACTAGCGTAGCTAAATTGGTGAACCTGGAATCTGAGTCAAATTCTCAATTATAGGGTTTCGAGGACTGTACTAGCATCACCCCGGAATCAACAAACGAATCCAGTCAATAAAACAAAGGCAAGTACATTTTGTGTTAGTTTACAATTATTTAGTAATCGTTTTATTGCAAGTTTAAACCACGATGCAACACGGAACTCTCTCTCTGAGAGCATTGACTGATTAACTGTTGGGTACTGGAGAAGTAGTGTAATGAGTATGACCACATCCAAAATATTATACTGACTGTGTTAGCTTACCCCTCATACACACGGGGATAAGCCATATCGTATCAATAGGATACAACTGTACAACCCAAGCCGGTCATATTCATTGCCTATTCACATCACAATGTTTTAACTGCTGGAAAAATATTTATTTCAAATTGTTTAAAAGTGCATGATTCTATTATTATTTCAATTGTCAAATTAGCATAAATTGTACTTTGCTCCCTCCTGACTGGAGACCCAACATTTTAGGTATCACTGATGAGGCTTTGTTCCGCAATATTTTCCGGGGTCCCAACTAGAGGACGATGATCTCGAGACTGATGACCTGGTTGCCTAGATTTTTCTTCTTCTTTTATAATTCATGATGTTTGTGGAAATAATGTATCTCAGATGTATTTTTCATTTTATTGTAAAAAGTTTTAAACTATTCAAATTATTAAAGTTGTGGCAAATAGACTGTGTTGTTTTATTTACCTGCATGAGTGATACAGCTTACTGCCGCCGTCTCAACAACGGTGCAGGCTGGGCATGATCCGATTCGACCCAAAAAATTGGGACCGGGTCGTGACACCAATCCTGCCCACAGACAGGACGTCTCATGCGGCCCTGTCAGAAGCTCTGCGTTCGGCCGCCTCTCATGTGGGTCCGACGCCATACGGCCCATTAAAGCAGAGGAATGTATCAGTCTGGACTCTTTTTACTATGCGCCTTTGGACGCTAAGTCAAAAGGTCTAGGGCAGTGCGGGCTCAATCAGCCCAGTCAACTGTCCAAGTTGCTGACTGTCAGTGGGCCCCGTTAACTGTTACACGGGCTCCTGACGGAAAGTTGTACAGAACCACCCGCATCCAGTCCCCCAGGGCTAACCGACAGGGTGGGTCTTTAAATTCTCCCCCTAAAGATCCAGAGCAGGTGCTTTTACTAGCCACGGATCAGGGAGCAAACATGATGCCTAAGCACTCGAGCGCTCGGGATCCCCGAGTTCGCAAGTTTGGTGCAAAGGCAGAGCAGCTTCCTGCCGACTTACGCGACGTGATTACTCACAAGCGCGAGACGGAAGCATCAGCATGCAATGAGTCCCTCTCGGGGCGTCGTTGCACTTAAGTCATCATCAACTGCAGCTGTAAAAAATCAGCAGCGCCTGAAGATCGGCAGTCAGTTTTCCAGCGACTGCAGCAGCCAGCACCTGTCCGACAATTGCAACTTCCAGGGGACAAAGAGTTTCCTTTTGCCTCATGTAACTCAACCAAAAAAGCTCCTCCTGGCAAGGGAGAAAAGAAGACAGGCTCTTCCAGCCCGGCCATCTCGGCCAGTACTGCAAGGAGACCCTCATCTGGGAGGTTTCCATCAACCACGGGGGTGTCTATTTAGGCACTCGATCCAAGAAGAAGCTTCCGGCACCTGGGGGTGCATCTTCACCCTCCTTGGGAGTAGATGAAGCTGGGGGTAGCAGCCCCCTCAATGTATGCGACCACCCGGTGTACCAAGAGCACACGCAGGGGGTAGAGATCCCCCAGAACTTTGCAACATAATTAGGTTTTCCTGAGGGCCACCACCCTCACCAAGACGAAGAGGCTTCCTAAACAGGGGGTAGTACCCCTTCCGAGTCTGACGAAGATGATATTCCAACAGTTTCTGACGATTTCTCTATACAAGGGTACGGCACCGAGAGTACCTCTGCCACAATCCCTTCCACCTCTACCTACGTGAGAACAGTCTTTATGACTGGCGATGATCATGAAGTGCCTTCCGACCGACAACGGCTAGAAGTGCTCGAAGCCATGCTCATGTCCTTAGTCAAGTCGGAGGACGAGATCAAAGCCGACTTGCCAGCTCAACCAGCGAGGACGCCCGGACAAACAAGCTTGGGTCCCGCAGTCAATGCGGACTCCAACACGACCGCCCCTCCTTTGGGTGATGATTTCGTAGCACCATCCATTCCTTCAGCTGCAGATGAAGCCAAGGAGGCTATGAGGGAAGTCCAGGAGCTCCGAGCGATGTTCAATGCCCGAGACTCCTCTCGGGATCTCAGAATACGGCAGTCATATCCCGTCGCATGGAGGTACGTACCTTTTCCACCACAGTACAAGCCGTTCTATATCGATTCTTATGATGGGAAGACCTCTTCCAGTCGGTATATGACTTACTTTGAAGTCACCACCGACCACTTGTCGTATAGTGACGCCATCCTTACGCGATTATTCATCGGGGAATTGGAAGGGATCGCGTTCGACTGGTACCGCAATTTCCCCGAAAACTGTATCCATTCTTTCGACAGCTTCAAACACATGTTTCTGGAAAGATTCGACGAAGTGGGACATGACGTGACAATGTCATCTCTCATGGACGTTGTTCAGGGAGAAAGGGAGCAGACAAGGAACTATATCGAGCGGTTCCGCCAAACTTCAATGAGATTGCCTCAGGGAAATCCTGAGAGCTCCCTAATTGAAATCTACCAAAAGAAGCTGCTCCCTGCAATTAGCCTCTGGATGGGAGACGATCAGTTCAGAGACTGGACGATTTTCATCATAAGTGCTACCAACGCGGAGGCAAAATTAAAGAAGGCTCACCAGTTGGGATTGCACATCCCAGATGGAGAAGATAAGGGCAGATGTTCTGGGTCCACCTCCAGCAACAACAATAGTGGCGCTCCACCAACCGGGACAATAAAGGCAAACAGGCCATGGTCACTGATGCGACTCAGAAGCCCGAACAAAAGTAGACGGAAGGTCAGTGGCCCAATATCAACTACTCATTCGAAGATAGTCATGTCAAACCTATCTTCGATATGCTCTTACAAGGGGGTAGGATTCAGCTCCCGCCACCAAGGCACGAGCCCCGAGCAGCAGAAATAGAGGACCCGAAGTACTGTTACTTCTACCGCTATGTCCATCACGCCACCCAGGATTGCTTCCAATTGAAGCGGTACATCCAGAGTCTTATCGATTCCAAAGCTCTGTCGATAGACTTTGAAGAGGTTACTGTGACGGCAAACATGGTGTCTATTCAGTTCGGCGACTTTCCTCCAACAAGCACTCCAGATGGGGTAATTGTCACGACCCGTAACCTAGAGTTAGGGCACGAAACGTGGGTACATCCAGCCTACGCCGTAGTGTCGGCGGTAGAACGCTGTCCTAGGTCAAACATCTAACAATATAAAGGTACCTGTACAGTATATACTCTCCGAATGGAGGTGACATAGCAGATACAGTCTTAATCACATCTAAGGTAGAGCATGATATAGATAGATAAAACATGAAATCCAAAAGAGATACAGCAGATAGAAATCTAAGTGTCTAAGATACACAAATCCAGAAATACATCTCAAAGCTCAAATACAGTAATCCATAGAATAAATACAACTCAAGACAACTGAAATAAAGTAAGAAAACCCTAGCTATCTATACAACCTCTACTGTGTCTCCTCTAGGCTAGCAGGCGACATCCAAGCAATCTGTAAAATTTATCAACATGTCCAGTCAGGACAGGAGCGAGCACAATACATCTCAACAGATCATGGCAGGTTAGAAAATATAAACATGTAATAGAGTAAGATACAGAAAACTGAAAGAAAGTACATGATGTAAACAGAGAGAGAGCTATAATAGAAATATCTACTATAAATAGAGAACTAACAGTGGCTAGTGATGTAGAGTACAGGATAGCACATGTGAACAGGACAGATTAGTACATGATCTACACTAAGGAGTTTCACATGATCTACACTACTATGGAATTTGTTCACATGACTATTAGCACTCCCCCATTCCCCAATCAATACACAAGGATCTAAGCAGGTTATGTTATTATACATGATATCACATGAAGGCCCATGAAAGGGTGCACATGATAGTATACATGAGGGCTCCGTGAACATGAGAGTACATGATTCACAAGAGTGTACATGTATGGTGAAAGTACAGGAGTACATGATAAAAGTGAAACGTACATGACACAATGTACCCGATGCTCTCGAGGGGGATAACATCGCATGAAGAGATCCATATAGTACTAATCTGTGATAATATTGTGACAACATCAAGTAAAGTAATCTAAAGCAGGAATATAATTCTAACAAGTTATGAAATGATTAGAGAATGTACTCGCCTGATAACCTGAACAGCTGATAGGTATAGGGGTCCAACTGAAGCCACAGAGTCCTATTTAAAGCAACACAGGTTACAAGGTGTTCAAGTTATAATAAATGAATCTCTACAAGCAATCTATATTATCCTAGGTTCTTCTAAGTCAAATCAACTCTAGGCCAACTCCGGTCAACAATCTAGTCAAACTAGGTCAAGTGTTGACTTACAGTTGATTTTTGGTCAACTGGTCAACTATGGTCAAACTGGGTCAATTCTAGTCTAATTATTAAGATATAAAGTGTACTTCGTTATTCGTACGTCGAAACTTACGACACGCAAATTGTAACACCCACATTTCTGAAATTTGGATAATTTTGAAGTTTTGTATTTATAATCTTTTATTAAGGATAATTAATGCATGTTATGATTTTAGATGATTTTTGGCTAGTGTAAACCATTTAATTGGTTGATTTGTGAATTGGGGGTTAAACTAAGGAAACCCTAGTTATTCCTTAACCTAGAAGTTTACCATGACCATGTGAGCTTAGCCATAGGCTTAGAACATCAAATTAGCGATTTTAGCCTAAAAGGGTATTTTGGTAATTTACTAGATTTTATTTGGAATTATGTGATTTTAATATTATTTTAATTATTGTTAAGTACCATGTTAGTCCCTAACCTAGTTTACCCTAATCTAGAGATTAGTTAATTACTAACCTAGAATGTTAAGGGGTTAGATAATTACTTTTAGTCAAAGGTTGGAAATATCTTAGAATGCACTTTATTAGATATTTTCCACAAAACCCTCAAAAGATCAATACTTTGGCATGAAAGTCCTTGCCTTCACCTTGAAGAAAGGCCAAGGACACCCCCCCCCCCCCCTTGCCATGGCCGGCCAAAGGGTACCCCCCTAGCACTACCCCTTCCTATTTAACCATATCAACCCTTTACACACCAATCTACATGTTTCAAAAACCTAGAAAATTCTCTACCTTCAAACCACCATAACTTGATCATTTTTGATCTAAATTCATTCTAGTCTTTTGCATTGGGACCCTACAACATCAAAGGTGCTAAGGGAGGCTAGCAATCCAGATTTCACAAGCTTTGGGAATCACCAAGTGGATAGGACACACCCCACTCCTTTTCTTGAAAAACTTGAGTTTTCACTCTATAGGTAAATACCCATAAACTTAGTTAGTATTCTGTTTTTTCTTCATAAATGCATGCATATAGGTCTACCCTAGCTGTGGGACAAGTTTGGTAAAATCTAGGGTTGGTTTGGTGTCCGTATCGGACACGTATCCTAGGTTATAAAACCATGTTTGATGAAATGCCCCAAAGGATTGAACTTTGTTATTTTATAAAACAAATTACATATTCTTGTAGCCCTAGACTAGTAGAACATGTACCCACTTGACTGAGCACAAATTAGATTCTTTTTCGTGTCTAAATCGGACACGAACCCACGTTTTTACACTGTGCACAGACACAAAAAATCCCCTGCTACTCGACCCTGTTTTCTCTCCTCACGCCACGTGGACACGTACCATTTGGCACAGAGGTGAGGGCAACCTTTGACATGCCCCCCCTCAAGTATCACGGCTTCTCGTGTTGTGTCGAGGAAGTTCTGACACGAATACGAGATTTATACTGAACTGTGCACACAGCACAGTGGACACTTTGTACGTGTCGTGTCGCACGGACACGCTACGTGGGCATCTCGTGATGACACGAGGAGGTAGCCTACCCTCGGGGGAACACATGGACACGAGCACGAGACGTGTCGTGTCCTGTATCGCGAACACGAGGCACTTGAATACGTGCACGACGCGGTCTGAACACGCGTATCAGTCATGTTTTTCATGACTGATACGGACCTCGTATCGTGTCCTGGAGTGACATGGACACGGGGCAGGCACTTGGACACGTGCACAACCCCCAGGCGCACCTTCTAGCACGAGTACGAGACACGTGTGTGTGTGTGTCGTGTCCTAGAGTGAGTTGCACGCGTGCACGACGCGGTGACAATTCACTGTCCAGATTTACCCGATTTGGGTTTTCCTAAGTTTGACACGTCGTGTCATGTCAAGATGGACACTCAGGCACCCTAGACACTAGGGGACACTGGGGGACACGTTTACCAACCTAGGGTTTTGGACCTTAGGTCATTTTTGACTCGGGTTTGGGTTTACCTATTGCTCGAGTGCACTATGCACTGGATTTCTAATTTTTGGTATTTTCCAGTTATTTAAATCCAATTTCAAAATGATTTTTGATGTTATTTCTTTATATAAATATCTGTGTATATAGGGTATATACATAGTGTATGTGTTTGTGTGTGTGTAGGTAGAATTTAGGGGTATACATGTGTGTACATATGTATATACATATATGTATATATATAGGTGTGTGTGTGTGTGTTATTGTGTGTGTGTGTGTGTGGGTCTGGTTTCCAGTTCAGGAAACTGGAAACACCCCCCCCCCCCCCATTGTATCAGTATCACTCCATTTCTCTCTCTCTAATTCACTCTCTCCCATTATTTCCCTCTCTCACTATCTATATATGTTATATATGTTATTATATATATGTGTCATTATATATATGTGTGTGTGATTTGTATTATATATAGTGTATACATATATTGATATATATATATATATATATATATATATATATATATATATATATATATATATATATGTAGTAGATAGACTTGTGTATATCTATACATATAGATATGTATATATATGTGACTTTCTAGATATAGGTTTATATGGAAACCTATATGAAATTAGCCTATGGTCTAAGTTACTAGCCTATGGCCATTAGGAGCTAACCCTAATTGACCTAATGACCCATGACCTAACTAGTTGACCCTTGTTTGACTAGAGTTGACCAAAGTCAACCTTAGGTCAAACTTGACCTAGTTGACCTAGATTGAACTTGAATTAACCTAGAATGACTAGTTTGACTAAACCCTAACTAGTTTGACATTGGTTGACCTAACTTTGACTAGTTTGACCTAGTTTGACTTTTAGAGTTGACCAGAGTTGACCAAGAGTTGACTTTTGACCAGATTGACCTAGAATCATGTAGTATGCATAGTAAACTTCATTTTTACTATTTAGAATACATTGTGACTTGTGTTGCTCTGATCAGGAGTCAGACACCTCTCCTCAGACAGCATATTCTCTACAGACATTCAAACATCAGGCGAGTACATTCTCTGACCGTTTCATACTTGTTCAGGCTTTACTTTTTCGCTCTAGATTACTTACTTTTTGCTGTCACGTTGGTAACACGGATTGGTACTATATGGATCTTTACATGAGATGTTATCCCCCTCGAGAGCATCGGGTACTTCATGTTACGTGTGTTTCACTTTCATCATGTACTCCTATGCTTCCATCATGCATGTGTACTCATGTGATC
Organism: Iris pallida; assembly: GCA_029216955.1. Lineage (NCBI taxonomy): Eukaryota > Viridiplantae > Streptophyta > Magnoliopsida > Asparagales > Iridaceae > Iris > Iris pallida. The sequence continues at coordinate 4,486,514 of JANAVB010006199.1, read as the reverse complement.
ATGTACTCTCATGTTCACTGAACCCTCATGTATAACTTCACGTATACTCATTTATGAGCCTCATGTGAAGTAATGTATAATAACATAACTTGTCTAGATCCTTGTGTAATGATTGGGGAAACGGGGGAGTAGAAGTAGACATGTGAATAATTCTAAAGTAGTATAATCATGTATAAACTCAGTAGTGTAATCATGTATAAATTCTAGCCATTCACATGCCTATCTTGTACTCTACATCACTAGCCACTTACAGTTCTCTATATACAGTAGATATTTCCTTTACAAGCTATCTCTTTTACAGCGTATATTTCCTTTCACTACTTCCTGTATTTTACTCTATTGCCTGTATCGTATTTTCTAACCTGATATGAATTGTGTGAGATGTATTGTGCTCGTTCCTGTCCTGACTGGACCTGTTGAAAATATTACAGAGGATAAGGATGAGACATGGGTGACTACATATTATGGAGCAGGACTAGATGACACTTGTGTTGAGGACCCTCAGCAGGATCCACCTGCAGCTGAGGATGTTGCCCCAGTAGTCTAGGGTAGTTTAGCTAGACAGTCATTTTATATTATTATTTTGTCTCACATTCTGAGTTGTATTTTGAGATGATGAGATGTATAGACCCTTAAACTTATTTTGTATATTGGGTTGATATTCTGGATGTTATGTTATCCTAGACACTTAGACTTATTTCATCTATTGTACTCTTCTCTTTGAGTTACTATCTATCTATCTTTCTGTCTTTCATTTTTCTACCTTAGATGTGATTGAGACTGTATATTGTTATGTCACCTCCATTCGGAGAGTATATACTGTACAGGTACCTTTATATTGTTAGATGATTGACCTAGGACAGCGTTCTACCGCCGATACTGTGGCGTAGGCTGGACGTACCCACGTCTCGTGCCCTTACTCTAGGGTGCGGGTCGTGACACGTTTTTAGTGGTGGCCCATGCAGGTCCGTATTTATGTGGTGGTATTCGAACTAGAGTATCGCCACAGCCTGCAGTAGGAAATAGAATGTAGTTTTGAGGTACTCAATCACATTAGGAAAAAAACTCTTATCTAAATCCCTGCTATCTAAATTCTTGCTAATATTGTCTTTCTTTTGAAATAAACTGTCCCCTTTGACTATATCGTTTCTTCTCCGTATTGATTTTCTTGTTGGTCTGTCTTCAGGATGGTGGAGACACGATTGCAGCGTCTCGGTCCAGGTGACACCACTGAGAGGTCTGCCACCTCTCGTCCAGCTCACCAGGACCCGGGGACTGCAGCTCCCCTTACTCCAGCTCATGTTGGAGCTTCTGCCACATTTGGGGGTGCACCTCTACTTATTCGGGGGACCATCCCAGCTACCCCAGACATGTCTCCCCCACAATTTTGTCAGCCACAGTTTCAGCAGCACCAGCAGCAGTTCCAGCCGCCGATGCCATCTGGATTAGTGGATGCTGCACAGATGTTTTCATACTTCCAGCATTTTCTAGAGACGCAGCAGGCCCAGCAGCAGCGTCAGACAGCAGAGTTTACCAGGGGCATAGATAAGGCCCATCAGCTGGCTAGAGCGACGGTGGAGAGGTTGGCTGTCCAGCCACAGGGAGGATTGGGACAGCCGTGACAGCAGAGGATTCCGGGCATTCAGGACTTCAAGAAGATGAACCCCAGGGACTTCTTGGGGACAGAGGGGATTCTTTATGCTGATGACTGGATTGAGCACATTGAGGAGATTTTTCGACTGGCGGAGATACCAGCCGGACTCCAGATAGAGGCAGCAGCCAGCCAGATGCAGGATCTTGCGCGTACCTGGTATCAGACGGACCCGAGAGTAGGCACTCCGGGGCAGACATGGGGAGCTTTCAAGGAGCTCTTCAAGGGGAAGTTTTTCCCAGATCAGGCAGTCGGTGCCTTGGAGACCCAGTTCGAGAACCTGGTTCAGGGAAACCAGACTGTAGAGGAGTATTCCGGTGAGTTTTGCCGGTTGAGCAGGTTTGTGGAGGGCCTTAGCGAGACAGCGAAGGCGAGGAGGTTCAGGAAGGGCTTGGTCAAGGAGGTCAAGTCCTTGACCAAGAGTGACAGAAATACCACTTTTGAGGAGATTCTGGCAGGAGCGATGGCGGCTGAGGATGATCTTGAGCTGAAGCTCAAGAGGGGTCATGACACTCAGGAAGCTGGCAGTAGTGGAGGACAGGCCAAGAGGCCTCATTTTCAGCACCAGCAGCAGAGGCCATTCCAGCAGCAGAGGCCGTTCCAGCAGGTGCAGCAGCAGCCGAGGCACCAGCAGCAGAGGCCATTCCAGCAGGTGCAGCAGCAGCCGAGGTACCAGCAGCAGGCACCCAGGCAGCAGGTCGTCAGTTGCACTTTCTGCAAGAAGCAGGGTCATGGATGGAATGACTGCAGAAAGAGGCTTGGCAGGTGTCTACTATGTGGTTCTGGAGACCACCGGCTGAGGGAGTGTCCCATGTCTTCGGGACGACCAGTTTAGGAAGGCAGAGCCAATGCTCCAGCAGGGCAACAGAAGGGACCTTTGTCGACTCAGCAGCAGAGGTTCACCCAGCACCAGCATCAGGACAGGGGTGGACAGCAGGGGCGAGCTTACGCCATGGTAGCAGAGGATGCTGAGGTTACTGGAGAGCTGATAGCAGGTTCTATTCTTCTCGACTCTATTCCAGCTTTTGTATTGTTCGATTCTGGGGCTTCCCATAGCTTTGTATCAGTATCTTTTACGATTAGACATCATGTTATATCTGAATCATTGCCTAGGACTTGCAAGATCATGACTGGGGGTGGCATTATCCTCGTTCGTGATATTTGTAAGGGACGGAGAGCAGTTTTGGGAGGCCGAGAGTTGGATGTGTGTTTGCTCGTAATGCCACTACCAAACTACGATATTGTACTCGGTATGGATTGGTTGAGCAGGCACCATGCCAGCATAGATTGTCGCGGGGGTAGAGTTCTGTTCAGAGCGCCAGGAGAGCCAGAGTTTGTATATTTCCTACGGCAGACAGAGCAGACTTGCGGAGTTTTCTGCAGAGTTTCGGTCGAGGAGCAGCCAGCTCCACATCCATTGATATCTGAGTTCATGGACGTATTTCCAGAGGAGTTGCCTGGGCTTCTACCAGACAGAGACGTTACGTTCTCGATAGACCTGGTTTCAGGTGCGGAACCGATTTCTCGACATGTCTATCGAGTGAACAACAGCGAGTTGGTGGAATTGAAGAAGCAGGTGGATGAGTTGCAGGACAAGGGCTTCATCCGCTCTAGTTCTTCACCATGGGGTGCACCGGTACTCTTTGTACCGAAGAAGGACGGGTCGGTACGAATGTGTATCGACTACAGGGCACTCAACAGTCTGACGATCAAGAACAGATATCCACTGTCGCGGATCGATGATCTCTTCGATCAGTTGAGCGGAGCTCGGGTATTCTCGAAGATCGATCTGAGGTCAGGCTACCACCAGGTAAAGGTGAAGACGGAGGATATTCCGAAGATGGCGTTCAGGACGCGGTATGGCCAGTTCGAGTTTATGGTGATGCCGTTTGGGTTGACTAATGCCCCGGCGGTGTTCATGAACTTGATGAACAAGGTGTTCCACCAGTACTTAGATAAGTTTGTGGTGGTGTTCATCGACGACATCCTGGTGTTCTCGAAGACAGAGGAGGAGCATGAGGAACACTTGAGAGTGGTCCTGGAGACTCTCAGGCAGGAGCAGCTTTACGGCAAGCTCTCGAAGTACGAGTTCTTTCTGGACAGAGTTGACTTCCTGGGTCATGTTGTGACTGGAGATGGGATCTCAGTCGACCCAAGGAAGATATCAGCAGTTGAGGCTTGGACAGCACTGACGTCAGTGGCAGAGATCAGGAGCTTTCTGGGATTGGCAGGCTACTACAGGAGGTTCGTCCAGGATTTCTCTCGGGTTGTAGAGCCGTTGTCTAGGCTGACCCGGAAGGACGCAGAGTTTGTCTGGTCAGAGGAGTGTCAGGCCGCTTTCGATGAGTTGAAGAAGCGGTTGACGATAGCCCTGATTCTGACATTGCCATCAGGATCAGGCGGGTTCACTATCTACAGTGACGCCTCGAGAAAGGGTTTGGGTTGTGTCTTGCAGCAGCATGGGAAGGTGATTGCCTATGCTTCCAGGCAGTTACGTCCCCATGAGAAGAACTACCCTATCCATGATTTAGAGTTGGCGACAGTTATCTTTGCTCTGAAGCTGTGGAAATACTATTTGTATGGAGAGCGCGTGGAGATATTTACAGACCACAAGAGCTTGAAATATGTGTTTACGCAGAAGAAGCTCAACATGAGGCAGCGCAGATGGTTGGAGCTGATGAAGGACTTTGATATTCTACTGCAGTATCACCCAGGGAAGGCCAACGTAGTTGCCGATGCTTTGAGCAGATATCCGACAGCTATGTGTTTGACGATGGATCGTCACTTGTTAGCCGACTTGGAGAGCCTTGGGATCGAGGTGATTGTGCCGGGAGTGCAGATGCAGATATGGGGCCTCCAGATTCAGTCGGACTTGATTGATATGATCAAGTCGGCTCAGTTCGATGACATTTCTCTACGATGCATCAGGGAGCAGGTCAGAGCAGGATTTGCGGATGATGAGTTCACTCTTGCAGGAGATGGCGCATTGAGGCACGGTTCCAGACTGTGTGTGCCCAGTGGAGACTTTCGGGAGCAGGTTATGAAGGAGGCCCACCGTTCTCAGTACTCTATACATCCGGGAGCCAACAAAATGTATAGGGATCTGAGAGAGCATGTATGGTAGAGTGGGATGAAGTGCGAGGTAGCACATTTCGTAGCCAGGTGTTTGATCTGTCAGCAGGTAAAGGCAGAGAGGCAGAGGCCAGGAGGACTGTTACAGCCATTGCCCATTCCGGAGTGGAAGTGGAAGCACATCACGATGGACTTTGTTTCGGGATTGCCGCGTACTCCTGGAAGGAAGGACGCGATTTGGGTCATCGTAGACAGGTTGACCAAATCGGCCCATTTTTTGCCATTCAAAGTGGGTTTGTCTACCGAGAAGCTATCGGAGATGTATATAAGGCAGATAGTCAGACTTCATGGAGTTCCAGTGAGCATTGTATCAGACCGGGACAGCCATTTTACTTCATATTTCTGGAGGAGCTTGCATATTAGCTTGGGCATTCAGTTCAAGTTTAGTACTGCATACCACCCTCAGACAGACGGACAGTCAGAGCGGACCATTCAGACACTGGAGGACATGCTGCGGACTTGTGTCCTGGACTTTGGAGGATCTTGGAAGAGTCACCTGCACTTAGTAGAGTTTGCATACAACAACAGCTTTCAGGCCAGCATTGAGATGTCCCCTTTCGAGGCACTATACGGGCGTAGATGTCGTACACCCTTGTCTTGGGATGATATCGGAGAGCGAGCTTTATTGGGACCTGAGATGGTTGTGGATGCAGCAGAGAAGGTGAAGCTCATCAGAGATCAACTTCGTGTGGCGCAGGACAGACATCGGCATTGGGCCGACAGCTACCGCCGACCTTTGGAGTTTGAGGTACAGCTTAGAGATAGGATTAGAATTAGGTTGTCTTGTTTATGTTTTGTTAACCATGTTTGATTATCATAATTAAATTGAGACCTTGTTTGTGATTAGGTTGGAGACCAGGTATTTTTGAGGATATCTCCGACACGTGGCACTATACGTTTTGGTGGAGGTGGGAAGCTTAGCCCACGTTTCATCGGCCCTTTCGTTATCAGCGGGAGAGTCGGTGACGTGTCTTACAGGCTAGACTTACCACCAGCATTGGAGGGAGTCCACAGCATTTGAGGGAGTCCTAGAGTGAGTTGCACGCGTGCACGACGCGGTGACAATTCACTGTGTCCAGATTTACCCGATTTGGGTTTTCCTAAGTTTGACACGTCGTGTCATGTCAAGATGGACACTCAGGCACCCTATACACTAGGGGACACTGGGGGACACGTTTACCAACCTAGGGTTTTGGACCTTAGGTTATTTTTGACTCGGGTTTGGGTTTACCCATTGCTCGAGTGCACTGTGCACTGGATTTCTGATTTTTGGTATTTTCTAGTTATTTAAATCCAATTTCAAAATGATTTTTGATGTTATTTCTTTATATAAATATCTGTGTATATAGGGTATATACATAGTGTATGTGTTTGTGTGTGTGTAGGTGGAATTTAGGGGTATATACATGTGTGTACATATGTATATACATATATGTTTATATATAGGTGTGTGTGTGTGTGTTATTGTGTGTGTATGTGGGTCTGGTTTCTAGTTCAGGAAACTGGAAATACCCCCCCCATTGTATCAGTATCACTCCATCTCTCTCTCTCTCTAATTCACTCTCTCTCATTATTTCCCTCTCTCACTATCTATATATGTTATATATGTTATTATATATATATGTGTCATTATATATATATGTGTGTGTGATTTGTATTATATATAGTGTATACATATATTGATATATATATATGTAGTAGATAGACTTGTGTATATCTATACATATAGATATGTATATATATGTGACTTTCTAGATATAGGTTTATATGGAAACCTATATGAAATTAGCATGTGGTCTAAGTTACTAGCCTATGGCAATTAGGGGCTAACCCTAATTGACCTAATAACCCATGACCTAACTAGTTGACCCTTGTTTGACTAGAGTTGACCAAAGTCAACCTTAGGTCAAACTTGACCTAGTTGACCTAGATTAAACTTGAATTAACCTAGAATGACTAGTTTGACTAAACCCTAACTAGTTTGACATTGGTTGACCTAACTTTGACTAGTTTGACCTAGTTTGACATTTAGAGTTGACCAGAGTTGACCAAGAGTTGACTTTTGACCAGATTGACCTAGAATCATGTAGTATGCATAGTAAATTTCATTTTTACTATTTAGAATACATTGTGACTTGTGTTGCTCTGATCAGGAGCCAGACACCTCTCCTCAGACAGCATATTCTCTACAGACATTCATACATCAGGCGAGTACATTCTCTGACCGTTTCATACTTGTTCAGGCTTTACTTTCTCGCTCTAGATTACTTACTTAATGCTGTCACGTTGGTAACACGGATTGGTACTATATGGATCTTTACATGAGATGTTATCCCCCTCGGGAGCATCGGGTACTTCATGTTACGTGTGTTTCACTTTCATCATGTACTCCTATGCTTCCATCATGCATGTGTACTCATGTGATCATGTACTCTCATGTTCACTGAGCCCTCATGTATAACTTTACGTATACTCATTTATGAGCCTCATGTGAAGTAATGTATAATAACGTAACTTGTCTAGATCCTTGTGTATTGATTGGGAAAACGGAGGAGTAGAAGTAGACATGTGAATAATTCTAAAGTAGTGTAATCATGTATAAACTCAGTAGTGTAATCATGTATAAATTCTAGCCATTCACATGCCTATCTTGTACTCTACATCACTAGCCACTTACAGTTCTCTATATACAGTAGATATTTCCTTTACAAGCTATCTCTTTTACAGCGTATATTTCCTTTCAGTACTTCCTGTATTTTACTCTATTGCCTGTATCGTATTTCCTAACCTGATATGAACTGTGTGAGATGTACTGTGCTCATTCCTGTCCTGACTGGACCTGTTGAAAATATTACAGAGGATGAGGATGAGGCATGGGTGACTACATATTATGGAGCAGGACTAGATGACACTTGTGTTGAGGACCCTCAGCAGGATCCACCTGTAGCTGAGGATGTTGCCCCAGTAGTCTAGACTAGTTTAGCTAGACAGTCATTTCATATTATTAATTTGTCTCACATTCTGAGTTGTATTTTGAGATGATGAGTTGTATAGACCCTTAGACTTATTTTGTATATTGGGTTGATATTCTGGATGTTATGTTATCCTAGACACTTAGACTTATTTTATTTATTGTACTGTTCTCTTTGAGTTACTATCTATCTATCTTTCTGTCTTTCATTCTTCTACCTTAGATGTGATTGAGCCTGTATATTGTTATGTCACCTCCATTCGGAGAGTATATACTGTACAAGTACCTTTATATTGTTAGATGATTGACCTAGGACAGCGTTCTACCGTCGACACTGTGCCGTAGGCTGGACGTACCCACGTCTCGTGCCCTTACTCTAGGGTGCGGGTCGTGACACAAATCGAGATGAGATGATTAACGGTAAAGTTAATAATCTTATTATAGTGATCCACGTGTCCTTCTTGCCAATTTCAGCGATATGAGATCACTGGAATTGACTGATCTCAGTTCCGTTGTACTAATCCCGAAATACGAATATTATAAGAATTAATTATACTAAAAGGTGATACATAGAGAAACTATCTAGAAACATTGTCGAATGATAAAATAAACATCGCCATCGTGTCCAGAATGATCAAATTAGCTAGGATAGCCTACCCATCGGTCCAATTTGGACAGAAGGGCAAAAAGGTAATTTCGGGTTAAAACGATATCCGTGTCGGAGCCGTTTTGCACCGAAAAATGTGCAAGAAAATAAGTCAACAAAACATAATAAATTATATGTCCACAAAACCAGAATGACGATACGAACCCAACAGTATACCCAGAATTGGATTCCGTTGACCCGATCTCAATTTGGTCCGTTGACCAGAACATTAGAATTTCGGTTTGCACAGAAATGCGTGCCGGAGCCAATGTTCTCAAAACTCAGCAAACTACATGTCGACGATTCCAGAATGACGATACGAACTCAACGGTATATCCAGAATTGGATTCCGATGAGTCGATCTCAAAATGACCTGTTGACCCGGATATTCGTATCCGACTTGCACCGAAATACGTGCCGGATCCAATGTCCACCAAAACCTAGCAAATTATATGTCAACGAGTCCAGAATGACGATACAAACTCAACGGTATATCCAGAATTGGATTCCGATGAGCCGGCATCAAAAAGTTCCGTTGACCCGGACTGTGGGACCCACTTTGCACCGAAATACGTGTCAGGGTCCACGTCCTCCAAATCTAACAAATTTTATATGAAAACATGCCAGAACGAAGCCACGAGTCTACTGGTGGTGTCAGAATAAAATCTGGAGTCCCGTGTTCAAAAATGAAATTTTACAAGTTGGAAATTACGAATTCGGACGGCCAACTTTGGCGTCGAATTCAACCAATCAAACAAGCTCACAATGAAACGAAACTGGAGAGGTAGTAAGAGGGTTATACCAGCTTTGCACAGGAACTGGTAGCACGCCAAATGGAGCTGCGATGGAGGAGGTACAAGCTGACGATGTTGGCTCCTCAAAACTGTCTAAAATTTATACAATTTAAACGGTCAACTTGGTGGCCGGTTTTGAGGTATCAAACGATAAAATCAACGGACGAAGATTGACAGGAGTGAAGGTGGATATACCGAGATTGTGACGGAGTGAAGAAATTGTCGATCCAACGGTCGAATTTCTTGAAAATTGTGTGCGAAGTTGCTGCGACGGGGCGCCAAAACGGACTTGATTCCGCGCGCGTCACGGCGGGAATACGTGCGAAATGCACGAATCGTCTATCGATCACGCCGGAGAGGAGCGCGAACACCTCGGGGAGGTCGCCGGAGGGGTGCCCAGCCTAGGGGGCTCTGCCACGACGGCGTGCGGCCGGCGGCGGCGTTGTACGCACGCGCCAGGAGGTGTTTCGGCCGCCTGTACAACCGCTGCTGTGTTGCGCTGCTGCTACTGGTGCGGTGGCGCGGCCAGCCACGGTACGACGGCGGTACAATGCGGCAGCACGACGGTCGGGGGTGGCTCGTGGTGGTGTTGGTAGTGGTGGTTCGGTGGTTGAAGGTGGGGGAAGCTCGGTGATGGTGGAGATGATGGTTGGTGATGGTGATCTAATGAAGATGAAGAGGAGGAGGTGGCGCTCGGCCTGCTGGCCAGGGTGGCCGGCGGTGAGGCTGGGCTGAGCTCGGCCAGCTTTGGGCTCGGGCATGGGAGGAGCTCGGGTGAGCTGTTGTGTAGTGGTGGTGGTGTTTAATGATTTGAAGAATTTAGAAAGAGAGAGGGAGAGTGAGAATGAATAACTAATAAGAGAGGAAGAGAGAGAAAAAGAGCCATTCCTTGAAGTTAGGGCCGGCTGTGAATGAGAGGGTGGGGGAAAATTTTGTATGTAGGAATGAATGGATAGGATTAATAGGAAAATCCGAGGGCTAGGATTTAAATGTAGTAAAAATAGATTATTCCTATGGGGATTTCAATAACGAAATTCTCATCGAATATTAAAATAGGTAGACAGGGTATTCATAATTATTTTTGGCAAGGGAAAGTGAGGGCGTCATGAGAGAGGGTAATATGACGTTTGGACTGGGTTCGGTCACACCGGGTTGGATCAAAACTGGACATGGCGCAATAATCAAGTTAAAATAGGTATTGATAATCATGGGTAAATAAGTAGTATGTGGGGATTCCAATAAATAGGACACAAGTATCGTGCGGGTAGTAGGCTCAATGTGGGCCATGTCCATATTTAGGGCTGACAGGTTTTGGTCGACAGGGTACCCACAAATCAAGTTGGAAAATAAATGTGACACCGTGGGGTAAAATAAAATCGGATCACGTGTCAGGAAAGTTGTGCGAAGCAAATGGAGCATAAAATGGTGTGTCTGAGTGGGACACGAAGGTCATGTGTGAAGAGCGTCTCGAGTAGATCATGCATGAGAAGTTGGTTTCCAGGAAATGACTGGTCTTGTGCTCCCAAATTAAAAGTCACGGTAACGTGCTAATAATGATCAAGAAAAAGAGTAGGAAATTTAATTAATAATCAATTGGTCGATAATAATCAAATGGTCTAAATCGATCCGAAGTTCTGCGAAGCAAAAAGAGTACAAGGGAACAAGTTTGGATGGGATATTATATACCATCATGAAGGTAATCATGTCCACTACAAAACTCGTGAAGAAGGTTTCCAGAGATGAACATTCCTGACACTCCAACTATCAAAGGCACGAAAAAGTACACTTAAAGATAATTAAACAGAATAATTTATTTATTGAAATTAAATCAAACAGAAAAATTTTAAAAAAATAACCCGAAATTCAGGGTGCTCACAGTAATACCGGCCTCCCGGGCAACGATGGAGGTTACCAATCTTCCACCCGTCCGAAACCAGACATCTGGATTGGTACCTCTCACCACATCGCGAAGAGAGATCATTTCGGTGCATCCAGACTTGGTGCCCGAAGTTACCCGGGGGTGTCATCTCCTCTCAACAAAAAGAAGGGCAGGAAGTCTAGAGCTTGCCACACAATTTCAGCTGAAGCTGAAGAGGCCGCAAATATTGTTACCCGATCTGGAGCACAAGTCCAGCCTGCACGGGATAGTCCAGCTGAAGATCCTCAGCCAGCAACGTTGCCTCCCTCTGATGTTCCAAGGCCATCTCAGCCTCCGCTGGCAGATAAGTCCAAGACAAGGGAGACCCTCTTCGACGGGCCACTCCATAGTGATATACCTCAGGGACTGGAGAGACCTTAAAACTTCGACATATTAGCACAATTGGCTAATACGCCAGCAAAGTTGTCGCTATACAAGCTCCTAAGGCTCTCCAAGGATCTTCGTGTCGCATTAAGCGAAGCACTCCAGAATGCTGATGCCTACTTAGCCCATGTCAAGCCTCTGCCGCCAGCAGATCTACAGAACGACAGTACCACAGATGCAATGTCCAACATCGTATTTACTCCACAGGACATGTTGATTAAGACCAACTTGCATAATCACCCCTTGTACTACACCAGATACATAGGCGACATCAAGGTGGATAGGATGCATATTGACCTGGGATCGTCAATAAGCATCATCCCGAAAAGTATGCTCCAACTTTTTGGCATCCCTATGCACCGGCTAGCAGCAACCAACACGGCCATTAGCGGGTTTAACTCAGGGAGAAGCTATCCCCTAGGGAAGATCCGGTTGAAGTGCCAGATTGGTGACCTGAGGACAGAAGTTACCTGCTACGTCATAGAGGTAGACACGCCTTACAATATCCTCTTGGGGCGCCAGTGGATACATGAATACATGATCGTACCATCCACCCTCCACCAGTGCTTCAAGTATGTCGATAGACACAGCGTCGTGAGGACCGAATTCGCCAACATCGACCCCTTTAAGGAGATTGAGTTCTATTCTTCGGAGGCTTGTTTATACGAGGAATCCAAGAAGTACATCACCAACAAACTGGAGATCATCACAGGGCCAGATAAACCCTCGATAATTCACCTCCAGACTCGTAAACATGGCAAAGCAGCACCCCTTGCCGCAACCTTGCATGAAGAGGTGCCTAGTTCCCTCATTCAAGCTGCGCAGTCAGAACAAACGGTCATCCCATTCCCAAATTCAAGAGCCAGAGCTCATCACTGGACCGATGATGATCTAATTTCCAAAATCCATCCGAATACAATCAGAAGACACAGAATCCCTTGCCGAGCTAATTGTTACCCGTCTTTCCAAGACGAGCCGGCAACTAAATGCCGATCCGACATATTCAGGCAAGCCAATATCTCAAGTTCAACCCTCAGTGGTTAAGTTGCCTAGGAGGGCATCCCAACCTCTGGGATCGCAGGGGGTAGCCAAAGAGGACGTAGAACTCGCCGAATACCTGATGGCACAGGTGGATGGTACCTCTCCCGATAGACGGAGTTCCTTACCTCAAAAAAATAATAAAAAAATAATATATATATATATATATAGAGTATCGAGTTATGTACATCAGGTACCCCAGAACTTATACTTTGTTCTCCCTCCTCCGGGGGGACTCGCATTACGTCTCTACGAGTGACAAGTCATGTGTATTGATACCTCTGAACTTTCGCTCTGATGTTTCGATCACCATATATCATGACCATATCGCCCATGTGGAGCTCCGCTTCAAAATCTATTACCAGCACCTCAGTGCGCAGATGGGTAATAGGTCCATAAAATTTATCCTAATCTATTGCTCGCACCAACAGTGCACAAAAAGGGTAATAGGTCCACAAAATTCTCCCGACAAGAAAAATAACCACGTCCATGTTACCTCTGAGTTGTTTTTCCATCCATCACTGACAAATCACCCAATACATAGAACTTCTATATTGATAACACCTCTGAGTTGTTCTGTTTATCCCCATTTGGCCTACTCCTACCATGTCCTCATTACCTCTGAGTAGGAAGGCCACACTTCAGACCCATATTTGCCACATCATCATTACCTCAGAATAAATATGTCGGTCTTCTCTCTAGTTGTTATAAGTACTCGCATCATCAGTACACAAAAATGGTAATAAGTTCCCAAAGATTATCCTAATCTATTACTCGCATCATCGGTGTATCAAAGAGTAGTAGGTCCACAAAATATCTTTCGAATCTATTTGCTCGCATTTTCAAAAATGCACAAAAGGGCAATAGGTCCACAAAAAGTCCTCCCCCAGGGGATATTTTTCAATCAAAAGGTCATTACAAGCTCATCAGAGCGGAGTGAATCTATTCTGCTCTTTCAAAAAAAAAAGATACGGAAAGCAAAGTCCACTACTCATCAGCGACACAAAACTTGTTAAGGGTGTCCTCCAGCTTTGCAGTTGAACGCTCAATTCTCAATTTGACTCGGTGTTCAGCTTCCTGGGATAACCTCTCGGCGTCCTTCAGATGCGCGTGAGCCTGCCAATTTTCTTCCAGTTTCTTCAGTGCTCTCTCTAAAGCAGCAGAGGCTCGGGTGACTTCATTAATCTCCTTCCAGATCTTTCCACTCACTTGACGGGTGACTTAGAGTTTGGTCTCCAGAGACGTTAACCTAGCCTGGAGCTGGAGGAGCTGCTCGTTAGTTTCGACCATAGCTCGAGTAATGGTCTCCTCACGAGTAAGGAAAGTCTCTCCCTCCCGGTGCAGCTTTGCATACTTAAGAGACAGCTCCTGGAGATCCTTCTCCAAGGAGGGCCTGGTCGTCTCTCGGATAGTTTTTACCTTTTCCACAGCTGATACAAGGAAAGCACGTTCATGCTCCACCACGGCAGACATATCAGCTTGCCGCAGTTTCTGCAACTGGATTAGGTACTGATTAGCCTCTGCCAGCTTGTGCTCCAAAAGGATAGCCACCTCTTCTCCTCCAGGAAGCATCTTCAGCAGGACAATTTGGCATTGAGCACAGTGGTGGGCCACGATAAATGGCGTCCCTCTCTTTAAAGTAGCCTCGACTCCCCGTTTCAAGTGACGATAAAAGCTCTCGACTATGTCCCTTGACGATTTGTCCAAGTTCTCCAAGGAGGACGGTGTCGAAGGGATAGCACCTAAGGAAGTGGAAGCGGCTGGGAAACAGGCACACTTGAGCTTGATGATCATGTCAAAAGAAAAACAAATTTTGAGCAGTGAGACTCCCGCACAGCAGTGATCCCCTCTTCCGCAACCCGAAGAAGCTGAAGACTAGGCAGAACGGCAAGTTCAGTCTCCAGGGAAGAGGCAGCTTCAAACAATCCTGTACCCATCGATGCTGGTATAGGAACCTCCATCTCTGCACTTGATGGTGGAAGAGGCTCAGAACTCGGCTCAGCCGGGTTCTTTTCGATTTGAAGGAGGAGAGGTACATTTCTTCTCTTCGGCAGGAGGTCTGCCTCAACGTCGTCCGCTATCCCCTCCTCCGTGGTCATATCCACTATCGTTAGCGGAGAGACAAGGCATGTAGGTCCAGAACAACCAACCATCAACTTGACTCGAAGAATATGAAGAAGGAGCGAATGGACCTCCTCGTCGGTAAGAATATGACACAGCTTACCAGGGGAGGGCGGAGGAGTCCGCGATTCGCTCTGGACAGTCATGATTATTCCTACTACCCCCCGTATCCCCTTCAACAGCAACATCCAAATCACCTACATTTGTCGCTCCAGTCCCGGTCAATCCAAAGGGAGGTGAAGCTGAGTCAGTTACGACCAATCGTGACCTCACAGCCTCGATATTTGATTCCGAAAAACTAGCGCCCCCTTCGACCAGGGTATCCATAACTGGAAAAGTCTCGAATGCAGCCCTAGGCACCGGAGGATTTATGACTTCAATAGTCTGCACGAAAGAGAGAGAGAGAGAAACAATCAGATTTGATACCTGAAGTAACGTGGCAGTCGGCCGGAATAAAACTTACCTCCGGGAGGGCTTCGGTATCACTGCCCCCTCCCGTATGATCAGAACCTCGAATCTTAAACGCGACCCACTTTTGAGAATGGGGCCAGTTAGCAACGGATGGTCCCCGCTTACTTCGTTTAGGCGAAGGGCTCGGCACGGGGGGCAAGCGCGTCGCCAGAGTAGTCGCAGGAGGCAATAGATCATTGTACGCATCCTCTTCTTCTGTATCGGTAGAAGCGGAATCAGAGATTACAACGGCCTTCATCTTCCCCGCCTTGTTCCTCTTTTTGGACCCCTCACGCTTTTTCGCCAGCCTAGTTCCGGTTATCAAACTTGTACTCACATCGAAATTGTGGGGAGGCCATTCACGGAGACGTGATAGAGGGCTTCCATGTACGAGATGCGCACTACATCCCTGGTATCAGGAAGAGAGAAGAAGGTCTGGGTACAGGCAGCACTGTAATAATGCCAGGCCCGAATACCATCTAGGATGCTGCCCTCATAACCTAAGGAGGGACTCGGGTTATCTAAAAAAATTGATAATACCCAAATTGTCTAGAATACCGGCTGGGCAAATAAGGTTCCAAAAAGACAACGTTACGGTTGCGGTACACCAGATGCGCAGGACGGATATTCTGCAACCAACGGAACATCCTCTTAGATAAAACCTGGGGTGCGACACTGCCATCAAGATGAAGACACCTCGTTTCCTCATCAGTAAAAGGTGGGATCGACACAAATAAGGAATATCTATCCACCCGTGCGAGCATAATACGGCATTCGGGTATGGTCGAACAAGTCCAAGGCATATCATGATATTGGTAAATGAATGCGTCATGAATCGTCGCGTTCCCCTCAGGGCCAGGTTGCATCAGAGAAGGGCAGTGCATTAACAGCCATCCCATCAGGTAATTATAGGGTAGCTCAATTCGGTAGAAATTCTTCGTAACATCACGAGCTATTATTCTGGTCGCAAAGAGACGAAGACCCCGATGGATGCTGCACACCATGGCTGGGAGTAGAGCTAACCTGCCTTCGAAAACTAACTTGACCGCAAGAAGGATCAGATTGCGGCTGATTCTCTCAATCGAACCAGCACCTCCCGAGACCACACAAATCCTCAGCCATATCATCAAAAATCCGGCCAAGACGACTTTATGAGACAAGGGTTGGGTATCCTGATAGAAATAGCTGAATGTGTCGGACTGACTTCCGAATCTATCACAACAAGCTTTGGTCCTCTTAACGCTCTACACCTGAGTGTCCACTTCCGCGTGGGTTTGAGGACTCCGAGGAACAACCCGGCCCGAGGCACCCAGGTTGAACAACTAACTGACCCAGGCCTTCATATGAGGAAGGGTCCCCTCAGAACTCTTGTCCTTCTTCTTTGACATTTGTTGACAAGCGCTATGATGACATAACACCTCCCGATAAATGGCAAAGAATTCGGGAAACCGTCGCTCTAATTCATCAAACTCCTCATTCGTAGGAGTATACTCCTCATAAACTTCATCCCCCCAGGGCAACTTGGAGACGTCATGCATCTCGTGAAGGGCGAGCCCCATCTCCCCAGCAGGTGTGTAAAAGGTCCCCGTACGACAATTATACATCTCAATGAGCGCTATGAATAGCTTGGCGTTCACAGGAAGACCATAGCAAGTGCCCCTTATGGCATAATAGAGGCCAAGCTGCTGTAAAACATCCCCATAAGTCGATATGATCCAGAGCGTCAAGTTGACCCATGGAAGGGAGCGACTCATCCAATTCTACAACGACAGTCTACCCGTGGGATATGATCCTTTACGGGCAATCTGGTTCAGGAAGGTGTCACCCTCAATGAGTCGATTATTGGGCCTCGGATCGTTTATAAAACTACCAGGGGCTAGCCCGACGACGGAACAACTGATCGATTCCTTAGTCGCTATCGCCCCCCGCACTCATCTATTATAGTAGATGTTGCCTACGAAGACGACTTGCCGGTCCTGAGTAATGGGGTTCGCCATTCGCCTTTCGATAGGCACCATGTTGAAACTTGACAGAGAAAAGTGGCATTCCATATGAGGAAGATGGATCGATAGCTCATTGGAAAGAAAATCCTAGTTCTCAAAAAGCTCCAGGGCGCGAGGATTTGAGACAACTATAGCATCTCCGAACAAAAATGAGGGCTTCAGATGAAGGCCCCCTAGCTTTCCGGAATTCATCATACTGAGTAAGTAAAAGAACGACTGGTTCCTGATCTCCCTTAACCTGTCTTTAGGCTAATTTCGGGTAATCTGAGTCGACACACAATCGACTATTTGGTCAAGCCTCACACCCAACGCAGATTGGACATACCCTATCAAGAGTTCCCCTGAGGGAGCTAAAGGCAAGTTCATTGCAAAAGACAGAGAATAAATAAAAGTTAGAAGTCCATCCGATCTAGCCGAAACGAAGACTTCTACGGCATAAGACGCATGCGGTTAGGCCGTATGCTTATGCAGCACAATCAGGGGATACTTAGGCCGCCCGAAACGGAAAGGGTGCTCATGTGACTCAGTCATGAGACACTTATGTGGCCCAGTTACAAAGTATTTATGCAATAAGGCACTGAGACGGCTTGGACTTGGAGCACTCCTGCGGCGTGAGATATGAAACACCTATGTGGCTCAGTCAGGAGACACCTATACGACACAACCATACAGCATTGAGGAAGATCAATCCTGAGTTATTTATGCAGCACTTGTGCGACCCAGCCCTATCATACAGAACACATGTGGTTCAACTGAGATAGGGCACGCATCGACCAAAGCTTATTGCATAGAAAATGATATAGCACGACATAGCTATCGTCTTCCCACTGTCCTTACCTTTGATGGGAGGGTGCACGTCGGAGTGAGTGAAAGAAGAGTCCGCCGCCCTCGATGGAGAAGCAACCCCCTTCCCTTTGGCCGCAGTCGACTTGGAAGCTTTGGGAGCCATTGAAGACAGGAAAACAAAGATGAAAGGGAAGAAAGTAGAAAGAGAAAATCTCATCTTCAAAATCACTCCTATTTATAGAGCTTCCAGGGAGGGTGCCGCTTCGATTCTCGAGATCACTAAAGATAATGATGATGCTTGGGGATTTTATCCCTAGTAACCGTCAGCTTTATCTCGAAAAAAAAGAAACCAAATCCGAAATCGAATCAAGAGCATTAAATGCAGCAGTGACAGCTGGCAGACTCTATGCGGCTCAAAGCGTCCCTAAGACTCAAGATTTGTTCTACGACACAGGATCCCCCTGCGGCTCAGTATCTTTCTGTGAAACTCAAGATTTCTTTACAGTTCGGAAGCCACTCTCTGCAACTTGAAGACTCCCTACAGCTTGGCATATTTTTTATGCTTCTTATTCAAAGTATTCCAAATTTATAATTTGGAAACTTTGAAGGGGGTCTTGAAGAAACATGACAAATATGGAGTTCATGCGGATTACAAATTGCCGCATAGGTATATTAGACCAAACAGGTCCGCATGAAAGAAATCCGCATGACTGCTCAAAGACATAGGCGGCCCATCGACGAACAGCTGTAGAAGGAAAATATGCGACCAAGGAGGAGCAGTTCGACTGATAAAGCTGACAAGTACTGGCAAAAATATGACAGTCCTGACACTTTGATAAGAAAGATAAGATGTGAGACGTTATCCAAAAGCAGGGTTCGTACGCCTCCATGCGGCCAAAAGAGCATCATCCAAGCCGCATGAACCTCATGCGGCCCAGCTTATACGGCCCCAAAGTCTCCAGACTTTATATGACTATGATCCGAGCCGCATGAGTCTCATGCGACCCCACAAGATCAAAAACTGAGAAAACCATACGCAACGGGACACGTGGCAATCTGACCGATTCTATAACCATCCAGATTTGCTGTAACAAAATTCCAACAAACCGACAGATGGTAGCCCGAGAGCGGGTCTTCGCGTGCCAATCAGCCACGTGGCCGCAAGCCGACCATGCGGCTCAAAATCTGTCCTATTATAAATAGCAGGGTGCCACTCCCTGCAAAGGCTGGCAACCTTCAAGAGAAAAGCAATATCTTCACTAGCTAGAGACTGCATCAGATAGTCCACGGAGTAAGGCAGAGTTGATAGTACTTTCTCGAGCCTCCACCGACACCCCCCAGAATCAAAACTAAACAATTGCACTTAGATTGTTTCCTAGGCTTTCTTTCTAGGCTCTTCTTTGTATAAGTGATTTTGCAATCAATTCTAGTGTTTTGTAATACCTGTTATTTATTTTTATGGCAAACATTAATGTTTAATGCGTTAGACTTATGTTCCTTTCTTCCGACTCGTGCAACTGAGGCACGCCTCGATAGGGTATTCAATATTCTATAGTTTGTGCACTGAGACACTCGCGTCGATATAGTCTTTCAATGTTCTAGCATACTAACTCGTGCGCGGGGGCACGAATGACTTGTGCGTTGAGGCACTCATCGACACAGTCCCTGTTCTTATGGCTTGTGCACTGAGACGCTCGTCTTTGCGACATTTAATGTTCAATAGCGACTCGCACCTTTGATGTACATTTTATTTCAATTGGTCTATCTAGTGTTCGATACGCACTATGTTCATCTCTCAATCAAGCCACGTCGGTGGTCTCGATAGGTTAACTTAGCATACAATGGTATATTTTACTTAGGAATGAAGGAGTAGAAAAGAGAAGTCAAAGCCCCCCACCTTAGGCCGATACGCCTTGTGAGCTGATGCGGCTCGATTTCATAACTTCGTTGCACGGCTAACTCTTCTGACTTAGTCATTCGACCACTTCGTGCTTCATTAAATTATACAACCGATTTGGCTTACCGTGCCTACGCCTCAGTACGTTGCGAGACGGTGATTTGGTTTTACGAACCTCGTTGTAAATAAGGCAAGATGTTGACCTCTTATATTTCAACGTAATGCACACGAAACCAACTAAAATCAATACTTGTCCGAATCGAACTAATGCCTTACATCGATTCGATTTCTTAGAATCTTCGAACCGACTCAATGCTTTCTCTCGGGCCAACTTTAACGCTTGTATCGATCTTACTCGATACGTTTCTCGGGTCAACGTAACTCTTTGCATCGATCCAACTCGATACATTTCTTGGGTCAGCATACTCTTGTATCGATTCGCATCGATACTTAATCGGGTTAACGCAACTCTTCGAGTCAACAACTCAGCATAATGCACCGTGCGGAGCAGAGCATTACAGGAGCCGGGCCGGATTTAGCCCGGATGGTGGAGCGGGACGGGACGGGTCGGGCCAATGGAAAAAAAAAATCGAACCCAGCTCGGACCCATGGCCCGATTTTTGGTCGGCCGGGCTAAACTGGGCCTGGGCCGATTTTTTACAAAACTCAAAAAAATTTAAAAATAAAAATAAAAATTTCTTAATAGAAGTTAACAAATTTTTACTAAAAAATTTCCATTAAAATTAATATAACATTAACTAAAAAAAGTTGAGAAAATAAAAGTTAAAAAAATTAATTAATGTCAAGATAATTTAATGTACAAGTATTTTTTTTCTATAAAATTTTTAATAAAATGTAAAAGTTCAAACTGATATTTTATTCTTAAAAAATTGTAAAAAAAAAATGTACAAGTATTTTTTTGTCGTCCTTCTACATCTTTATTGCTCATCTCCTCCTCCAGTAGTGTCCTCTAAGGTAAGAGACTGAAAGTCCAGCTCACTGATGTCGACACTTTTATCTCTTGAGTTTTGAGTTCGTTTTTTTCGCATGAACACAATCTTAAACGCAGACGGAAGCTTCCAAGATATCCGACAGCAACCTGCTCCTCTTCTTGCTTAGCATCCTTAAACCTACACTAAAACAATATTCCGATGCTACCGTGGACACTAGGACCATTAGTATATCACGTGCTATAGAAGAAAGTATATGATACATTTTTTGTGCCTTTTTCACCATTCTAAAATGTAAAAAAATATACATATTCCTCGTCATCTTCTTCATAAGAATTTAAATATAACGATAATTTTTGAGTTTGTAGGAAAGATTATTTTTGTTTCTTCCTTTGCAGTACATTCTTAGCATATGAGTATTTAGACATAAAACCAGAGCTACTACCATGTCACTCCCGTTTCCCGTTATACGTATTTTCGTATGCGTATACGAGATCTCTGACGTTTATCAGGTGGACCATAGTTAGACTTGTTTTGCTTAACCTAGTCTTGGTTTAATCTTGACTTGGTTTATTTGATTGGTTTGGTTCAACTTGGCTTGGCTTGGCTTGGTTTGGTTTGAGATGGAGGGGGGGTTGATATATAACCCAACTCCTTCTCTCTCTCCTCATTCACTTCTCCATTTACTTTTTCATCTTCTTCATTTACTCCTCCCACCTACCAAGCCCTAGGCAAGTGCAACTTGCTTCATGGATGAACTCAATTTGTGTTGTTCCATTGTCTTTCTCACGAGATTCTAAGACTCTTTAGTACTTAGCATTTTTAATTTATATGGTTCATTTCATGTAGATCTAAGTTTGTTGCATTTTTGGATTTCTTGGCTTTTGACACTACACCAAAATGGATAATTAGGAACACTAGGCATATGTCAATGCGAAACACCTATTCGGCGTGCCTCTGGTTTGGAACGGACAATAAGTGTACCAGAATAAAAAATTGTTCCAAATATAAAAGTTTATATATTTTTTTAAATTTATTTATTTTGGAACACACTTAAACCATTCCAAAACCGTTTCAAAGCATAAAATATTAATTCACATAAAAACCCTCCAGTCATTTCAAATCCCTCCTCTCTCTCTCTCTTATTGCAAATCGTTCCAAACCCCCCTTCTTTCCGACCCAAACCCACACGGAAAAGTAAAAAGGGAGGGAAACCAAAACAGGGAAAGGGGGGAACCAAATATTCACACAGAAAATGGAGCGAGAAGGGAGAAAGCTTAAGAAAATGCTCGTCTGAAGAAAATGCTCCGCTCCTCGTTCTCATCTGCTCGTTCCGATCTGCTCCGCTTCCTCGTCCGATCTGCTCCGGTCCGCTCCTATCGGCTCCTCGTCTAATCGGCTCCACACCGCCCATCCACACTCCTCCGAGCTCCTCGTTCTCATCTGCTCATTCCGATCTGCTCCGCTTCCTCGTCCGATCTGCTCCGGTTCGCTCCTATCGGCTCCTCGTCTGATCGGCTCCACACCGCCCATCCACACTCCTCTGATCTCGACTCTCCTACTCATTGTAAGCATCCAAAATTCTCTTACTATTTTTCCCCAAAGATATATATATATATACATATATATATATATATATATATATATATATATATATATATATATATATATATATATATATATATATATATATATATATATATATATATATATATATATATGTGTGTGTATATATATATATACCTTTTGGCATATTGTTTTATAGGTATGAAAAGAATTATGTTCAGTAGATGGTTTGGTTTTAAGTCTTACTATTTTCCCCCATGGTTTGGTTTTAAGTCTGATAACATAGTTGGTATGCGTTCCTGGTCCAAGGTGATTGCTGTGAAGGTCAATGTCGAGATGCCCCTGCTGTTGGCTGTTCTTTGTATGGGTCTGCCTGTCTGTCAGGTATACATGTCCTGTAATAGGTTTTTAGTGATTGGAGTTTATTTGATGTGAATATGAGGACATGATCAACTGATCCAATAAAAGTTGAGAGATTTTTCTTGTAATAGAGGAAATCAAATAAAAATTCTAATCTTGTATATAACAATGCTCTAGCTGTAAATATATAAACAAATTCAAGTTTGCGAAAAACTTGGTTTTAGGAGGAATCTTTTCCTGTATTAAGCTACTGGTTAGACAAATTCTTAGTTCCAATTTCTTATTGTTCTTATTTTCAATTTCACTTGGTAAATGTTTATACATTTTGTAGGATATATTTTTTTTAGTGATTGGGCAAGTTTCAATTTCATATTGTTCTTATTTTCAATTTCACTTGGTAAATGTTTGTACATTTTGTAGGATCTATTTTTTTTAGTGATTGGGCAACTTGGCTACCAATAGAAATGACTTTGGACAAATCGTGGATGAGTAAAAGTGCTGGTGCAAGTTATATCAAAGGTGTTGAACAGTTTGTGAATTTTGTTAAGGAGAATACAGCCGGACAAACACAATTTCCATGTCCATGTAAGCATTGTAAGAATTCGAAAGGACACATAGATCTCGACGAAATCAGCCTTCACTTGTTGAAGAATGGTATGCACCAAAGTTACCTGCTATGGAAACATCATGGAGAAAATGAAAATAATTTAGGAGAAAACATACCAACAATGGCTAGCCCAATTGAAGAACCACGAATTGAAGAATCGAACGTTCCTAGACTGGAGGATCTCATTGACGATGTATATAATATTCATACCAAGGCGACCGAGCATTCACCTATTGATATGAGTGTAACAAATGAAGACGGCGAGGGAGATGACACAATTGTTGAGCCTGGGATGCAAGAGAGCAAAAAATACAAAAAGTTAAGGAATGGGTCATCAGAACCTTTGTATCCGGGTTGTCCTAAGGGGAAGACCATATTGTCTACCATTATCGAGTTGCAAAATTTGAAGACACGATATGGTGGACATGTACTAGTGTAACAGCATTATTAGAGTGGTTAAAGGGCTTGCTCAAAGACTGCAATCTTCCAAAAAATTATCCTCATATGAAGAACATGATTAAGGACTTGGGAATGGAATGTAAAACCATCCATGCATGTAGGAATGGATGCATCCGTAAGGAATACGAACATATCCATATATGTCCGAAATGTGGAGTTAGTCGGTATAAACTTGTGTTTAGAAGTGATACAGAGGAAAAAAAGAATTTCAAGAAAGAACCTGCAAAGTTTGTGAAATATTTTCCTTTGATTCCGAGATTAAAAAGATTCTTTAATATTCCTTGGATTGGAGAGGCAATGACTTGGCACCAAAAGGCAAAGAGTAATGGAAATCTAATGAGACATCCTTGTGACTCAGGCCAATAGGATTCGGTCAAAGTTCATTGGCCAGAGTTTGCTGCAGATCCTAAGAACCTACGACTTGCAATATCAACGGATGGTTTCAACCCACATTGAACTCTAAGTAGCAATTACAGTTGTTGGCCAGTGATTTTAGCACCATTAAATCTTCCACCATCGTTGTGCATGAAAAGAGAGTTTGCTTTGCTGACATTATTAATTTCAGGGCCTAAAGGACCTGGAAAACATTTTGACGTATTCTTGGAACCTTTGGTAGAAGAGTTGAAAGAGCTATGGGTTAATGGCGTGTCAACATGGGATGCATTTACCAAAACCATATTTACTATAAAGGTTATGTTGTTTTGGGGGGTCCATGATTTTTCTGCATACGGGAATCTGTCTGGTTGTACAGTTCATGGTTATAAGGCTTGTCCCGAGTGCGCTGATGATATCGACTCTATGCGGCTTAGAGACTCTTCAAAAGTATATTATCACGGCTATCGACGATTCTTGAAGTCTGATCACAAGTTTAGGACTGATAAAAGATTCAACAAAATAATCGAACAACGACCTCCACAAAGATTGTCCGGGGAAGAAGTTGAACAAAAGATAGCCGAAATTTTTGAAAATAATGAAAGGGCACGATTGAAGCAAGTTACTCATGGAAAGCGTAAGAGACAAAATCGAAAGCATGAAAGCAAAGCCTATGAAGAAGACAATGAAGAAGAGGTGTCTACTAAAGCAGCACCATGGTCTAGAAGGTCTATTTTGTTTGATTTGCCTTACTGGAAGTTTCTTGAAGTCAGACACAACATTGACATTATGCACACTGAAAAGAATGTCACACACCACTTATTGAACATGTTGATGGGTGTGAAAAAGAAAACAAAGGACGGGATACAAGGTCGAAAAGAAATAAAAAAATTAGGGATAAATAAGAAGTTGTGGGTAGTTGAAGATGAAGAAACAGGAATAACAACAATGCCAAAGGCATCGTACGCCTTGACAAAGAAGGAAAAGGAAGATTTTTGTCGAACCTTAAAAGATTTGAAGCTTCCTACTGGATTTTCCTCTAACTTGAGTAATTGTGTTACCATCCAACCTCCTGAACTAAGGGGGCTCAAATCACATGATTATCATATGATTATACAATACTTGCTTCCAATATTGCTTAGACATTCTTTTCATAAAGATCGGGACATAAGAATTGCAATTCAGAGGATTAGCTTATTCTTTAAAATTTTATGCGCCAAGGTGATCAATAAAGAAGAGCTTCGACAAGCAAAGAAGGCGTTGGTTGAGGTAATGTGTATTCTTGAAAAGGAATTTTCGCCTTCCTTCTTTGTTATAAGTGTCCACTTAATGATTCATCTAGCTGATGAGGCCTTCTCGTGCGGGACATTGGATTTCGATAGATGTATTCATTTGAAAGGTACACTCTTAGTGTTTTATTCCATATTTTACTTTTAGAATTAATTTATTAATGACATAACTTATGTATATTTTTTAATAATATATTGATGAAGTGCTACAAAAAATATATCCTTAACAAGCGATCCATTGAAGGTTCGATAGCTGAGGCTTACCTTGTAGATGAATCTGTAATATATTGTATAGAGTATATACCAAACTCGAGCGCTTTTGGTCACAAGTTTAGTCGAGAAGACTGGCTGGATGAGAGTATTGATTTCACAGATGAGAAGTCCTTGGAAATAGGAGGAGTTGTGGAGCTCAACCATGTTCAATTTGAGCAAGTGCGTAGATGGGTTCTCAATCGACTTGCAGATTTGAGTGAATGGGAAGAGTATGTGTGCCCTTTTGCTAAAAGCTAAATATGTTTTTATAATTATAAGGATGTGCATGACATAAATAATAAGTATTATAACGTAATATGGTTATGTGCATGACATAAATGTGGTTATCCATGCAGAAAGTACAACCGTTATTACCAATGTATTTCAACTAAGAATCGGAAAGGTGGTTCGACAAGAGAAAATACGACAATTAAGGAATTCATTCCTTGGTTCTGTGATGAGGTAATATTTTTTATTTGTTCATGTGCTTATGTATTTTTGCACAAATTAAGCATTTTTCTATGCAGTTATTGGATGCAGGGCAAACCAATACAATATTATGGAGATTAGCCAATGGTCCACAACATAGAGCTACACGATTCAAAAAATATCGTGTCAATGGTTTTGTATTTGTACCAAGTTCTTCCGATGAATGCTTGGTAACACAAGATTGTGGGGTATCTATGGAAGCATATTCAAATTTTGTTTCAAGTCGAAAAGACAAGAACCCAAAGGAAGGAAAGATGACCTTTTATGGAATTATTAGAGACATATTGGAGCTGGACTATCTTGATTTCAAAGAAACAGTGTTCTATTATGATTGGGTTAAAGTGGTGGATTCTAAAAATGGTTGTAAGTCTGATCCAATTTGGAATCAAATGATGGTAAACTTGAAGAAGCTTGGGAATAAGGAAAGTGTTGAGGAGGATCCATTCATTTTAGCTCAAAAAGCAACATCGGTTTTTATTCCAAAGCTCAAAAGACTGATGGGTGGTATGTGGTTATAAATACTCCAAAAAGGTTAACTAAACAAGTTGACGCAATAGACATTCCAACTGACTACCAATCTTGTTTGAAGGACAACCCCAACTTAAGGAATTTGTTGATGCTCGATGATTGAACTAAGTCCTATTATGGTCTTTTGTACTCCAGACTTCTTTCTTCTTTATGTGCCTTATTGAATGTAAGTTGTGATCAAATTATAATTTTCTTGCTTAAAACAATGTGGTGTACGTACTATGACTTTATTTTATGTATGCAACTTTCAAATGACATGACTAATTTACTTGTATATCCTTGAATCAATAAACAGACTTTCTTTTATTACACAATGTCTTCGAGTGTTGCTGACACATCTAGCCAGCGGGAAGAGGATCCCATATCAACGGAAGTCAATCAAAAGCCAACATCTAAGAAGAGCATCGAATTTAATCATCTTGGACAAGCAGTTGGACCCAACGCAACTCACTTCAAGAGTCAAGTTGGTAAATACGTGAAGACATATGTGCCTATCAGGTATAAAAGTTGGCTACTGGTACCCAAGACCTACAAGGATGATGTTTGGAATGAGATAGTGGTGAGTATAACCTTTTAGAACTTTTCTGTCAAGTTGGTAACATCATTTTATTACTTTTCTGTCATTATTAGTATAGCCTATTGTTTCAAGGAACATGATCTTTAACTGAAAGTAGCTAAACACCAGTTTCAGTTTGATATATATATACACCAAACACACTTTATACTGTGATGCTTTAACTTTTCTCTGTCTGATACCATGGTTCATTCCCTACCTGTGAGTAGTTGGTTATACACCAAACACACTTTATACTATGATGCTTTGTTATACTACGTATAGGCAAGAGATGTACCGCTCTACAAATATAAAACACATCTATGTTTTATACTGGATATGGGTTCAAATCCTGCTGTTAATGCGCATGCATGTTGCATGAATGCGGACACGAATAAGAACACAATATGAATACGAAATACGAACATTTTCAAATAGGTGCCATAGTAGTCACATCTGTTGCAGAATACGGACACAGATATAGGAATGGACATGCTATGGATACGGACACCATTTTTGTGTGTCCATACAACATAAAAGGGCATATAGTATTATGGCTTTTGAGTATTGATATTGGCAGTCTGTTTCTTTTTCTAGGATGTAGCTCTTGAATATTCTCCATGAGATAGCACAACCGAGATCGAATTTTGACACAACTAGGCCAATTCGATCAGTTCAATGTTTGTATTGGATCAAAAGATTAGTTCTCTTTCTCCATATGCCCTTGCATTTGAAACTGTTGGCACTTGCAATACCCTATACTTTGAAGAGCTCTGATTTTACCAGGTCTATCATGCGAACTCATGTTCTCAACAGACTCGAAGATCAGCAAAATTTCACTTGTTCATTATGCTAAATGCTAATTGACTGATTTGTAATTTGTACTCTATGTTGGTCAGATTCAGATACCAATCAACACGGTACAACATTTGTTTTGGTGTCACACTATATTTTAAAGAATCTGATGTGTGTCCGACACGATGTCTCTATTAGTGTGTCCGTGCTTCCTAGTATACAGTTGAAAGGTATAGTTTGGATGATGGTTAATGACAGAAATGAAGTCTTTCATCCAAACTTTTGGGTTGGACCCGACTTTAAGAAGGTTCCAATGTAGTTAGCAGACAGCTAAATACCTGGTCAGGGTCTAGGTCTTGTAAAACTAATGTCAGGACATATGTATCTTATGTACAGGATACAATTTGACAAGGGAATTACAATTACCAAGAAATTGCAATTACCAAGAAATTGCAATTACCAAAAAACATGATTTAATGGTATCTTGATCGTCATCTCTAAGTATTACAGGAATCATGTAGAATAAGTCCAATTGCACACTTGACATAACAAAGCCGCATTGATGTTGAACCTTACATTATGTTGCAAATTTTCAGTGGCAAGGCGTGATCTAATAAACTCTAACTCCTCATCAAGTTATGTTGCAAATACTGGTATCTTGAGGGAGATTTTATGCCGCATTGACATAATAAAGCCGCATTGATGTTGAACAATACTGGCTTGATGTTGAACAATGCGCAAAGATCAGGTGGCTGTCTCTGAAACTTGATGAGGAGTTAGAGTTTATTAGATCATTGACACAATAAAGCCGCATTGAGGGAGATTTTATGCCGCAATGACACAATAAAGCCGCATGATCTAATAAACTCTAACTCCAATTGCACATTTGACATAATAAAGTCGCATTGATGTTGAACAATACTGGTATCTTGAACCTTACATTATGTTACAAATTATGCAAACTCTAGCAATACATTTTGAACCCATTCAGAGTTTGGACAGGTAAGGAATTTCCAAGCCAATTTCATCATCAATGCCTTGTTAACAGGCTAGATATTTGTCAATTTTTAACAGGCTAGATATTTGAAATGAAGTAACTTGGAAATTTGTAGATCACATGCAACATTCTTACAAAATATTGTTCTCAACCCTGCTACTTGGTCACTCTTAGTAGTCTTTCAATCTTTCATTTTAATATCCATTATTCAGTCTTACTTAAAACTCTTCTAATAAAGTATTTTACTTGCAGGTAGAATTTGATATTCCATGTTATCTCAGAAAAGATGTTGAAAGATCAATGCCAGATGTATTAAGGAAGCTAAAGCATATCCTGAGAAAGGGTATTTTGGATAAACATCCAAATTTGGAGGCAAAAATGTTGGCTATTCCAAACGGGATTAGAAAGGAAGATTGGGAGCAATTTTGTATCAATGAGGCGGATGAAAAACAACTAAAAAAGAGCTACTGCCATTTAATGCAGAAAGCATAGTGTGTATGGTCATACTGGGGGTCGTAAAAGTAGTGCAATGGTAGAGTATGATATGGTAATTTTTCTCTACATCCAACATCATCATTTCTAATTTTGTTTTCCCAATGTTAAGCTTACACCTTATAAGTAATCGATGATTTATGCAGAAGGCAAAACGGGAAGGTCCTACTATCCCTATTACACGGACTCAAGTTTGGATAGAAACCCATACGAGAAAGGATAAAACTACGTTGGCTAGTGCTTAACCATTTATGGTGAGTTAACATAAAACTTTGTTATCCCCTTGCATTTAATTTAATATTTTTTATAACAAATGATTTACAGAAATTAGTCAAAGAGAAACTTGTTGAATCCACACAAAGTGAAAGCAACAATGGTAGCGTTCACCCTCTATCAATTGATAATGATCCTTTGACTCAAGTGTTCGGCAAAAAAGCAAAAGGGCTGCCAGGTGTTGGGAGCTTTGTTTCCAAGAGAAAGTATGATGCAGCCCTTCATGCTCATATAATGTACACAGAGGAAAGAGGCGAAAGGGAGGGTCTGAAAAATAAGGTTGATGAGATGCAAACAAAGGTTAACTTTATTTTTTATTATTGTAAGGTGAGACAACCAACTTCTTATATGAAAGTCTCTAAGATCTAACTACATGCCTATCAAAATATGAAACTTTAATTTCTTAAAAAAAATTTCTTGTACCCTAGTCACATATGGGACAGATGGGTGGGCCACCAGTACCCATTCCCCATTCAACTGGTGGGTCATCAGTACCCGCGCCCCATGCAAGTGGACCATCATCACCCATTCCTATATCCCAGGAAGCTGGTGGGTCATCAACACCCATGCTCCAAAAACTGCAAGCAACTGTTGGGCTATCAACCCCATTGCCTCCAATGACGTTGAACAATGCACATAGGCCATCTTTGGGCAAAAGGGATTCAACGACTTCAGCACACACGGAACTTACTCCTACTGCAAGGTTGTGCGAATTATTTGATTGGAACTGGAATTGTGTTGCGATTGCAAAAGAAGTAATTGATCCAATACATCGAGGTAATTATCATAATTATCAACTGGACTCTCAATATGAAATGAAGGTGAGCATGTGTGTTCGAAAGATTTTTTCTGCAAAGCTCTATAAATAAACTTCCGATGCAAAAATAATTAAAGAAGTAGCAATTGGCGATTTCCTTGTTTGGCCCAAATCACACATCAAATTTATGGAGGCATCGATTTGTGAGTATTTTTCTTATCATTTGTGAGTATCCTTTGCTTTAGGAGATATTTTGTTTACTAATATAGATATTTTTTCTACTAATAGAGATATTTGTTTCGTAGGACCTGGACTAAATTTTTGATTGCTTTAAGAGAAACTGGTACATTTACAAAGAAGTCCAGGTAAAGTGCCTTACTCCCTATGCTATAATATTACTAGTTTGCCTTCATAAGGTTCAACAATATGTACAAATTAAGCAAGTCAATCTGACAGAAATAATTCATTTAAAGTAAATGGTTACCTTAGTTATTGTGTGCTGCAATGTAGATGCGATGGTTCTCATTCAGTCCACCAAATATTTCATTTAATTAGCCAATTAATTACCCCTTGTTCTATTGTTGTTCATTTCACTTGGTTTAACGTTTGCAGACACACACACATACAACATCCATTTTACATTTTATACTGAATTGCAACACTCTTGCATACACACATTGCAAACCTAGTCATTCAAATACCCCTACCAATAACCTTCACTGCAAAAGTGGGGTATCAGACCCTTTTGGTCAGTGTGCTCTGATACAAACATGTATCAGAGCATAATGACTTTCCTTCAATGCAAGGCATGCATATGAGAAGTCCAGCACATTAGAGTTTTGATGTACCACATCACACCACTCAATTGCCTACACACTTTGCTCAGACCTGAACTTGGTTCAGTCGAGCAGTGAACAACATAGCCTGTATAAGCACTTACTTCATGTATCAGGCATTATATCATGCATAACCAAATAGATCCCCTGCATACATTGCCTGCCTATGAAGATAATTGCAAATCCTTTACTTACCTGCACTTCACTTATACCTACATCCTTTCACAAATCAGTTCACTACACTCAATTTAGATATCTTGCACAGGTAGATAATTTGTCCTGCGGACACTTCAATTAGCCATTGCCTATACCTTGTTCTGCACTTGCATATCACTGCAACATTCATTCACTGCATATTATCTAGAGCCCTGTCCCTCATTTGCATTCACTGCATATAGGCCAATCTGGAGAGTATCAGATATATATATATATATACACTTCACTACATGTCATACATATTCATCCATTGCATTCACCCATCTTTAGCTACTGCATCTTCAATTCTTTACTGCATACAGTGATTCATATGCATCTATCCACAATTTTTTTTGCAGGCACCCTGTTGTGGCCCTTCAGTACATCAAGGACATTGCTGGAAGGTCAGTTTGTTCACTTAATGTTTAATTTTTTGCATTTTCTCTTATGAAGATTCTAAGTTTGTCTGGCTTTTAACTTAGTTCTAAACTTGGGTAAATGCAGTATAATGTAGAGAGGAAGTATAAGCTAAGTTGAATAATATTGTTTTGAGTTGCTCAATTTGAGTTTTGTCCCTTCTCTAATTCTCTTGTGTCAGAATTGAGGTGTCAATCTTCTATTAGTTTGTTGGCGTGTTTTTGTGTATGTGTTAGATAGTATAGGATTGATGGCCATTTATTAGGATTTCTTTTATTAATTTCCACCTAATAAAGGCACGGAAATGCCGATCACGGAACCAACAACCTGATACGAGAGCTGACACTTCAATTCTCACACAAGAGAATAAGAAATGATAAAATAAAGTTCTGTTATTTTTCTTACTGCTTCGATTGTTCAATAGGTTGAGGTTGACTTGTTGGCCATGTTATGTCACTTACATCATCAAAATTTCTGAAGCCTTGTTAACTTGCTGACATTATTCTTTATTTTTGACTGCATTAACTACTATAACTATCTTGGAAAAATAACTTATGAAATAATTGGCTATTGATAATTCTGTAACCTATTTTTGTGATGTTATCTTGTGCATCATGTAATCGATGAAATTGGTATCGGATTGCACTGTTTGCAAAGTTCTTATACGTGTTTGGTCCGGTTTGAGTATCAAATAGTAAATTTGACAGTTTGGTTTCCGATATCTCGTGTCATTTGGATCATGTTTTCTTTTTTGTAACCTGTTAACCTGTTTTCGATACCTTTTGTCATCTGGAACCTGTTTTCTTTTTTGAGGTATAATTATGTTACCTTTCTTTTCTTCTTTTTTCTCTAAAAAATCTACTGCTTTTATGTGGGAAATTCTCTCTTTTTTTAAAAGTCCATTTGTAGATGAGGTTGCCATTATTGCTTTGTTAACGGAACTACTAGCACTAAATGAATTTGCCTTTATATATTTATATTTTAATGACTCCTGTTAATTATTTTTAAAATATGCAGATAAGCCCGTCTTATTAGCATCTTATACACAAATTCTCGGTATTCTAAAGTTCTTACACGTTACATGACACATTCTCGATTCTTACATCACAAAACTCTCGATATTCTAATGCCTTAAGCAATTTTATTTGAAACAGATTATAATCTTCGGATGATGACTAATTGTTCTGTTGATTAAGTTGAAAATTATGTTGCATGAACATGTGTTCAACATGGCAGTTATTAGTCACAGCGAAACGGATTCGACACATATTTTGGTGCCTCTTAGTGTATTTTAGAGTTTGTGTGTGTGTCTGATACGTATGCCTGACACGATACAGACACGACATGATTGTCCTTACCAATAAATGATCAAAATTTTTGGACTCACTATTGAAATCTTTTGTTGTTAGTGACACGTTGACTGGAACTTTAGGTTGGTTTGGTCCTTCTCTTTCAGACTAATAAATAGTTCATGGTTGTTCATTGTTTTTTTTCTATTGCACTACTTCATGGTTGTTCATTGTTTTTTCTTTTCTTTATGTGCCTCGTTGAATGACTAGGTTCTTAATTGTGATCAAATTATTTTATCATATTTTTAATAATCTTTGAAATGTTTACAGGACGTCACATTTTTTGCTTCCTCGGCTATCATAGTTCCAGGACCTACGCTCACTAACAAGAACATCAAGTGTCAAAGACTCAAATTATTTTCACAGCTCAGATATTGTTTTTTTGGTGTGGTAGACAACTTGTATTAAACTTACAATGTTTATGTAAGACATTTGGCTACTTTGTGTATGTAGCTTTAACATTATCCATTCTCTATGCACTTGTACTATGGAAGTTCGTTTACTTTCATTTTATGTTTTTGTGAGTTCTACGTTTATAAATTCTCAAGATGATTACAAGTTTGTGTCATTTGTTATTCTTTCTTATAAAATTCAGCGCTACAGGTTTTATAAGTCATAGTACTTATACTAGTTATATATCATTTCAAGCTATACGTGTGCAATTTCAAATGATGTGGGCAGTCGTATGTATATATATATATATATATATATATATATATATATATATATATATATATATATATATATATATATATATATATATATATATATATATATATAGAGGATGAGGGAGGTGAGGTGCCACCCTATGGAGGGTGTCTACTTGTCACCCCCCACATGCTATCATCATGCACCCATGTGCATGATGATAGCATGGGAGGGTGACAAGTAGACACCCTCCCGTGAGGTGGCACCCTACCTCCCTTATTCTATATATATATATATATATATATATATATATATATATATATATATATATATATAATTGGAACACTTTTTAGGTGTTCCAAAATTTGGCAAAAAAAGTATTCTGGGATGCTTTCTTAGGAACGCACTTCTAATGTTCCATCATTGGAACTCTTTTTAGCCGTTCCAATAAGTGGAAAAAAAAGTAATTTGGAATGTTTTGTTGGAACTCTTTTTTGGAACGCTTTATTGGTCTTCCAATATTGGAACACCAGAAAAGCGTTCCAATAAATGTTTACTGGAACGCCTTTATTCCGTTCCAACAAATCCAACAAATCTGGCAGCCCATAAATAGGCATGGAATATAGGTGTGCCTAAAATTATTTGGAATGGAATTTTAGCGTTCCAAAATAACCTTTTTGGTGTAGTTGATCTACCAAACTTTGTTATTTTCAAGTTTTGATTGTTCCATGTTGTAGAAAATTTTGTTCTATCCCATTTTGACCTATGGAAGTCCGGATTTTGACCTTAGATGAAGGATTAGTGGAGCTTGGAAGCCATGGCTTCCATGGTTCTTCTTTTCGAATCTTTGGAGAAGAAGAACAGCCTTTTGCGGCAACCCCCATGCGGCCAGCCTTTTACGGCAACCCCATGCGGCCATCCTTTTGCGGCAACCCCATGCGGCAGCCTTTTGCGGCAACCCCATGCGGCCAGCCTTTTGCGGCAACCCCATGTGGCCAGTCTTTTGTGGCAACCCTCGTGGCAGGGCTATGTTTAATTTTGGACGTGGCATGATTTCAATATTGGCATGACTTTTACATGAACACGACATGATAATGTAGCGATAGAATACGATAGTGATCCGTCGTGGTGCACTCTTGACAAGTAACATGACATAATAGTGGCCCGTCGTGGCGCACTCTTGATAAGTAAACCTAACATGGTAACCTCGATATGCTATTGCGACGGCTAGCATGGCATGACAAGAATGAATGGCTTGGACACCATAGACAATTATGTTTGTACAAATGAACCAGTATTGTCTTGCATCATGTCTAGGGCAGGGACCCCTGAGTACCACGGTCAGGGTACCTACTGAAACTGACTAAGGCTAATAACTAGAATAATCCAGTAGTCATGAAGAGATTTCTCAGCTACAGGCAATCCCGTTATCTGGGCGCCCCATCATGGGATTTGTTGCCTGCCGTCGAGTAGGACACATTTCCAGTACACTGTCATGTGTTGCACCCTTCAAGCTACTTAAGGGTACATGCGTTTCTTGGATGATGTACCCACATGAACTCAACCCCTAATTTTATCCGGATAACCTGGATGGTCTGCAGGGCTTGTGGCTGTTGGAACATCTCATTGCATCTTGCTAGTAACTAGGCCTGTGATAACCCTAGTTAGTTAAAGTATCAAGCCGTACTCATTGCTTGGCCGTGATTGATTGGATGGAGTCCAGCCCAGTCTAGTCTTTTCCTGGTCCTGTACAAGATTGTTACCTGACCTGATTGCTTGTGCCATACTTTATCGATAAATGGTGGAAAACCAAGTTCTGTTCAGATGAAGGGTTACAACCCCGGTCCTTGTTTGGTTTAAGAATTATAACTTGGTTATCTGAATAGTCCCATGGTTATCTTATCGTATATCATCATGATTTTCCGTATCTCCAGTTTTTAGTATATAATCATGTTTTGTGCTAATTGCTGGTTTTAGTTCTTAAGTGAAGTCTCCTTTGTGGCAATTGCTCTTTCTGGGATCTGACCCAGCTGGTTTTGTATGGCCAGATATCGGAGCAGCTCCAGAGGATCTCCCTACCTTCCAGCCAGATGGTGACCACCAGGCGTAACCCTGACAGCGAGTGGGTTTCATCTTTGTTCTTCCTATTGTAAAAGTATTCTTTTGAGGCGTTTAGCCAACGAGCATGTGTTAGCTCGATTGCACTTTACTTACTGTCTGCCTACGGGCTGTAACATGATTGGCAAATCCTATGGTTGATCATGTATGACTAAAACTCCTGTTAGTCTTCACATTTTGTATGACTAGCTTCATGATCATCCAAATATGTAATGTATGGGACGCCTTACTATTGTATATTTGGTGCTCTGACATCTTGTAACTGCTATTACTTGCTTGAGATTGAGACAATAGGCTTGTTCATGACCTTAAGAGACTGATGGCTTGTAGTTAAATCCTCATGTATCTAGACAGCCGTGACCGTATAGCGAGGTGGGTTGCACTTCAATATACGTAGCTGGCTGTGTCCGCCCCCGCTCTCTAGTATTCTGGTTCTGGGGCGTGACATACCACCAACTTGAACGGTTGTACTGGATCGGACCAATACAAGTCGTTCTTCATACAAAGTAATTAAAGAATCTAAAACATTTATAATCTCTACTTTTAATTTAGTTACATCAACATTCATATTTTTACAAAAATTATCTAACAATATAAATATGCCAGCTAAATCTACGGATCAAAACCGAAGCCAAATATTACAGAAAAGGTACTTTATCCCAATATTTTTGATTTTTTTTTCCATTTTGGAAAAATTATAATCAAAACTATGAACAGTTCTATATTTAAAAAATAAATGAGACATATTAATAATTTATGTTAACGCTAGAGAAGAAGTACTTGGATAATAAACTCAAAAAAATACATGTAGCATTGTAAAATAATTCTAAAATTTCAAAAATAGAGTTAGCAAATAACCAATCATTTTCAGTAACTTGATAATCAAAACTTGGATTAACATTACAATAATGAGTAATAGCATCTTTAAATCTAATGCAATATTTTAACATTAAATAAGTAGAATTCTATCTATGTGGTGCACTCTACAAATCTCC
The DNA here is from genome assembly GCA_029216955.1 of Iris pallida. Lineage (NCBI taxonomy): Eukaryota > Viridiplantae > Streptophyta > Magnoliopsida > Asparagales > Iridaceae > Iris > Iris pallida. Next base: position 4,449,426 of record JANAVB010006199.1, on the reverse strand, counting down.
TAAAATCTATACCATATTATGCACATAATTTTAAAAAAAACTTGTTGTCTATTTGCAAAAGTGTTCAAACTTTGTAGACAAAATTTGAGATTTCTAAATTTACTTGAAAAAATTGAAGCCATTCTTGTACAACTAAATTAATAATATGACAAGTACATCTAACTTGAAAAGTCGTCCTTCTACTATAAGCAAAAATTATGAACTTAAAATAGTAATACAAGAAGTGTTATTACTAGCAATATCAGAAGAAATTGAAAAAAAAAATTATTGTGAATATCATATTCACGTAAAAATTTCATGATAGCGACATCGATTACATAACCATTATGTAAAAATTCTAAAGGTCGTAGACAAATAATAAGCGTTTACAACATCCACTTTGGATCTATATTATGTGCCGTGATACAAATATAAGCATATATAATTTTATTTAGTAGTCCATATATCATAAGTTAGAGCAAACTTATTAACATTTACGAAGCTTTGTTTTAAGGCTGTCCTTTCTTTTTGAAATATTTCCATAGCCTCTGTTTTGGTAGTAGATCTAGAAACTTTACTAAAACAATGATTAAGAGTAGTACTTGTATAACCATAATACTAATTACTTTCACCGAATGTGAAAGATTGTTCATCACAAATAATATATTTGGTTAATTCAGTTTTGTTACAAGCATCAGAATAAGTAAATTTAGCTACAGAAGATCCTTGAGGACTGATGCTTATCTGTGTTTGTTTAGCATGTAGTGTGTCCTTACGATAACAAGTATCATGGTGTCTTTTCTAAGTGCCTGTGCCATCATTTTTTTTTTCATTTAAAAATTTTCTTACATTTCTTACAATGTGCACCTTTAGGTTTTTGATTTTTTGGATCTAAAACCGGTGCACCATCATTATCAGTGACATATATTTTCTCAAAATATTGCTAATAAATTGATGTCTCCCTATTTATTGTATTAGTAGTCGTACTCCTAACTCTAGGAGGTGATATTTGTGTTTGTGGCACATAATCAGGATTAGAATTATTTTCAAATAAATCAGCATAGTAAGCAAAATTTTGTTCTGAATCACCTCCATAAGGATGGTTATAACTAGTAGCATCCCTATTTTAAAAATTATTTTTTAAGAAAAATAAGAGAAGAAAAAAAAATTATTTATCTACCAAGCAAAGAGAGAGAGATCCAAAATAAAAAAGAATATTTTGTAAAATTAAAATTACTTGGGACGTCAACTTGAGGGAAAAAAATTTGAACTCCAAGAAATTTTGCATAACTAGAAGCATCAAGAACTCTGCAGTTTGTCCTCCAGGAAGTTGCACTTCAAAATCCAGAAACTTGTTACTTCAATCGTTAGAAATAGATAAGCTTGTATATTTTGTAAGAGGGGGAAGAAATATTTGTGTATAATTTTCATAAATTTTGGGCTATTTAGATTTTTTTTTGGTGCAAAATGACGTACTATACCCTCAAAATATAGTTGTTATAAGGATATTTTTGGTCATTTTTAGCAAAAATGACTAAAATGTCCTTAAAACGTTCAAAAAATATCCCTCAAAATGAGGGCATTTTGGTCTTTTTGGCCTTCAAATTGCACAAAGAAAAAAAATTCAAAAATCGGTCCAGACCGGGCATGGACCGGCCTTGTCTGGGCCGGGTAGACCGGGTTTAACCGGTCCAGACCCATGGTCAAACCAGGACGGACCGGGCAATCGGTTTGAGTGGGCGAACCTAGTCCGGACCCACAGAGAGCTCGAGCCGAGCCGGTCTGAGTCATTGACCGGGCACGGGCCAGCCCAGACCGGGTTTACCCAGGTCGGGAATCGGGCCGCCCGGCCCAACTCACACCATGACACATGAGCCTTGTTAGCAATTCGGCCAAGTGAAAAAATTTGGGACGACGAAAGTACAAGTATAAATCGGCACAGTGCAAGTAAAATATGTTTAAAATGGTCAAAAGTTCGTCAAATAAAGAAATATTGAGGTTAGAAACTTCACAGTTGTCAAATTTGATTAACTAAACAGGTTCTCATTGTTGGGCGCGTACGGAAGCATTTGTCAACCCACCTGATCAAAGCCAACCCCCGTTTAATGGACACCAAGCACAAGATGAAGACAAATATATGGTGGTGACGTACATCACTTGGACAAATTCCAACATTTAATAACTCAGATGAAATTAAAAGATTGACAGAACTCTCATTGAACCCTTTGTCCTAATAGGTCCAACCCCCTCACCACTCTCAAGAAGAAAAACAGAAGATTACAACAGAGATCACTCACCAACCCGTAGCATTCTCCCTAACCGAAGTTGACGACTCCTCAATTTGATATTCTTCTTCCTTCTATCTTGGATGGCGAATTCCTAAAAGCAAAGTACGAACTTTTTCTTAGATTTTTTTGTGGACGAGCACCCCGAATCTCCACTTTATGTTGTGCTTTGTGCCTCCACCCTCACCCCATATATATAGGATGAGAAAACTAATATTCTAGTCATAATAGGATTTCCTAAATATGAATAAAATAGGAATCCTATTATGCCTAAAATACTCTATCAATATCCTATTTTAGATCATAACAGAAATTCCTAAAATAAGAATACTATTATACCTATATAGCACAACACCAATTATGGACATCCAAATCTAATCAAATCAAATATTTAATTAGATTTGGATTCCACAAATATGTTGTTATCAAATCCAGACTGGACTCCAACAATCTCCCCATCCAGTCTAATGAGTGGGTATTGACCCCATGGGTCCTTAACTGGACTCCATGCATGTCGTCCCACGATAGAATATATGCTCCCCCATGCCATTGATCTCCGATATCCCGAGTTACTTTGCATCTTCCTTCGTCTCCAACTCCTCGACCATCACGTTGACGCTAGCTGTAGTGCCCCGTCCCGCTCAGTCAATCGGAGGGAATCGGAATGCCGATGGCGTTCGGACTTAGCCTTACAACGGCTACTCGGAGACATCGCTCGGTCGAGACGACCGCTCGCTCAGGTGGGGTAGTTTCGGTGAACTTGTCACATCTTAGCCTTCACATAATAAATTGTGTGTTTTCAACTTGCACAATAGGCTTGATAATAAAAGAGACGAATCCACATAGCTAAGGGAATAATCCCGACGGGTCGAAATGAGTTAGAACATGGAAAAAGGTCCAACGGTCGGCTTAGAGTTGGTACACGGCGTGCTTTAAAAATGACACTCGGTCCTTCGTCCCGTGGCTTGGGAGATGGAAAGTTGGTCTTCGGTGTAAAATCTAAGAGTTAGCCTAAGTCATAGGCGTCGCCCGCGTAAATGCTTGATAAAGCATGCACGCTTCCACTGCGCAAGGCTTGGCATAGCCTTTTCTCGTCCCTCGGGTTAAGTTGTAGGCTTGAGTAAGTTAGTCAAAGTTATGCCGGTCGACCTAAGTCATTCCAAGTTCTGTCCCGTTCATTCTGCGGTTGTCAAGTTAAGTAGTCCCACGATCTTAAGGCCCGTCAACTTGGGCAGGAGTGTTGCATAGAACACGGTTGGCTTAAGGCACAATGCACGGACTTAGTGTTTAAGGCACGAGCTACAGTTGGTTTCAAGTCGAGTTTAGAAAAAGGGCTATCAAATGGTCATTTCTAAGTTGAGGAAAAAGGATAGGGCATCAAAGGAGAAGGCTCGCGACCGTGGGTCGTCGAGGGGTCTCAAGGAAAGAAAAAGGCTCGCGACCGTGGGTCGTCGAGGGATCTCAAGGATAGAAGGCTTGAACATGGTTTTGAAAGAGAGGGTAACATTGAAAGAAGGATGACTGTGTGAGACGTCAGTTTGTGTCGAGTCTTGCATGGTCATGGACAACTTGTCGATAAGGACGAAGTTTTCTCGAGCGGCAACCCTGGGCCATGGGACCGACTCGGCCTAGGAGAAAACAGGGTATAGTCGTGCGTAAGGTTTTGGCACGGGTTAAAGCGGGGGCTTGTAACTGAGCTAGCTACTTGCGTTAAAAGGTCCCCGATTTAACCAAGCTATACGTCTCAGGATAGCTTGTGATGCTAGTGGCCAAGTTCATATAGATGTCGACAAATAGCGGCTATCCGCATGTATGCCTTTGGATTGAGTCGAGTGAATAAGTGTACAAGTTGGAAAACAAAGTTTGGGCCTAATATTTGGCTTCAACATAGGCGTCGTGCTTCGACACGAGATGCGACATCGAGTCTCAGGTATGGACATGTGAGTTGCATAGTTATGGTTTGAGTTGTCATGAGTTTAAGTCAGGAGATGCCGCAAGGCAAAGTTGGTCGAGTGACACTTAGTTCACAAGTTGGATGGGTCAGTTGATGATTTAGTAGCAAGGGCCGCTAGGCGGCAAGGGCCGCGAGGCGGCAATATGGTTAAGTCTCACTGAATTGCGAGGCACGGCCTCAGAAAGGGTTTGTAGTACGGTTACACGGAAAATGGAGCTTCATCGCGTAGTTGTGTCTCTGATTTTAAGCCGCAAGGCAAACACGACTCGATAGGTTAACATTGTTGGCACGAGAAGGGTCTTGAGGCAAGGTATGAGGTAACATTGTCGTTGCATGCACGGGATGGTCTAGAGACACAAAACAGGCAAGGCGTCGGTCATAAAACTGATCCTAAGGCAAGACTAGAAAGACAATCGATAAGAAGTGACTATGTTGCACAAAGTAAATCAAACGTGTTGGGTTTGTATGGGTAGGCGAGGAGCTCATTCCACCAGTACAGTTGAGTACTGACATCCACATAGTTTACATGTGCAGGCACAGGTAGAAGCTCGTGGTGCGGAGCTCGCTTGGATGCGTCGAGGCACGGAGTTCCTTGGCAATTCGAAGTGCTCGGCCGCATGGAGTAAAGACTTATACGGGACATAATGTATGGACGTCGTCTTCCGAAGCTTCCGCTGGATCAAGACTTGTATTTGAGAGATGAGAGAGAGCTGAGTGACTTGTAATGTGAGCTTGAGTGAGCTTGAGAGACTTGTAATATTGGCCTTGCGCCCATTGTAATCTTTGTATCAATATCAATAAATAGCTTTCTATTGAATAACTTGTATTTGTTCTAAAATTCCGCTGCATGTTCAATGTCTCTGCATGGGACTTCTGTGTGACGACCCCGTCGCAGCCGCTGAAATCGGCCGTTATGGAACCCCCTTGCACGAGCGCAATCTAGGCTTATGCGACATCACGCCTTAGCGAGGACGATCGCTCCTACAGGAGCAGGGCGTGACATAATGGTATCAGAGCACGGCTTTACGTCCTTGGACTATCGATTGAATTCTTTAACTTCGTTGTTTCCGCAAACTATGAATTGTGCTTCCGCAAGTTGATATCGTTGGTGCGCTCTCTCTCAATTGTCCCACAGGATGTCCATACAATAAGTCTAACTATTTTGCAAAACATAGGAGAACTGTTTTTGATAAAACAAAAAGATGGTTTACGTAAGCACGGTTGGCTAAGTCGGGCTGGGCAAATACACCAAAGTTGCGTCGACCTTAGAAAAGTCGAGTGCAGGAATTGAATAGTGTCGAGCAAGAATGAGTTGAACTTGATTGAGTAAAGTGAGATGACCATCGATAGGGGTGCTATCGAGCGACGATATCGTCGGTGCGATATAAATGAGCGTGCTTGAAATTTAAGGAATCGTTCGGACGGAAATTCGAGGAAGTAGATTGTAAATCGAATGATATGTTAAAGATTTGTTGAATGACTTCATCCCTGAGTGGTGTATGCGATAGCCTCAGGGATGTCGATCGATCGATTGAGGATTCGGGGTGTCGATGAGTCTAGCAGCAAGCGTCGCATATATACAAAGCCGTAGATTGAGTATCGTTGAATAAGTTATAGCCTTGAGATTTGACGATGTGGTTTCGGATAACCTAAAAATAGACGCACACGGAACGTACACGGGATTGAGGATTGTGCGAAGTATGAAACGCGAAAATGATTGAGTAGGAAAAATCAAATCGAGGAAAAAGTTAAGGCAAAGCGAACAGATGACTTGATCGAGGAAAATTGATACGGATCGCATAGAGAAAGTTAGCACGACGAGAAGATAGCGTGCATAAAAAGTTTGATTCGAATGTTTGAAAATCACTCTAAGGATTGGAATAGATATGGCTCGATGTTTTGAGTTAGCAAGGAATGATGTGATTTGAATAAAAATGTTGGTCGATGACTTAAGATAAACGAATGAACAATACGTGAAAATGGTTTAAGGTAATTGATGTTGTGAATGATTCGAGGGATAATAATCGAACTTGAATTGGATGTCGAGGAGACTATCCAGTCGGACGATAGCATCGTTCGCATGACTCGAAACTTGTTGCAAAGGAAGATCGTTAGGTTACGCATATCATCGATGGTATTGAGGCGTATCAAAGATCGATATGCGATAACTCGGGGGTACTCTGACTCGGCGAACGACGATCGTGCAAGTGTTATTGTTCGGTTGGATGCTATACTTAGGATTTTGATCGAGATGAATGTTGGATGAAAGTGATCGTGTCTTGATAGTTATGCGGATAACCACAGCGTCGACGATCTTGTCTTGTACGAGCGCAACTCTAGCCTCGCACATGCGTTGCGTCGGATTTGGGGCGATCGTTCCGTGTGAGCGCAGACATGGTGATTCATGTCGCGGGAATGATCGAACTGGAAAAATCAGGACGCAGCAATTTTGATTATCTCGACTTGTTGGCTTGATGCGAAGGTGAACTCGAGGATGTTAGGACTTGAGATTGGTGAATGAAATAAACTTGAGGATTGAGTAGGTCCAAACCACGCATCGAGAATGAGTTAGTCTAGACGCAAAACAAGAGTTACGTCCCGATGAGGATGATTATCCTACGAGAGCGTGCATGGTGATTCATGCCCACCGTAGAAAATCTGACTCGCGTGAGATCGGGGCACAACATATTGTTAAACTAGACGACCTTGTGATCGAGTACGCAAATTGGAACAGATGACTTAGGAAATATGAAATGTGAATTATGGTTTAGCGATGAATTACGTCATAGCGTGCTTGAATTGAGAAGGATTGATAGGCGAACTAATGTCGATCGGGCTCGAAGAGATAGACTATGCGAAATGGCTTGATGAATGAGCGATATGTTCTTGTCGAGGATTGGTTAAGTGAACCTATCGTAGGATGGCTTTGCTGAATGACTCGGACCCCGTGCGACGAATATTAGGATGTGCGTAGGAAATCGATGCTCGATGTTTAGAAATCGGAGTGATACGAGCTTGGGTAGAAAACCACGTACTATCAACTTGGTTTGACCTTTGGATGGGGTCAGTGTTGATATTATTGTTTGGGAACTATGATTCCAATGCTGACGGATTGACTATAGCCTAAAAGACATAGCCTAGCGGTTAGGCAGACGTTCCGGTACGGAGCGATAGGAATTATGGAGGCACCACTCACGAGGCTCGGTTGATATGCACGTATATCAGGGACGCTCGAATATGTGCACGATTCGACTCGAGTGGTGATGGTGGATTCTCTATCACGAGGCTTGGCTGAAATACATGTATTTTGGGGACGCCTAAATTATACGCACGATCCAACTAAGTGATACGTTGAATCAGGTGATACTTGAGGAACGGGAAAGTGTCGAAGATTTTTAAAATTGTGAGTTTAGAAGAAAAGGATTGTGGGTAGCACGAGCGTGGCTCAGAATTGAGGGAACGCGTAGGAGTAGTATGCGCGAGAGTCATTGAATGTTAAGAAAGTGATAAGTCGATAAGTGTACTCAGTTAGTTTCGAGGACAAAACTTTTTCTGAGTGGTGTATGATGTAGTGCCCCGTCCCGCTCAGTCAATCGGAGAGAATCGGAACGCCGACGGCGTTCGGACTTAGCCTTGCAACGGCTACTCGGAGACATCGCTCGGTCGAGGCGACCGCTCGCTCAGGTGGGGTAGTTTCGGTGAACTTGCCTCATCTTAGCCTTCACATAATAAATTGTGTGTTTTCAACTTGCACAATAGGCTTGATAATAAAAGAGACGAATCCACATAGCTAAGGGAATAATCCCGACGGGTCGAAATGAGTTAGAACATGGAAAAAGGTCCAACGGTCGGCTTAGAGTTGGTGCACGGTGTGCTTTTAAAATGACACTCGGTCCTTCGTCCCGTGGCTTGGGAGATGGAAAGTTGGTCTTCGGTGTAAAAGCTAAGAGTTAGCCTAAGTCATAGGCGTCGCCCGCGTAAATGCATGATAAAGCATGCACGCTTCTACTGCGCAAGGCTTGGCATATCCTTTGCTCGTCCCTCGGGTTAAGTTGTAGGCTTGAGTAAGTTAGGCAAAGTTATGCCGGTCGACCTAAGTCATTCCAAGTTCTGTCCCGCTCATTCTGCGGTTGTCAAGTTAAGTAGTCCCACGATCTCAAGACCTGTCGACTTGGGCAGGAGTGTTGCGTAGAACACGGTTGGCTTAAGGCACAATGCACGGACTTAGTGTTTAAGGCACGAGCTACAGTTGGTTTCAAGTTGAGTTTAGAAAAAGAGCTATCAAATGGTCATTTCTAAGTTGAGGAAAAAGGATAGGGCATCAAAGGAGAAGGCTCGCGACCGTGGGTCGTCGAGGGGTCTCAAGGAAAGAAAAAGGCTCGCGATCGTGGGTCGTCGAGGGATCTCAAGGATAGAAGGCTTGAACATGGTTTTGAAAGAGAGGGTAACATTGAAAGAAGGATGACTGTGTGAGACGTCAGTTTGTGTCGAGTCTTGCATGGTCATGGACAACTTGTCGACAAGGGCGAAGTTTCCTCGAGCGGCAACCCTGGGCCATGGGACCGACTGGCCTAGGAGGAAACAGGGTATAGTCGTGCGTAAGGTTTTGGCACGGGTTAAAGCGGGGGCTTGCAACGGAGCTTGCTACTTGCGTTGAAAGGTCCCCGATTTAACCAAGCTATACGTCTCAGGATAGCTTGTGATGCTAGTGGCCAAGTTCATATAGATGTCGGCAAATAGCGGCTATCCGTGTGTATGCCTTTGGATTGAGTCGAGTGAATAAGTGTACAAGTTGGAAAACAAAGTTTGGGCCTAAGATTTGGCTTCAACATAGGCGTCGTGCTTCGGCACGAGATGCAGCGTCGAGTCTCAGGTGTGGACATGTGAGTTGCATAGTTATGGTTTGAGTTGTCATGAGTTTAAGTCAGGAGATGCCGCAAGGCAAAGTTGGTCAAGTGACACTTAGTTCACAAGTTGGATGGGTCAGTTGATGATTTAGTAGCAAGGGCCGCTAGTCGGCAAGGGCCGCGAGGCGGCGATATGGTTAAGTCTTACTGAATTGCGAGGCACGGCCTCAGGAAGGGTTTGTAGCACGGTCACACGAAAAATGGAGCTTCATCGCGTAGTTGCGTCTCTGATTTTAAGCCGTAAGGCAAACACAACTCGATAGGTTAACGTTGTTGGCACGAGAAGGGTCTTGAGGCAAGGTATGAGTTAACATTGTCGTTGCAAGCACGGGATGGTCTAGAGACACAAAACAGGAAAGGTGTCGGTCATAAAATTGATCCTAAGGCAAGACTAGAAAGACAATCGATAAGAAGTGACTATGTTGCACAAAGTAAATCAAACGTGTTGGGTTTGTATGGGTGGGCGAGGAGCTCATTCCACCAGTAGAGTTGAGTACTGACACCCACATAGTTTATATGTACAGGCACAGGTAGAAGCTCGTGGCGTGGAGCTCGCTTGGATGCGTCGAGGCAGGGAGTTCTTTGGCGATTCGAAGCGCTCGGCCGCATGGAGTAAAGACTTATACGGGACATAATGTATGGACGTCGCCTTCCGAAGCTTACGCTAGATCAAGACTTGTATTTGAGAGATGAGAGAGAGCTGAGTGACTTGTAATGTGAGCTTGAGTGAGCTTGAGAGACTTGTAATATTGGCCTTGCGCCCATTGTAATCTTTGTATTAATATCAATAAAAAGCTTTCTGTTGAATAACTTGTGTTTGTTCTAAATTTCTGCTGCATGTTCAATGTCTCTGCATGGGACTTCTGTGCGACGACCCCGTCGCAGCCGCTGAAATCGGTCGTTATGGAACCCGCCTTGTACGAGCGCAATCTAGGCTTGTGCGGCATCACGCCTTAGCGAGGACGATCGCTCCTACGGGAGCGGGGCGTGACACTAGCTGCCATGCGTAGCACTTCCTATACCACTGGGATCCTGTCGATATCAATGACACGACCAAGGCCTAAGTCCCCGACGATCAGCCCTACCGTAAGTCTCGGCTTCCTGTCTCGGACTTCCGTCTTCCACCGAAAAGTGTTAACGTTCTGACGAGCTTCTTCACCCTTGGCTGGCCCAACCAAGCAGACGGTGCGGTTCTTCCGAGATTCGAACTCCTGAACCTGCTCACCTTCGTGTCCGAACTTAAAGCTCCCCATACACATGCGTCCTCGAGTAGAATATCACGCACTGTGCATACCATTGATGACCCACGGCTCCCTCTGAACTGTGTGAATGATGATGCTCCCGTATCAGATTGAGTTTGTTGTAAACCTTGATATCCTCCCTAGCTTCGAACTGCTGAAATCGATGTCGTTCCGTGAAGCTTTGGCAAATCACATATCGCCAAAACTGGATCCGTAGAGCAACCCCCATTTGGAGACCGACCAGTTATCATGGGACCGAAGACTGACCCTCAATCTTTGACTCATCACCATCCGTCACTTTGTCTCGACGAACCGAATACTCCGTATCCCTCAAAGCATCTAGAAGCCCCTCCTCAGCAAGTTCCTGACGATCTACCTCATATCGAACACCCTTCGAGCCTCCATCCGGTATCTGTGGTCTGCCTGTACAGCTCAGCAGCTTGAGCTTGTACATGCCACAACACAAATCTCCTCGAGCCAGCTTTTGGGAATCCTTTGCAAGCATCAAATCTTTGTTCCAAAATAGACTGCGACAGTCATCATCTGCCAGTCTCCCTACCGAAACCAAGTTTTAGCGCAAACTCGGTACATGTCACGCACTCCTGAGGACGAGCTTCTCACCAAACTCCGTCGTCAAGTGCATATCATCGATGCCTACAACTACAGCCGTCCCCTTGTCGCCCATCTTCATACGTCCAAACATGTCGTCGCGGTATGACATGAAGATCCTCCTATGTGGAGTGGCATGGTACGACGCCCCCGTAACCATGACCCAGTCGCCATCATGACACATGCCACAAGGTTCCTCTGTGTCAGTCGCTGCGATAATGATATCTCCAAAAGTTGCGTGAGATATTACTCTTGATCATTCTTGCCTTTGGCCTTCTCGACTTTGAGTTTTATGCAATTCCTCTTGATATGATCCATTTTGTCACAGTAATAGCAGCCCTTCTTGTGGTCCACAATCGCAAGATCTCGTGAACCCCCCATGTTCTTGCCTATGACTTGGGTCTTCCCTTTCCGTAGGAAGCCATCAGAGCGGACTCCTGCGGTGATTCAACTTACTTATGCCAGACCTCGTCATTCAACAAGCTACTTTTGACTGCCTCCATCGTAATAACTCCATCAGGCACGGAGTTGCTCACCGACACCACCAATGTCTCCCAGCTTTTCGGCAAAGAACTCAAAAGCAGTAGGGCCTGAAGCTCATCATCAATCACCATCTTCATCGTAGACAGCTGATTGATGATACCATGAACCTCGTTCAAATGTTGTACCACCAAGGCACCCTCCGTGTACATCGAGTTGACGAGTTGGCGAATAAGAAATGCCTTGTTTCCAGTCATCTTTCTTTCGTACAGCGAATGCAGCTTCTCCCACAATGTTTTTGCCGAACTCTCCATGGACACATGAGGAAACATCGAGTCGTCCAGCCATTGGCGGATGAATCCAACGACCTTCCGATCCAGTCGTTTTCAGTCTTCAGTAGCTTTGTCTGATGGCTTTGCGTTGTCGCCCTCCAACAGACCATGCAAGTCCTAGCACCAAAATAGATCCTCCATCCTTGGCTGCAAAATCACCCAGTTTTCTCCTGTGAGGGTGATCATACAAGTGTTCATCTGCTCTGTAGACATGGTTGCCAGAACCCCCAAAGCTTTGATACCAATTGTTGGATGCGTACGGAAGCGTTTACCAATCCACCTGATCAAAATCAACCCCCGTCTAACAGACACCATGCACAAGATGAAGACAAGTATATGGCGGTGATGTACGTCATCTGGACAAATTTTAACCTTTAATAACTCAGATGAAATTACAAGATTGACAGAACTCAAGTTGAACCATTTGTCCTAATAGGTTCAACCCTCTCACCACTCTCAAGAAGAAAAATAGAAAATTACAATTGAGATCACTCACCAACACGTAGCAATCTTCCTAACCGAAGTTGACGACTCCTCGATTAGACCTTCTTCTTCCTTCTATCTTGGATGGCGAAGTCCTAAGAGCAAAATACATACTTTCTCTTAAATTTTCTTGTGGACTAACATCCCGAATCTCCACTTTGTGCTGTGCTTTGTGCTTCCACCCTCCCCCCATATATATAGGACGAGAAAACAATATTCTAGTCATAATAGGATTTCCTAAAAAAGAATAAAATAGGAATCCTATTATGCCTAAATTACTCTATCAACATCCTATTTTAGATCATAACATGAATTCCTAACATAAAAATCATATTATACCTAAAATAGCACAACATCATCTAATCAAATTAAATATTTAATTAGATTTAGATTCCACAAATATATTGTTACAAAATTCAGGCTAAACTTCAACACTCACCACGTTTTTTTTCCCAAATTTTTAATAATTTATACTGAACACGTTTAAATTTTACATGTTTAAAGATGCATACTAGATCAAATCTTTCAAAAGTACACAAGTACTAAAAGATATAGAAAAAAAAAATTGCGTATAATAACAGTCTTATTCGGGTGATTGCTAACCAGACTCATGAGCGTAAAGTTCTTTGTCATGATTATGAAATGCTTAATTTTTTCTACGAGAGACAATGATATGTTTGATTTTATGGGATATGCATGAATTTGTTGGCACAATTAAATCGTCAGTTGTGAAGGTATCCACCAGAATTTGTTTTGCCTTACATTTGCACAAACAGTACTTTTATTAAGTTGACTTTCGACCACTAACTTTGAAATTCATAATGACATGTTAAGAGAAATTTTCATTGATTTTAGGAAGAATTCCTTTAATTTACTCTCCAGAAAAATATCATCCATGAGAATCCATTAGTTCTGAATTATACTTTCTATCACTTTCTAAAATTGTCTCAATTTTGTTAAATTTTCAGTCGTATGTTCTCTCACATTTGGTTCACGGATTCAGAATCTTGAAAAAAGATTTTTTTTTTTTTTTTTTTTATTTAGATGCCAAAGAAAATGAGCTAAAAAAAATCATAGAAAAAAAATTTGGAAGAAAAATTATTTTCTCACCCACCCCAAGGACTCACTTTCCTTCCCAATTTTTATATCTTTTTTAAAAACAAAACAATGAATAAAAATTATAATTTTTCAAAGGAAAAAAAGAGAGCAAATAATTAATTTTATTTCCGTGAACCAAACTAGATGAGCGCATGTTTGATGGCTTACTTCTTTTTAGTTTCTAGAAACTAAAAAAAAAAAAAAACTTTAAACTTTGTTGGCTAGAAATTAATTTCTAAAGTTTTCTAAATATAAAATAATTTTTAAATAAAAACGATAACAAATATTGGCCTCTTTACTTTTCAGAAGATTTGACCATTCTGGATGAATCTGAATGGATCCTTGGTTTCTGTTCTTTGCTAATGTTTGTAAGAAGTTTCTAACTTATTTCTTAACCACCAAACAACACACTAAATAAAAATTACAAGGACTTCCCCCCAATTTCCTAGTGTTTCTATTTTAGTTTACATATTATGTTCGGACGGAAAATGTTTATGTTTATTGTTTATTATTATTTTTTGAGGTATCCTTTTTTTTTTTGACTTGACAAATGTCAAGAAAGATTCGAACATGCGTCTTTTTCACCAGGGCCTCCATTGCTACCACTAGATCACAATCCACGGACTATTGTTTATTATTTAAATTTTGATTTAAAAACAATAACCAAGTTTTTTTTTTTTCTAGTTTTAGGATTTAACACTTTCAATTTTCTCCTTTCAGCTTTTATAGATCTACTAGTAAATGCACGTGTGATAACGTATAATAAGCATATTATCCAACTATAGTCAAATATCTTTTCTAGCTCATGTGGTTATGATGGGAGGTTTTCTTCTTGTTTGGTTGAGTTTGATTCCCTCTTTTGAATATATATATATATATATATATATATATATATATATATATATATATATATATATATATATATATATATAAAACAAATTTAAACTTTTTTAACAATTTTTTACATAATTTTTTTAAAATAAAATGGTCAATGATATACACGGCTTAAACGACTCACTTTTGAGCCGTTTTGAAGCACCTTTATAATAGTAGAGATTGACGGTCGTGTCCTGTATAACACTAATAACAAATATATACTTCTTTACTATTACAATTTCTTATTTTTATTGATATTGGCAGTAAATATGTTGGTCTGATATCAAAACCGTCTAAGACTGATTTTAATTTCTCACCTTCTAAATCTAAAGTTGGTCTAATGGCTCCCCAAGAATTTTGGGAGAAAAAAAACTTCAAAACTAGATGCAATAAAATGCGGAAAGTATGCTTCACCGTAAAAAAAATATTTTTTTTAAAATATCCTTCAATATATATCTAATTAAAAATAATATATGTAATAAAATTCACTGACAACCAATTAGGAGATGTATTATGGAGGATTTAATGTATTATGAAAATTAAAATGTTCATGCTACTTGCTAAGTTTTTTTAAATGTTATTACGGAATTCGAATGGTTGAACAATAACCTATATAATTAGAAGCAGCAAAGTTAAACCGACTCATCAGCATCATTCACTCCAACCAAGTATCTTTTAATCTTCCTAATAATAATCTAAGAATAATAAATACGTATAACGTAAAACATATAGAGTCTATTTTTGTTCACCCACAAATACCATGGTGTTTGTTCACCCCCCCCCCCCCCCCTGCCACCTTCGTTTTCTGTTATACGTATTTTCAGTATACGTGTACGGAATTCTGACCCGTACCATGACTTGTCATTTGCTAGCTAATCTTGGTTTAATCTTGTTTAGATTCATCATGGCATGTATTGGCTTGGTTTGGTTTATTTTGATTTAACTTGGTTAAACCCTCCTTGGTTCATCATGATAAACCATCCTTTATAACTCACCAACCCTTTCTCTCTCTTCATTATTTCTTCTTCTTCTTCATTTACTCCTCTCCACCTACACCCAAAAGCCCTAGGCAAGTGCAACTTGCTTCATGATGGATCTCAAGTTTTATTGTTCCATTCTCTTCTTTACATGATTATAAGCCTCTTTAGAACTTGGAGTTTTTAATTTTTATGGATAGATTCTTCTAGATCTACATTGTAACTTTGGGGTTTCATGAGTTCATGGAGTTTTCTTGGTTTTGATCTACTAAAACTTTTTATTTTCGAAAACTAATAGTTCCAAGAGCAAGAGCACGAAATTTTGTATGAATTTGGGTTTTGATTCACCTCATTTCGAGTTAAAATGAAATTTTTATGGCCAAAACAAGTTTTCTGAATTTTTCATGTCGGCTGAAGAATGTAGTGCTGGCTGAATGTAAATTTTATGCAGGGAACCCTGTTCATGCGTATTTTACGCAGAATTGTATCCTGAATGTAAATTTTACGCAGGGAACCCTGTTCATGCGTATTTTACGCAGTATTGTATCCTGAATGTAATTTTTACGCTGTAACCCTTCTCTTTTGCGTATTTTACGCAGAATTAAATTTTTGGCGTAAAAAATGCACAGAATGACTGTTTTTGCCAAGTTTAGCTATTTTCTAGCCAAAATTTTGAAAAACTTAAAACATGAAAGTTTTAGATCTTTGTCTTGTCTTTCCGAATATCTTTGGAGCACCTCATTTAGAGTTCGTATGTGAAAGTTATGCCTATTTTCTGAGATGTGTTGAACCTTGAATTTTGGGGAATACCATTGGATCTTGTGTTTTCATGCGTTGAGCTATGACCTTATATGAACTAGACCTTGTGGTAAATGACTCTCCAACTATGTGCATAACATAGGCTTCTTGTTACCAATGATAATGATTCATAAGGAAGTTACGTTCAGTTTTACGCCAACGATGTTATGTTCCGATTTTACGCCGGGCCAACCCTGCGTATCACGCGGAGTGTTGTGAGATGTTTTTCGCGTAAACTCTTTTACAAGAGTTCTTCTCCTATTGTCTTGAGGGAGCTCTTGTGTTCTAATTTTACGCCTGAATATTTCTGCGTACTTTCTTGAATATTGAGAATTGTTGTGTTATGACAACTCCCATGCATGTTTCTCCTAGTTCTTGTATATATGCTTGTGATCTCACATGCGTCCTGTACTTGGCCTAACTTGTGACGACCCCACTTAATAACTTGTTAATATGGAGCATGATGGCCTTGAGCATGGTATGACTTGATAACATGAACATGAGGTGATCATCCTCGATAGTGGACCGTCATGGTGCACTCTTGACAAGTAACAAGTAAACATGACATGTACCAGCTTAATAGTGGCCCGGGGTGGTGCACTCCTGACAAGTAATATGTAACTCTCGTCTTGATACCGTGGGTGATTTCTCTTGATTGTCTCTATACAAGTTATATGTTCCGTATTGCATCATGTCTAGGACATGAATCCTTGATTTCCCACGGTCAGGGATTCATACTGAATCGAACTAGGATAATGACTAGATTGATCAAGTAGTTCATATAGGGAGATGTTTCTAGTTACAGGCGATCCCATTATTCCGGCCACACCTGAGGGACTTGTAGCCTGCCGTCGAGTATGGCACATTTCCAGTCCACTGTCATGTGGGGCACTCCATAAAACAAGTTCTAAGCACACTGTTAGGTGTTGCACTCCAAGTTACCTAATAATTCTTGATAACTCTTAAATAAATCTCGCCTGGATAACCTGGATAGCTGCAGGACTTGTGACTGCTGGAACATCTCATTGCATCTCACTAGTAACTAGGTTTGTGATAACTGTCACGCCCCAGTACCGGAATACGGGAGCGGACTAGGCCAGCTACTCCATATGAGGTATATAAACGTCATATGGCAATCGCGGCTGTCAAGAGACAAGGGGGTGCATGCTACATTCAAGTCTCCTATGGTCTCACAGAGCTACTATGCCTCAATCATTCAAGCAAGGAAAGCATCAAGTAATGAACATATAAGATAAAACAGTAAGGCGTCCCCGACGCTTCATCAGAATGATCATGGGGATCCAGCTGTATAAGTTAGCTGGTCCAGAGAGTCATAGGTACATAACTGTATTCAGCTGCAGTCTGATTTAATTATAAATTATGCAAGACCAAAATATCCAGATTAGCCGGCTAAACAAGTGCCGGTGGCTAAACGCCAGTACATAAGTAAAGATACTAGAGTGGAGGAGAAGAAACCCACTCGAGTCCCCCGCCAGCCATGCTCCTAGTATGCACCATTGACATCAGGGAGAAAGGTCGGATCCTCAGGCTCTGCTACGAGATCTGGCCAAACAAAACCAGCGGGGTCAGCCCCGAATAGCAAGTACCACAAGGGAGCACAAAAGAGTGAGATAAACCCAATCAGAAAATAATAAGAATAATAAAGGCTTCCGGTCGTAACCTTGGTCCATAGCCTGTCCTAGTACGATAGCCTAACCCAACAACCAAACAAGGACATGGGTTGGACCACGCACCATGACATTCCATGTCCCTTGGCTACTAACCGGAGGTTACCAGGCACAAACAAGTCGTTTTCAATCGGCCAATCATTCATACGGCTTTCCACATTTGGCGGAGTTATCCCCGCGGTTCTAGTAAAAATGAATCCTCAGATCGGGTCAACCCAACAGGGCTAGCCAAACCAATATATAAACATATACGCATAGCTCTTAGTTTATGCACCGGTCCCTCGTGAGGCCACCGTGCTAAAATATATAACACATAGCACATCGGAGTCGGATATAGCCTTTCGCTATAGGCGAATGGAACCATATCCGTGGCGGCCAACCCGACACGTCAGGACTGGACCTGGGGTGGCTAGTATGGCACGATCTCGAGATTCTTCCCTCCCAATGCATCTACCAAGTTAGTTGCCTAGTTAATCCCTAGGTTATCCTTGGAGTTCATATGTCGTGGTCACAAGCTTACTCCCCTAGATGTCATACATTGTACGAGTACCCCAAGGAGGGATCCATACTGGCTCAGGAAGTCATACGTATGTGCCCCCTTCTTGGTGTAATGCAACACTCAACATGTACCACATCATTGTTACCTAACACTTCATCATGTAAACACTGGACTCTTGGATGTACTGGCAGGTATCACGTAGGAACACTTAGCACATAGGATAGCACCTCAGTGCTCACATAGGTTGTACCTTAGTACACATAGGTTATTCAGCACTCGCATAGGAAGTCAGATAGAATGAGGACCGAACACCTCATGCGGCCAAGGGTCATGTGGCAAAACATGCAGCTCTCAAGACTGCATGCGGCCAGGGAAGTCCAGGTGACTAGCTGCACTCCACCAAGGCTCATGCGGCCAGACTGCTTGAGACAGACCGCATGCGGCCAGGGCGAAGAGGGGGCGCATGCGGCTCGCGGAAGCGGCTTATGTGGTCGGGATGTGGAGTAGCCTATGCGGCTGAGGAAGGAGCGGCACCAGCGGTAGTGAGGGAAAAAGTCCATGCGGCTCGGATAAGCAGGGCGCATGCGGCTCGGATAAACAGGGCGCATGCGGCTCGGGTAAGCAGGGCGCATGCGGCTCGGGTAAGCAGGGCGCATGCGGCTCGAATAAGCAGGGCGCATGCGGCTCGGGTAAGCAGGGCGCATACGGCTCGGATAAGCAGGGCGCATGCGGCTGGAAAGTAATTGGATCTCATGCGGCCAGAGAATGGAACTAGCTCATGCGGCTGAGAATCAAATCTTCATGCGGCTGGGAAGTTAAGTCCCTGCAGCATAGTCCATGCGGCCAGGTAATGCCGCCAGGCTTATGCGGCCAGGAAGGGAACTTGTCGCATGTAGGCTATGCGGCTAAGTTCATGCGGCTGTGAACTGTTCTTTTTCTCCATCTTTCCAGAAAGAAGAACCCTTCAAGCCATGGCTCCCAAGCTCCATGAATCTTTCATCCAGAGTCCAAAACCGAACTTCCTTAGGTCAAAATGGGGTAGAACAAAATTCTCTTCAACATAGAACCATCAAAACTCAAAAATAACAAGATTAAATAGATTAAAATCCATAAAATCCGAAACTGCAACAAGCTTAGATCTACTAGAATTCGTCCATCAAAATCGAAAATGCTAAGTACTAAACTTGTTGAGGATGTTAAGAAGAACAAAATGGAACAATAAAAATCAAAGAAATATCAAAAGATCACAAATCTCTTCTTTGAGCAAGTTGTACTTGCCTAAGTGGGTTGGTGGTTGAGAAATTGAATGAAGGAGTGAATGGGGAGAGAGAGTGGAGAAGAGATTATAAATAGGGGTTGGGGTTTGCTTAAGGAAACCCTAATCTCTAATGACAGGCTTAAAGCTACATGCAACAATTAATTAAAAATTAAATATAGATTGGGCCCATGCTAAATACAGGATAATATGCAAAATACATATATCGGGATTGGGGAGTGACAATAACCCTAGTTAGTTAAAGTATCAAGCTGTACTCTTTGCTTGGCCGTGAGTGTTGAAGGGAGTCCAATCATGTCTAGTCTTGCCTAGCCCCAGTACATGCTATCTCGGGACATGCTTGCTAATGTTTTACTCTTGTCGATAATTGGTTGGAGACTGAGCTCTGTTCAGGTGAAGGGTTACAACCGGGTCCTTGTTTGGTTTACGGTTGTAACTTGGCTACCGGAATAGTCCCTTAGTTGTCCTATCGTTTATCACCTTGTTTTCTTTAACTCATGTCTTTCGTTATCCTTTATGTATCATGTGATAATTAATATGCTGGTTTTAGTTCTTAAGTGAAGCCTCTCTTGTGGCACTTGCTCTTTCTGGGGTCTGACCCAGCTGGTTTTGTATGGCCAGATTTTGGAGTAGCTCCTGAGGATCTTCCCGCCTTCCAGCCAGATGGTGAACACTAGAAGAAACTATGGCAACGAGTGGGTTTATTTTGCTCTCCCTCTCAAATTGTAAAATTATTCTTTTGTGGCGTTTAGCCGTCGAGCAAGTGTTAGCTCGTGTTGAAACCTATACTTTTGTCTGCCTACGGGCTGTAACATGATTGACAAATCCTAGGGTTGATCATGTATGACTGAAACTCTTGCTAGTCCTCACATTTTGTACGACTAGATTTATGATCATCTGTATATGTAATGTTTGGGATGCCTTACCTTTCATGCCTAATGATCTGATATCTTGTAACATGTATTACTTACTTGAGATTGAGACACTAGGCTTGTTCTTGACCATAAGAGACCGATGGCTTGTAGATAAACCCTTATGCATCTAGACAGCCGTGACCGTATGTCGAGGTAGATTACACTTCTATATACGCAGCTGGCTGTGTCTGTCCCCCGCTCTCCAGTATTCTGGTTCTGGGGCGTAACACGGTTTAAGTGGTGGCCCATGCAGGTCTTGTAAAACAAGATGTGTGAGGGTTTTACCGAATAGATGTCTCAATCAGCATCCGTCCTTTATCTCTACTCGTGTCCTCTAATCTTTCTGAAATCTTGACCTGATCACCTGCTCATATCCTTGATCTATCTTGGTCCTTCCTTAATGTTCTCCCTGTCATTTTCTTCAGTGGCATTATTCCTGGTCCTACCGATCAGCGAGGTGGAGCACCTCCAGTGAACCAGCAGCCACCTGGGGACCAAGCCCAACACTCTGGAGCGGCCTCCCGAGTCATGCCTTCTGGGGATCCAGAGCCCCCAGTTCAACCTGTCCAGTCTGCAGAACCTGACAATGGAACCCTGGTAGGACTTATCAGGGAATTGCTTGCATCCCAAGATCGTCGGGGTGATGCCCTGCACCAGACAGCACAAGATGCCATAGGCCGAGTTGGTTATCAAGGGAACAGCGCGGCCAACAGCTTCAAGCGCTTGAACCCTCCTTTCTTTGATGGCAGTGAAGATGCTATCGCTGCTGATGCGTAGCTTCAGGACATAGAAATTATCCTTGAGGCAGCCAGGATTCCCGAGGGAGAGAAGGTGGCCGTGGTGCGCCTTCAGTTATTGGACTTAGCCCGTACCTGGTGGGCGATGTTAGCAGTTGGATTAGCGACGCCTGTTTTGTGGGCGATATTCAGCGACAAGTTCCAGACAAAGTATTTTGATGCTGTAGCTCGGTATGATCTGCAGAAAAAATTCACTAATCTTAGGCAGATAGAAAGAACGGTCGACGGTTATGCGGCCGAGTTTTCAAGACTAAGTCGGTTTGCTCCCACATTGGTGGCGACCGAATTGGACCGAGCCCAGCGGTTTCAGCAGGGGCTCCACCTAGAAATTATTTTAGCTGTGGAGCAGTTTAAGCACCAGAAGTTTGATGCCGTCTTGCGATCAGCGAAGAGGCACGAGTATATGTCGCAGAGGATCGTAGACCGAACCGGAAGTAGGAAGAGGTCCTATGGGCAGATGAGTTTGTCCTCGGCACCAGCCCCGGCAGCTAGGGCTTTGACTATTGGAGTTCCTAGGAGGGCGAATTCAGTTTTATCGGTTCAGCACTCAAAACCGACGTACCCTCAGCAACATAAGAAGAAGCAATCTTTCGCAATAGGCTGCACTCATTGTGGAAAGCCAGGACACGTAGTATCTGAGTGTCACAGAGCACAGGGATTGTGCTTGGCTTGTGGGGCACCGGATCATAAGATTGGGTCATGCCTGCATAGAACCAGTTCATCATCGTCGAACCTAACCAGTCCATCAGTTAGGGGTCCAGCACCAGTACAGCAGCAGTACCAGCCTCCGAGGCTATTGCCGCCTCAGACTCAACAGTTTGCCCAAGCTCAGAATCAGAGCAGGCAGAGAGGTTTCCAACAGAGGGGACCAGCACCAAGAGGACAAGGTCAGGCTGTGGCTCTGACGGTAGCAGAAGAATTGGCATCAGGTGAGGTGGTGGCAGGTACCATTCTCGTCAACTCTTTTCCAGCATCAGTATTATTTGATTCGGGTGCATCGCATTCATTTATGTCTGCACAATTCGCTACACGGATAGGACTGGAGCCCGAGTCATTATCAGTAAGACTCAATATACTTACTGGTAACGGTCTTGTGGGAGTAGATAGAGTGTTTTTTTCGTGTCGAATCGTAGTTAGCGGTAAAGAATTTTTCGCTAGATTGATAGAATTTCCGATGGTCGACTATGATATAGTCCTAGGAATAGATTGTTTGAAGGATCAGTATGCAAGAATAGACTGCTATCTCGGCAGAATTATTTTTGGTATTCCAGGCGAACCAGAGTTTTCATTTCCCAGAGGCGAAGTAGAACCTTCTTCCCCAGTATTGCATATGGCAGTAGCAGCAGCAGTTCAGTTTCCCAGAGTAGTAGAAGAGTTTTCTGATGTATTTCCTGAAGAGCTTCCAGGCATGCCCCCAGAAAGAGAAATAGAGTTTACCATCGATTTGCTTCCAGGGACGGCACCAGTGTCAGAGAGAGTCTACAGGATGGCGCCATCAGAATTGGAGATTTTGTACAAGATGATTGAAGAACTCAGAACCAAAGGATTCATTCGTGCTAGTGGATCGCCTTGGGGAGCCCCAATACTTCTTGTGAAAAACAAGGATGGTACGTCAAGATTATGTGTTGATTATCGTACCTTAAACTCTGTAACAATCAAGAACAGGTATCCTCTACCAAGGATAGATGATCTGTTCGATCAACTCAGTGGAGCTGCTGTATTTTCGAAGATTGACTTGCAATCAGGATACCATCAGATCAGAGTCAGAGAGCAAGATATCCCGAAGACAGCGTTCAGATCAAGATATGGACATTAGAAGTTCCTTGTTATGCCATTTGGAGCGACCAATGCACCAGCCGTATTCATGGACCTCATGAATCGTATCTTCATGCCCTATTTGGACCAGTTCGTGATAGTATTTTTAGACGACATCTTGGTCTATAGTAAGAGTGAAGTGGAGCATGAGCAGCATCTCCGTGTAGTCCTTCAGTTTCTCAGAGAGCATCAGTTGTATGCGAAGTTCAGAAAATACGAGTTCTGGCTTGATCGTATTTCGTACCTACGACATATTATCACCAGAGGTAGGGTGGAAGTTGACCCCTGGAAGATAGTAGCTATAGAGACATGGCCAGTTTCCAGCACCGTCGCAGAAGTTCGAAGTTTTCTAGGATTGGCCGGCTATTATCGGAGATTCGTATCATATTTTGCTCGGATTTCAGTACCCATGACTCAGTTGACCCGCAAGGATGTGCAGTTTGCTTGGACGGTAGAGTGTCAGATTTCGTTTGAGAAGTTGAAGCAAGGATTGATGACGGCCTCCATTCTTACGCTTCCAGATGGAACTGGAGGATTTTCTGTTTATTGTGACGCTTCCGGCAGAGGATTGGGATGCGTCTTGATGCAACATGGTAAGGTAGTAGCTTATGCGTCACGTCAGCTTCGTGATCATGAGAGAAATTATCCAACCCATGACTTAGAATTAGCAGCTGTAGTTTTTGCACTTAAG
>JANAVB010006199.1:4292380-4425714 GCA_029216955.1 Iris pallida | reverse complement strand
TCATGGATTGTGTATATTGGAAATGATACCTGAGCATGACACGATAGTGACCCGTAGTGGTGCACTACTGACATAATAACCTGACATGACTTGATAGTGGCCCGTCGTGGCGCGCTCCTGACAAGAACACTTGACATGATAAACCTGACATGTTATATCTTGATAAGCTGTTACGACGGCTGCTTGACATGACATGATCTGTATAATGGCCGGACACCGTGAGCGATTGTGCTTGTATGAATGAACCAGTCCTGTCTTGCATCATGTCTAGGAGGGGACTCCTGAGTACCACGGTCAGGAGTACCTACTAAAATGAACTAAGGTTAACAACTAGATTAATACATTAGTCATGAAGAGATTTTCCAGCTACAGGCAATTCCGTTACCTGGGTGCGCTTGGGATCTGTAGCCTGCCGTCGAGTAGGGCATATTTCCAGCACACTGTCATGTGTTGCACCCTTCAAACTGCTAAAGGGTACATGCGTTTCCTGGACGATGTACCCACCTGAATTCAACCCTAATCTCTCGACCTGGGTGACCTGGATGGTCTGCAGGGCTTGTGGCTGTGGAATAATCTCACTGCATCTTGCTAGTAATTAGGCCTGTGATAACCCTAGTTAGTTAAAGTATCAAGTCGTAGTTCTTGCTTGGCCGTGAAATGATTGGATTGAGTCTGACCAGTCTAGTCTTGTCCCGATCCTGCTCCAGATTGCTATATGACCTGAATGCTTGTATTTTTTTACCGATAAATGGTGAGAAACCAAGCTCCGTTCAGACGAAGGGTTACAACCCCGGTCCTTGTTTGGTTTACGGGTTGTAACCTGGCTATCTGAATAGTTCCATGGTTATCTCGTCGTATATCATCCTGATATGTTTTCTTTTATTCCTGTCCTTATTTTATTTATATTTATATTCTTATGCTAATTGCTGGTTTTAGTTCTTAAGTGAAGCTTCCTTTGTGGCACTTGCTCTTTCTGGGGTCTGACCCAGCTGGTTTGTGTGGCCAGATTTCGGAGCAGCTCTAGAGGATCTACCGGCCTTCCAGCCAGATGGTGACCACTAGACGGAACCCTGGCAACGAGTGGGTTATTTTTGGCTCTTCCGCTCTATTGTAAAAAATTCTTTTGAGGCGTTTAGCCGACGAGCACCTGTTTAGCTCGATTGTACTTTACTTACTGTCTGCCTACGGGCTATAACATGATTAACAGATCCTAGGGTTGATCATGTATGACTAAACTCTTGCTAGTCCTAACATTTTGTAACGACTAGCTTCATGATCAGCTGAATATGTAATATTTGGGACGCCTTATTATTGTATATTTAATGATCATACATCTTGTGACTCTTACTTACTTGCTATGATTGAGACACTAGGCTTGTTCATGACCTTAAGAGACTGTTGGCTTGTAGATAAACCCTCATGTATCCTAGACAGCCGTGACCGTATAGCGAGATGGAATCTATTTCAATATACGTAGCTGGCTATGTCTGCCCCCACTCTCCAGTATTCTGGTTCTGGGGCGTGACAATTGTGACGCTTCCGGCAGAGGATTGGGATGCGTCTTGATGCAACATGGTAAGGTAGTAGCTTAGGCGTCACGTCAGCTTCGTGATCATGAGAGAAATTATCCAACCCATGACTTAGAAGCAGCTGTAGTTTTCGTACTTAAGTTGTGGAGGCATTACTTGTATGGAGATCGGGTGGAGATCTTCACCGACCACAAGAGTCTTAAGTATGTGTTTATTCAGAAGGATCTCAACATGCGTCAGATGAGATGGCTAGAGCTACTTATGGATTACGACATCAACCTGCAGTATCATCCTGGGAAGGCCAACGTTGTTGCAGATGCATTAAGCAGAAGAGCCGGAGTTTATTTCCTAACAGCACAGCCAGAGTTGTTAGCGGATCTTCATAAGATGGTATTGAAGTTGTTCTTGTCACGCCCCGATCCCAGAGTCCTTTCATCCTCGCTTCGGACTCTAAGAGACCGTTCGCCCTCGCTAAGGCGTGATGTCGTGCAAGCCTAAGTTGCGCTTGCACAAGGCCAAGACCCGAAACAAGACAAGATAGACAAGGTTGACAATACACAGCGAAACGTAAAGCAGATAATTGAAGCAACAGCGGACATATTTCAGAATACAAGATAGAACACAATGGTAACAAGAAACAATTCTCTTTATTGATTTATTTGAACGGATTACAAGCTCTCGATTCTCTCTGATACAATGTACATTCTCTCAGAACTTTACAGATTATAATGATCCCGTTCCCATACATTATATCCCTTTATATACAAAACCAACTCTTACAACAAATGTCATCTCTTAGCATCTCTTCTGATTTCTGGCTCCTGAGGATGAGGCTCGGGCTATCGCTTCGAACTATCCTTTTGATGCATAGTGCACCTGCATGCAGACTGATGGTGGGTCAGTATATTAGCATACTGGTGATTGTGAACAAAGAGCTACATTTGTCTGAAACGATCACTGTTCAATTAGTGAGAAAACGTTTCTTATGATGTGATCTTGCTACTTTTTACCTATGTTCATTCATGCATACAGAGCCAGTTTACATCTCTTTTGAAAACATCTTTGAAAAGCATATTTCAATTCAGTTCATTTCAAGCATACAAGGGACTATTCAATTCAAGCACGATGACTATTCATTTGTGCAGTGCGCAGCGTGTTTTATGAGCATATCATTTCATTAGGGACAACATCTTTAGCATTCTTTTCTCTTGTTCAAGACAATCATAGGGTCAGATTACAAGCATGATATTACATCTTTTATTTAGTGGAACATAGAACTTCTTGGTAACAAATTAATCTTTGCAAGCAATTCATATAGCAAACTCAAGCAATACATGTGTATCACTTTTTCAGTGATTCTTACCATAGTCGACCGTCCATCCCTGCACAAGACAAGGATTAGCATAAACATTATAAAAAAACCAACATTTTACTATATGATCCAAACTCTTGAGGCACATTAGATCTTTTGGCAATTATTCATTTAAGGCTGCTAACAGAGTCGAGCTTCCAGATAACAGAGCCGCAGCCCCCAGATAACATACGGCACCCATTTTCACATGGGTCCCTCTGCGATAAACATACCGACACCCATTTTTACATGGATGCCCTCTGCGATAAACATACCGACACCCATTTTCACATGGATGCCCTCTGCGATAAACATACCGACACCCATTTTCACATGGATGCCTATGCGTTAAACATACCGACACCATTTTTACATGGATGCCCTCTGCGTTAAACATACCGACACCCATTTTCACATGGATGCCCTCTGCGTTAAACATACCGACACCCATTTTCATATGGATGCCCTCTGTGTGATTCTTTTTTCTTTGATACAGAGCCGAAGCTCCTAGATGTTTCATCTCTTTATAATATGTACAAGTCCGTCAGTACATGTTTGGCATTTATAATATCTTGAGTGACAAGCAATTATAACTCTGGAATACAATAACATTTCTATGCAGATATAACATGGCATTCTACCTTGAAAGCATACATGTTCGGGGCGTACAAGCAATCTCTACTTTTAGCATATAGGCATCAGTTCGTTTCTTATTAGCATGCAACAATTCTTCTTAGCATACAGGTTAATTCTTTTCTGGTTCTTAGCATGGCAAATGTGAAATCTCTTATAAGCATACACAAAGGTTACCATCTTGTTATTAGCATGACAAGGTTCTCTTTATCAAGGCAACATTCATTTTTAGCGAGGCAACATGTGAATTCTCTTAAAGCATACTCAATGATTTATCATCTTGTTATTAACAATAGCATTCAATCAAAAACTCAGATTCTTAAGGCGAAGCATCAGCAAATAAGACTTCGTCCACTCACCAGATCAATCGTCTTCTGTTGTAGAGCCAGCAATCCGATCTTTCTGTCTATCTAGTGCCTTCGCAGAGCGGGGCACTACAGTTTTTCCCACCAATGGGGCATTGATGGCCAGCATACAAGTTCAGTCCAGTATAGTTGAGAGGATTAAGATGGCTCAGTCAGCAGATTCTAATCTTCAGCGGCTTAGAGCAGAGTATGAAGCAGGACGAAGACCAGAGTTATGCATTCACGAAGATGGTACACTCCGACATGGAAGGCGTCTTTGTGTACCTAGTGGTGATATCAGACAGGAGATCATGACAGAAGCTCACAGTTCACAATATTCAATTCATCCTGGCGGTACGAAGATGTATCGTGATATTCGTCAGCATTTTTGGTGGAATGGCATGAAGAGAGAGATAGCCCGGTTTGTCTCTCGTTGTTTAGTTTGCCAACAATTTAAAGCTGAACATCAGAGGCAGCTAGACTTCTTCAACCTTTACCGATTCCAGAATGAAAATGGGAGTATATTACCATAGATTTTGTAACTGGGTTACCTAAATCCCCAGGTGGAAGAGATGCTATCTGGGTTATAGTTGATCGCCTCACGAAGGTAGCTCATTTCTCCCCTTCAGAGTTGGTCAGTCGACGGATCAGCTTGCAGAGATGTACCTCAGACAGATAGTCAGATTGCATGGAGTACCATCAGTATCATATCAGACAGAAATTAAGATTCACATCGCACTTTTGGCGGAGTCTTCAAGAGAGCTTGGGACTCGTCTCAAGTTCAGTTCAGCTTATCATCTGCAGACAGATGGTCAGTCAGAATGCATGATACAGACTCTTGAAGATATGTTGCGATCTTGTACGCTCGACTTCGGTGGTTCATGGGAAGATCACCTGTATCTCGTGGAGTTCTCTTATAACAACAGTTTCCAGGCCAGTATCCAGATGGCACCCTTTGAAGCACTGTATGGCAGGAAGTGCAGATCTCCTTTAGCCTGGGATGATATAGGCGAGAGGCAGATGCTTGGTCCAGAGATTATGCAGACAATCGAGGAGGTCGACAAGTCAGAGATCATCTTGAGTTGCCCAAGATCGCCAGCGCCATTGGACCGATTCTCATCGGCGACCCCTTGAGTTTTCAGTCGGCGACCACGTATTCCTTAGGATCTCGCCTACCCGTGGCATCATTCGTTTCGGCGTACAGGAAAGCTTAGTCCTAGGTATATAGTGTCGTTCGATATTCTTGAGCGAGTAGGTGATGTGTCCTATCGTCTCGCTCTTCCACCGTCGTTACTGTAGAAGCATGGAATTTCATGGCGCATTTATGTGCCAGAATTCCTATGCTCAAATACTACTCAGAACATGCGCCAGGGAACTCAAACGAAGTACTTGGCACAGCAAGATAGCAAAAGTATAGACAGCAAAAGAAGATTTTTATTTTTATTTTTATTTTTATATAAAAGTCTATTACATGTCTAAAACAAGTCTTTACAAAGGAGAACTTCTACAAAAAGAAAGATCCTAAGACTACAGCCAGGCGCAGCAAACTGCCATGTGCCTCCCACCAGGCGCATCATCAGTCAGGCGCATCACTTCAGCGTCTCAGTCAGACGTGTCTTTTCAGCGTCTCAGTCAGGCGCATCTCTTCAGCGTCTCAGTTATGCGCATCATGAAGTCTCAGCATATGCCTTACTTCGACCCGATCAAATGCTTCGACTAATGAAGCATTATTGAGCAGAACAGGAGTGGACAATCAACCCCACCCTAGCGGGAGGAAGAGCTCTCCAAAGCCCAAGGAAGAGGAGAGCACCGCAGCTCCGATCCGCGACTAAAGGAGCAGCTTCCAACACAACCAGAATTGGCAACACCCACTCTTGCAGGAGGAAGAGCTCTCCAAAGCCCAAGGAAGAGGAGAGCACCGCAGCTCCGATCTGCGGCTAAAGGAGCAGCTTCCAACACAACCAGAATGGGCAACACCCACTCTTGCAGGAGGAAGAGCTCTCCAAAGCCCAAGGAAGATGGAGCACCATAATTCCGATCTGCGGCTCTTCCAGCATAACGGAGACGAGGCTCGAGCATCCCGATCTTTGGATGCAACAGGCAACTTCCGCCTGCCTCAGAAGCCCTCGACTCCGACTTTTGGATGTAACAGTCACCTTCAAGTGCATGAACGAGATAATTTGTCGCATCTTCACCCTCGGGCATCTTCTCAACAGAGTGTGCTCGCGCAAATAAGTTCATTCGGGAAGACGTGAGAGAACGAGAAGCAAACTCTTTCCTTGCCACTATTTATAGGCCGGGCAAATCAAACTCATGCGCCAAGTGGCGGGCTCTCCGAATCCCGTACAATAATTTACATTTATGGTGATGAACCTGACGCTTCAAATTCGTCCAAGTCAAAATGGATATTTAAAGCACTTAAAGAACACAAAAGTTGGACCAATAAAGGCACGTCATGCAAAAGGATGCGCCGACAGACACCGCACATCGTACAGACGCACCCGTCGGTTCCAAAGCACCCCGTATGGATGCGTCCAACAAAGCACAGATCCATACGTCCTAATCAACATGGACCCATATGCCTATTTCAGCTCGTCACCCATCAAGCAATTAATGCTCAAGTGACATAGTTGGCAACACGTCCCCCGAGGATGGACAGTTAGCAGCTTTTTCAGAAGACGAAGCATCGCTGACATCAGCATCATCATTACTTTCTCCAACGGCTACGACCCACGTGGCCGACCAACCACTCGTATGCGCCTCAGCGGCCATGCGCCTGAAGACTCGCATGCCTCAAAAGCCGTACGCCCAGACTGGTTCGTGACTCCTGAAGGTTGTGAGCCAAAGTCTTCTCATACACCCAATCTCAGGCGCATCCTATCAGATCACTCTCCACCAAATCTGAGATCTTTGAGCAACGGGCATGCGCCACGTATCTTTTGACTCAATTCAGCCTATGAAGGGGTGCTAATCATCCAAGATCTCAGCAACAGAAAGATCCTCTCCCCTGCTACGTGCCAACCCACAAATGCAGCATGAAGGATTCAACCCACAAATGATGGTACATAATCCATGTGCCTCCCGCAGCTCCAACCACGTGGCTTCCCCACGTATAGGCGCATCCTACATATGCGCGCATGAGCAGCCTGCAAACTATAAATAGAGGGATCATTTTCTTCTTACGGACCACGTAATATACATACGTACACAGACAGAAAAAGGCATCAGAGTTATCATCCACCAAGATCGGAAGGGATACTCAACGTCTTCTTTCCATCTGCAAACTCTAGCACCCAGAGCAACTCAGACCTTCAGAGAACCGAGAACCGTCATCAGATCGTCAACGGAGTCAACGCATTACCACTCGCTCCATCGACACAGGGACCCAGATAAATAAAAGTTACAAAAATGTACTACTAGGACTGCATCTAAGTCCTACATTGTAACATTGTTCTGTTTGTAATTGAAATTGCAATAAAAATTTTAATGGCAAACAGTTACGTGAGGTACATGACGTGTTCCATGTATCCCAAATACGACGGTACATCCCGAATCCGAGCCATGTCCTTGATTATTTGGAATTGGTTGTTGGTACCAACCTTTCGTATGAGAAAAGGCCCGTATCCATATTGGACGAAGAGAGAAGGTACTCAAGAACAAGATTATTAGTTTAGTCTGTGTCGCTTGGGGTCACCACTCTTTAGGTGAGTCAACGTAGGAGCGTGATGATATCCGATCGCGATATCCACATGTTTGACTCATAAGGTATAATGTCTCTCTAATGTCTTATGCTTTTACTTCCTTGCTTGCATGAACGATTGCTTGATTGACTGCTAGTCGTAGATTGCCCGTGTTAGATTAGCTTGCCCTGATATCTCTAGCCTCTTGATTAAATTCGAGGACGGAATTCTTTTAAGGTGGATAGAGTTGTCACCTTCGTTTTCCGTTATACGTATTTCCAGTATACGAGTACGGGATTCTGACCCGTACCATGACTTGTCATTTGCTAGCTAATCTTGGTTTAATCTTGTTTAGATTCATCATGGCATGTATTGGCTTGGTTTGGTTTATTTTGGTTTAACTTGGTTAGACCCTCATTGGTTCATCATGATAAACCATCCTTTATAACTCACCAACCCTTTCTCTCTCTTCATTATTTCTTCTTCTTCATTTACTCCTCTCCACCTACACCCAAAAGCCCTAGGCAAGTGCAACTTTTTTCATGATGGATCTCAAGTTTTATTTTTCCATTCTCTTCTTTACATGATTATAAGCTCTTTAGAACTTGGAGTTTTTGATTTTTATGGATAGATTCTTCTAGATCTACATTGTAACTTTGGGGTTTCATGAGTTCATGGAGTTTTCTTGGTTTTGATCTACTAAAACTTGTTATTTTGAAAACTAATAGTTACATGAGCAAGAGCACGAATTTTGTATGAATTTGGTTTTTGATTCACCTCATTTCGAGTTAAAATGAAGTTTTTATGGCCAAAACAAGTTTTCTGAATTTTTCATGTCGGCTGAAGAATGTAGTGCTGGCTGAATGTAAATTTTACGCAGGGAACCTTGTTCTTGCGTATTTTACGCAGGATTGTATCCTGAATGTAAATTTTACGCAGGGAACCATGTTCATGCGTATTTTACACAGGATTGTATCCTGAATGTAAATTTTACGCAGGGAATCCTGTTCATGCGTATTTTATGCAGGATTGTATCCTAAATGTAATTTTTACACTGGAACCCTTCTCTTTTGCGTATTTTACGCAGAATTGAATTTTTGGCTTAAAAAGTGCACAGAATGACTGTTTTTGCCAAGTTTAGCTATTTTCTAGCCAGAATTTCGAAAAACTTAAAACATGAAAGTTTTAGATCTTTGTCTTGCCTTTCCGAATATCTTTGGAGCACCTCATTTAGAGTTTGTATGTGGAATTTGCCTATTTTCTGAGATGTGTTGAACCTTGGATTTTGGGGAATACCATTGGATCTTGTGTTTTCATGCGTTGAGCTATGACCTTATATGAACTAGACCTTGTGATAAATGACTCTCCAACTATGTGCATAACATAGGCTTCTTGTTACCAATGATACATTATTCATAAGGAAGTCACGTTCAGTTTTACGCCAACGATGTTATGTTCCGATTTTACGCCGGGCCAACCCTGCGTATCACGCGGAGTGTTGTGAGATGTTTTTCGCGTAAACTCTTTTACAAGAGTTCTTCTCCTATTGTCTTAAGGGAGCTCTTGTGTTCTAATTTTACGCCTGAACATTTCTGCGTACATTCTTGAATATTGAGAATTGTTGTGTTATGACAACTCCCATGCATGTTTCTCCTAGTTCTTGTATATATGCTTGTGATCTCACATGTGTCCTGTACTTGGCCTAATTTGTGACAACCCTACTTGATAACTTGTTAATATGGAGCATGATGGCCTTGAGCATGGTATGACTTGATAACATGAACATGGTGATCATCCTCGATAGTGGACCGTCGTGGTGCACTCTTGACAAGTAACAAGTAAACATGACATGTACCAGCTTAATAGTGGTCCGAGATGGTGCACTCCTGACAAGTAATATGTAACTCTCGTCTTGACACCGTGGGTGATTTCTTTGATTGTCTCTATACAAGTTATATGTCCCGTCTTGCATCATGTCTAGGACATGAATCCTTGATTTCCCACGGTCAGGAATTCATACTGAATCGGACTAGGATAATGACTAGATTGATCAAGTAGTTCATATAGGGAGATGTTTCTAGTTATAGGCGATCCCGTTATCCCGGCCATACCTGAGGGACTTGTAGCCTGCCGTCGAGTAGGCACATTTCCAGTCCACTGTCATGTGGGGCACTCCATAAAACAAGTTATAACACACTGTTAGGTGTTGCACTCCAAGTTACCGAATAATTCTTGATAACTCTTAAATATATCGTCTGAATAACCTGGATAGCTGCAGGGCTTGTGACTGTTGGAACATCTCATTGCATCTCGCTAGTAACTATGTTTGTGATAACCCTAGTTAGTTAAAGTATCAAGCCGTACTCTTTGCTTGGCCGTGAGTGTTGGAGGGAGTCCAATCATGTCTAGTCTTGCCTAGCCCCAGTACATGCTATCTCAGGACATGCTTGCTTATGTTTTACTCTTGTTGATAATTGGTTGGAGACTAAGCTCTGTTCAGGTGAAGGGTTACAACCGGGTCCTTGTTTGGTCTACGGTTGTAACTTGGCTACCGAAATAGTCCCTTAGTTGTCCTATCATTTATCACCTTGTTTTCTTTAACTCATGTCTTTCGTTATCCTTTATGTATCGTGTGCTAATATGCTGGTTTTAGTTCTTAAGTGAAGCCTCCCTTGTGGTACTTGCTCTTTCTGGGGTCTGACCTAGCTGGTTTTGTATGGCCAGATTTTGGAGTAGCTTCCGAGGATCTTCCCGCCTTCCAGTCAGATGGTGAACACTAGAAGAAACCATGGCAACGAGTAGATTTATTTTGCTCTCCCTCTCAAATTGTAAAATTATTCTTTTGTGGCGTTTAGCCGCCGAGCATGTGTGGCTGTAACATGATTGACAAATTCTAGGGTTGATCATGTATGACTGAAACTCTTGCTAGTCCTCACATTTTGTACGACTAGCTTCATGATCATCTGTATATGTAATGTTCGGGATGTCTTACCTTTCATGCCTGATGATCTGATATCTTATAACATGTATTACTTGCTTGAGATTAAGACACTAGGCTTGTTCTTGACCATAAGAGACCGATGGCTTGTAGATAAACCCTTATGCATCTAGACAGCCGTGACCGTATGTCGAGGTGGATTACTTCTATATACGCAGCTGGCTGTGTCTGTCCCCCGCTCTCCAGTATTCTGGTTCTGGGGCGTGACACCCCCCCCCCCAATCATATGGAGACATGTGGCAAATAAAACCACTTTAAGAGTGGTTTTGTACGAGATGAGATTTGTTGTCCCCAAATTTCATGTCCCAATCATGTCCCCTCTCAAATATAATTGTGGGTCTCACTAATTTTGGATATTATTTTATTATAAAATCGATGGGACCCACAATTGTATGTAAGAGGGGACAGAAAATCTGGGGACAGCAGATCCCAACCCGTTTTATACACTCTCTAAAATAAGTTTGTAGTTTTATTTGCCACATGTCTCTATGTAATTGGAGGATTAACAAACATCATAGTATTCAGGAGCGGCCCAGGGTAGGCCGGAGGACGGTCCAGGACCCCCTGACAAAAGGAGACACCAACATGGAGCTATCAATAGAACTAGTATGACTCATACGCAATTTTTTTAACAAAAAGCATTGTGGCGTAGTAGTTATAATGTTTGACTTATATTTAGGAAGTCCTTGGTTCAAATCTTGACTACAACAATTTTTTTTAATTTAAACTTTTTTTACATTATATATTGGGTCCATTTTAAAAGTTTCGTCTCGAGCCCCATTAATTCAGGGCCGGCCTTGGTGGTATTGGTGGGTGAACAAAAATGGACTCCATGCGGATATACTACTATAGTAGTAAGAGCATCTCCAAGCCTATTGTGAGTTTGGAAAAAATGGTTGCCACATAGGAATGACAAGCATTTTTTTCAAAAGTATTTCTCCAATGCAAATGTGAAATAAATTGTGAAGTTAACATGACAATGAGAATGTGAAGTTGGTTGTCTAGATCTAGACAATGCACTTCACAATGACTTTATGTCCACATCATCAATTATGAATAAAATATATAAAAAAAAAAATGAAAAATTGTCTTGGAAGTTGAAAAAAAAATAATTTTATTGTCTTCTGAAACTTTTGCATTGGAGAACACATTTTTATCTTAATGTCTTGTCACATAAAAAGACATTGTCTTGTGTCTCATACCACATAGGATTTACAACATAAAATAAGACGATAGGGTCGGAGATCCTCTAATTTTAATTGGAGAACAATACTAATTGAGAATGCTTAATTTTGAACCATAGCACCCAACAACTTATTAATTATTACATGACAACCAACAAATTTAAGAGAGATATTGAAGACTACCATTGTGTGACTATTAATTGGTCAAATGTCCTAATTAATTCTTCATAATTAGTCCCCATGCACTGCATGAGACCAGAAGACCCATTCCTCAATCCTCATCCTCTTGTTAATTAATCCCTTTTAATTAAATTGTTTTAATTAAGCTACCAACTACCCTTCCCCCCTGTCACGTGTCATTCATGTGACCACAATACCGCTTGTGGCAGTGGAGCGGTTTCCCAAGCGCTACAATTTCCGAGCAATCATTTACAAATTTAATTAATTTATCTATTAAGTACATTTTAATCCCTTCTTTAAATTGGCCAATAAATGGGTCGTATGGGCATCCGTACAACCGCACCTACACCTGCTGTACTCGTCACACGTGGCGCGTTTGCAGCCGCGCATGAGTGGTGGGGTGCAGTTCGGGAAAAGCGGGTGTACTTACCGGAAAGTTGGCGGGATCTGCTGCTTGATGTTAAACAGCAAACAGCTTACACGGTCCACGTGCTGGTACATGATTGGTTCCACAAGCGGTCCGGTTTATTTTAGTCAAGCCGACCAAGTCCAAAGCTAACACCCGGGCCACGACGCTGCAATGCACTGCTCTCAGCGGTGAGAGCGCTTCAACGTGGCAGGCTGACAGCCATTCCTTGAAGAGGCTCCTATCCACCCACTTTTCTACCCATCATTTTAACCACCACAAAGGAGCCCACAATATAAAATGTGTAAATGTGTGTCTTTTTTTTAATCGAGTTTATAATGTTAAAAAAAAATTATTTCTAAGAGAATCTCCAACCCTATTGCCTTGTTAAGTGTTGTGAGTCTTAGGTGGCTCCTATGTGGCATGAGCCACAAGACAATGTCTTGTTTATGTGGAAAAACTATATCTCAAAAGACAATGAGATAGAAAAACTCTCTCCAATGCAAAAGTATTGAGAAGACAATAAAAATATTTTTTCCAACTTCCAAGGCAACTCCCCCTTCTTCAACTTTTTTAAATATTTCTATTCATAATTGGTGATGTGGAGACAAAGTCATTGTGAAGTGCATTGTCTAGATCTAGATAACCAACTTCACATTCTCCTTGCCATGTCATTGCCATGTCAACTTCATGTTTTTTCTACATTTGCATTGGAGAATTTTTGGAATGAAAGTTTGTCATTTCTATGTGGCAACCATTTTTTCTAAACTCACAATAGGGTTGGAGATGCTCTAAGCGCGTATTAGAGACACTGTTGGATACATAATTTTTTGTCCTCCACAAAGGTGTTCCTCCGCAAGTAAAAAAATTTTTGGATACATATTTTTTGCCCTCCGCAAATAGAAAATATTTTAAAATGTTTAGAAAATATGTTCCTACTTGCAATAAAAGTGTGAATGTATCACTTTCAGAATATTTGGATACATATTTTTCTTGTCCTCCGCAAGTGAAAAGTTTCAAACCAATTTATTAACGTATATAAAAATTAAAAAAAGTAGAAAACAAGCCACTTGTAATGGAGTTATAATCTTTTTTCTACAACTGAAAAAATTAAAAAAAATAACAATTTCAGTCGCAAAGAAAAGTCATATCACAAACACTTACAATGAAGTTACAAATTAAGATATTCAAACACTGAAACTGTCTAATCCAATAATCAGTTGCAATGAAATGACATTTTCAAACTACTTTCAATGCATTCTTATTTATCCAAACAAGTTCTAAGAGGAACTGAAAATTCAAGAGGAGAGACATACTTTCGCAGCAACGAACTTGTCATAATAGAAACTAAAAAATTGATAATTTGCGCGTCTCTTCACAGAAAGAGAGTGAAATTAATTGCTTAAATATTGAAGCATGACTATTTTCTTTTTGGTCTTAGCATTTTCTAAGCGAGGATGTGTAGATTATTACGGAGCAAGGCACTAAACCTAAACAAAGCACTAAACAAGTGTTAATAAATGTTATCATCTCAAGATGATCCAATAGCTTGTCTTGTTTAGATATTATTAGAATCTACATCCAATATCTTATGGGCATGAGAGAGGTGATTTATATACAAGTACACAACCATGCTAATGCTTTCTAACACCAACCACACTTCTCCTTGACATTCTAATATTCCCTATTAATTTGAACCTTAGACTAATTCATGACCTTTACACTACATAAATGCACAAGTAAAACACCATGATAATACTTTCTAACACTAACCACCAAACCACTTCTACTTATAGTTATGACATTTTAATATTCCGTATAGAACTTTTGACTACATGACAAACAAATTTGATAATATAAGACTCCAACAATTTAGGTTCCTCTAGCTATGATCAAAGTAAACTATTGTTAGGTTTGTGTCTTGCATTGCCTTTCAAGTTGGCAAGTTTGACGGGGAGATGGATAACAATTTTGTCCCAATATAACAATATTATATTGGATCCCCCACCCCCTCCAGACCACCACCACCACCACCATGTTTCATAGTATTACAGATACTAGTCCTATTTCGAAAAATAATTACACTAACCACACCTCTGCTTTATAATTTTAATAAAACATAAGGATGGTTAGCGTTATAAGTCTATAGAAAATATTAACTATAGTAGTGGTCCATGTAATTAGTTTTAAAGTGGAGATGATTTTTGTAATAAGTGTAAAACATACGAATAGTTAACATAATTTGTCTCTTTTTAAGGGATTTCCTTTTTGCCTCAGTTTGGTTCAAGACCCGTCTAGGGGTAAAACCTGACGAATTGTGGACTTGGACAACCCTCCAAACCATTTGTTTTTCTTTGAACCAGCCCAATCCAAATTCAACTTAAACATATATTTACGTCAATAAGGGATATATTTACGTCAATAAGGGTCGAGAGAGAACCAAAATTAGCTCCGACTATGACAACTCAACCTCCGGGCCGGGCCCTGGTTTGGTTGAGTGTCCAATATAGAAACTTAATACCTGCACAGGATGAAGTTTCGGCCAACCGGATCAAGAGTTTCTAAGATATACCAACAGTTGTGTAGCAAATAGAATTGAGGAAAGAGCTTGACCCTATAATTACTACAAATTTCTAATTTTCCTTTTTGTTAGCAAATAGATCAAGCACTAATTTCAAGTCAACTACCAACATGTACAATAATTTAGTTGGGACACGATGCGATGAACCAGAGAGGTCTTGTAGCGGTGTCCGTCCTTCATTCCTATCAGGAAACAAACTTTACATTGCATTTGCACAACCAAAATGAGAGAGGGAGGTGCCACAAGCTCTTCAAATTTTTGTGGGGTTCCATCCATTGCTTTGCTTTTCTCAAGTCACTTCACTCTCCTGTTTCAAGGGAATCCTAGGCAAAGTTCAAAAGGATTATGACAGAAAAAAAAAGAGTGCAAAAGTAAGTACAATCATGCATAATCAAACTGTCAAATAACAATGTGGTGGTTCGGTGGGACAAGCCTAGGGTTATTAGCAACGGACCGATAACCTGGTAGCAGATCAGAGACAACCAACCTGGATTTCCCAGTTTGTGACAGATTTCTTTCCGACAATAATTCAAAGACAGGCTCTTCATAATGTGAATCCAAACAGTGGTAGCATTTGTTTCACTTCCGTGCAGTGGACGACGCAGGACCCATCGCCCCAGACTTAAAGACCCATGTGTGTTTCACTACCCAACCACAGCCCGTATGGAACCGTAGCTATCCGAAGCCTGGTGACCACTCTCCAGGATTCAGAGACAGCAAATTATGTTTGCGGATTCAAGCTCTACATAATGTGAATCTAAACATGAGATTGTAGTGCTAACACCATCCCCTAATGTAGGCTCAGAACCTTTATTTCCAAATGATGGATTAGTGCACAAGAGAAAAACTGTACATGTATAAGAAACAGACCCTCAACAGAACATTTTAAGAAAAGAAAAAAAAAGATGTATATATCTGATTTCTGAGAACGGAGAATTCAAATCTTCAACCAAATATTCAACCAGATCTTCAGAGAATAACAAAACAGAAGTTAACTGAAAAATTTATGAAAATTTTATAGGAATCACGTAAAAAGAAGAAGCAGAGAACCAACCTGGCATTGTTGTAGAAGTATCTGCTGGATACTGAAGGCCGGGTAACTAGAAGAAAAAAGTTTCTCAAGTTCTAGGAACACAAATAAAGCTAGCTAGAAACTATACAAGAGAATCCAAATCTGCAAACATAAAGTACAAACAACTGTCATTCAATTTGTACCTACTTAATGTGCCAGTATAATAAGCTGAAATGAAGCTTCCAGAGAGTTCTCTAAGAGTTCTACGACTCCTGATCATGATTCAGGTTCGTTCAAACTTTCAAACCTCTTCTTCTGTCTTGGCACAATCTAAAACTGGACAAGTGCGGAAACATGGGATGACACTCATCAAGCTTTGTGATGGTCTTTGCACACTTCTCAAAAGACGGTTTAACAGTTGTGATGGTCTGTCATTTAAAAGAAATGGAGGAGAAGTTGGTAGCAGAGATCAAACAGTGCAAGCAAATGCCACCAAACAAGTTCAAGGACAGGTGCATGATGATAGCAGAAATGGTCAAATGATCAGCAATCCCTAAAATTTCTTTCTATCCAGCAATCTCCAATATTAACTTAATCAAGTTTCTAAACTCTTGCAGACACCACCACCTTCAAGTCCCGTACATTTCTTGATGTATAGATCCATTAGCCACTTAAGACCTAAAAGAAAACAATGTCAGCCTTCAGTGAAGTAACTTGATTTCAAGCTTTGCAGAGGTTGGATCAAATCACCTGGCAGAGCGGTATTTGCATTAAAGCCTACAGAAAGCCCCCTTTATTTTTTGGATGCAGGAGTGAAGACCATTGCTACTGTTCAATGTCTGTTGGAGATGAATACTGAAGTTCCTCTATATTTGCATGACTTGAAAGAAGCATACGTCGTCGCATTTACTGCTCTACCTGTTTGTCAGCCAAAAACTTAGTCGAGTTCTAAGAGAAGTTCCTTGAAATTTCAAAATAGATCTTAAAAAAATCTCTTTGCAATTTATGCTAATAGAAGTATTTTGTGGTACGGAATCAGAAGCAACAAGAAGAGGGATGTATATAATATAAACCATTTCCACAAGTGCTTCTCCAAGTGCACGTGTATCCATAATAAGGGCATCAGATGATCACTGAAATGGTGGCATGAAAGAGGAATTCCTCACTTTGTGTTTGGCCGCAATTTTTGGGGAAAGGGTGTCATGAATAACTAGACATTTGGATGAGAATTCCTATGTAATTAAAAATTAAATCTCCTCCACTTTCCCACTTCCTCTCTTCGAGAGGAGTAGACGAAGTGAAAATGAGGGAGATAAACGAAATCAAACTTTTTGGATTTGCACTTATTTGTGCACTTCCTTCAATCCAAACACAATATGGAGGGGAAAAACAGACTAAAGAAAGTGGATTCGTCTATGATCCAAAGAGGCCCTAATGGAAATGAACATTTTAGGCTTCTTCTAGTCCCACAACGCCTCCCTTCTATTCTATCATCAGTCAGTCTCCTGACAAGAAGCCTTGAATCAATGTACATGCCCAAACCACTAAAAGTTCTCTTATCCCTCAATCTCATTTGAAGCTATATCTAACTGCCCCAAATGCGGTCACTTCTCATTTTGTCATGCTGCCTCCAATCAAAGTCAATCCAATTGGCGTATAGTAACTGTAAGTACATAAGATTTGATTTAGTTGTTAGTTTTTCTTAGTATTTTAGTAGATCCGTCATTTTGTCTTTGATATGAAGGTTTACTTTGTAACTATCTAGAACATATCCTTGCTGAGTTTTTTTTTTGTGCGTGTGGGGGGAGGAGGTGCAAAAATACCTTAAAGCCGGAAAAAAGCAATTGAACCAAGGCAAAAGTAAAGGGCTTAAGAGAATCGAAGTTGAGACCTTTTAAACAACTAGACAAGCATTTAGTTATTTTTTTCCATATAACTTTAAGTACATAACAACTAGACAAGCATTTAGTTGTGATTTCTTTTCATATAACTTCAAGTACATAACGACTAGACAAGCATTTAGTTGTGATTATTTTTTTCATGTAACTTTAAGTACATAACATCATAAGTAAAATATATTACATGCAACCGAAAATCCAACCCCTACCCCCAACCACTTCCACCCACCACCCCCCCCCGGCCCAAGGTGGGTCCGCCATGTTGTATAAAAGTCTTGGCCAACCGACCATATAGTTGCTCGTTTATCCGAGCACACTTCAGAGTACCAGTTTTCCTCTCTAGTTCACATTGAAGTTTAGCAACTTCTTCCAATTGTTAATTTTGTGATTTTATTAGATTATCTGTGACAGAAAATAACATAAACTAGTTCTTCAGAAATTCAAAACTTTTTAACCCTATTCACCTAAAATTCATATTGTCCATACACATAGATAGGTTTTTTTAGGGTTTTGCCAAGTGTTAGAATCAAAGTTAACAGTATCAATATGGGATCGGTATCAGACTCTTCGTATGAGTAACAAGATTGGTTCTATCGGCTCAAAGTATCGGAAAGCAAATAACTATTAATAAATTACGAAAAAATTAAAAAATATTTTACACATTTAGGCATAACTTAGGTCCTTTTTGGTTCAATTTTCGCCGCCGAACTGATTGGAAAAGAGAACCCCCCAAAATCGATATCGGTAGCAGATTGGGACATGCCAAACCTTATCGGTATCAGGCGATACTGCAAAGTATGGTTAGTACCAAAGCCCTAGGTTAGGGATATTTCTATAAGAAGAAAAGATTTTTAGGACAATATGGACTTCAAGATTTGTTGAAAAAGTTAGAAATATGTTAGATGTCAAATTTGTTGTGAACAAGATGATAGGTTTGATGCTAGGTTCAATACTATGGAACTTAGATTCTCTTAGCAAGACGTGAACTTCGAGCAATTACATACCAAAACATGTGCTGACATACGTGAGTTGAGCGAACAATTTGAAGGCCATTGTGCCAAGCTATATGACATTGACGCTATGCTCACGAACTTCGATACTAAGGATAAGCATATACTTGTTGCATATAGACCCAAGCTTGTTGATTATGTACCCATAGAGCCACCAATAGTTGAGCCTGTTTAAGTCAATTTCTACAACCTTGCCTTAGGTCCACACGTGAACACAGATTGTTACATCATCACTAAAAGAACTAAACAAGTTATTCAAAAGTCAAGTGAGTCGTCTCGAACGCCACTAGGTCCACGAGTTGGTACAATTTTTAAGATCTTTGAAATGATCTCCACAGTCCAGACTGTTGCAATTATTATGTGTTTGTCACAAATATTTTGTAACACTTTACAGGACATAACAAATGATTGTAAGGACTTACAAATGAGGTCCATAGCATATGTGAACACAGATTGTTACATATCATCATTAAAAGAACTTAACAAGTTATTCATAAGTCAAGTGAGTCGTCCCGAACGCCACTAGGTCCACTAGTTGGTACAATTTTTAAGATCTTTGAAATGATCTCCACAGCCCAGACTGTTGCAATCTATGTTACCTGGACTCGGGTACGGGTGTCGGTACGGGTACATATCCAAGAGTGGGTCCTTCAAACTCATAATTGAAGGACACACGGACTCGGCTAAAAAGGATCCAAATTTTGGGTATGGGTACGGGGATATGACTAAGGTTTCGTAAAAAGACAACCTGTAATTATAAATTACTAGTAAACTTTACTCAACTAGTTGAATAAGTCCCTAAGGGACTGTCCCTTCAGCTCCCCTACTACTTAACTACCAGTCTACCATATTAAAATAAACTATCTACACCATTACCACATTAAAATAAACTATCTACATCATTACCACATTAAAATAAACTATCTACTTCACTACCAGTCTTTCGATTGTCACCATGAAGGATCCGATTGTCACCATGGAGAATCGGATACGGACATACCCATACCCATGTCCTAAAGGGTCGACACGGGTACTTCTCCTTAAAGTGGAGAGTCCGGGTAACATAGGTTGCAATTATTATGTGTTTGTCACAAATATTTTGTAACACTTTACAGGACAACAATGATTGTAAGGACTTACAAATAACAACAATAACATTTTTGCAGTTGTCCTCGCATGTCAATTCTATAGGGAAATTGACATGATCTTTTTATTGTCGTGTCCGATGCTACAGCTACAGAGAAAGGGTATCATACTATTTCCACCTCCACGACCGTGGTTGCCATCTTGAATTTATTTTCTTCAAAGAGTCCTCATTATAGCATTTCCACCATTACAATGGCCACCTCCATGGCCAGAGTGGAAACATCATAGTCGTCATGCGAGAGTCACTTCATGATGGTGAAATTTTCGAAGTCGGGGAGATTGATGTTGGACCATCAATTGAGTCCGATCAAATAAAAAAAGGTTTGATTTAGTTAGTTTTTGTCTCAATTTTATTACACAAGTCATTTAGGTTTTGATTATCAAGTTACTATTTTGAAATTATTTTGTAACTAGAAACATAGTTTTGTTGGCTATAAAAGCATAGGTAACCAAGAAGAAAATGATGAACAGAATTGATGATTCTGTGTTGAGTTTTTTAGAGAACCTTGAGAGGATTTTGCCTAAAACACTCAATTCTTCGTCAAATCTCCGATCTCCCGATGTTTGATAAACGAAATTAGCACCTTCCTCGCCATCGATCTATTGTTGCCTAAAAGCCTAAGCACCGAACATAGGGGTTGTTGCCACCGTCGCCTTTGAGTCGAATTTCTAGTGCAAAAACCCCAAGCATCAAGATCTGACATGAATCTATACATCATCTCATCCTCGGTGTTCCATCATCACTGTCCTTTGCGTCATCCTCGTCATCAATAACCTCTGCAACAACAACAGATTCACACACACAGTGAGTCAGAACCATGCAAACCTGTTGCCTTGGCAAATCAATCGGCCAGCCACAATCCACCGACCAGATAATCGCTCGATTATGAATGCTCCAGAGTGCCAGTTTTCATATCCAGTCTGCTTCAAAGTTTGGTAAATTATTTCAAATGTCAATTTGCAGTTCTATTAGATTATTTGTGATAGGATTAATATAACATTCATTGTTCACAAAATCAAAGCTTC
This sequence comes from Iris pallida, assembly GCA_029216955.1. Lineage (NCBI taxonomy): Eukaryota > Viridiplantae > Streptophyta > Magnoliopsida > Asparagales > Iridaceae > Iris > Iris pallida. Next base: position 4,404,736 of record JANAVB010006199.1, on the reverse strand, counting down.
TACGCATCTATTTCCCCTAAATTTCATATTAGTTACATTCTGAGTAGCCCATATGCGTAGATAGTGTTCCTACCGGTCTCGTTGTATCACACTATATTTGTTTTTCCTCTAACATATACTAACTACATTCTTCATCAACATCCTCCTTAATCACCATATGATGAATGGTTGCTCCTAGGCTAAAAAAAAAACAACAAATTTGGTCACTAGTGTGAATTAATTTCTAATTTCTCTATTGCTAAAGTTACATTTAATACTTTCCATCCATCCTAATATATCCACAAGGTTCTAAAGCACTCCCCATATCTCTGCTTCGGAATAAATCCCTTTTAATATAGTATAAACGGCAAATAACAGGTCATTGAAACTCATGCTGAATTTATCTAGTATGTATAAACGCGAAGGGGTAAGGTCCGTAAGGAATTAATGAGACAGTTGAAGGTAAGCATGCATCTGGCAGTGTACCTGGTACCATCAGAAATGTGTCAAGATGGTCACTACCACACCACATGATACATGACTTATAACTTCAAACTTACTAATATGCTTCTTTATTGAAATACACTATGTAAATGATGAAATAATTAAACTTTTAGAGGAGAATCAATATTTCAATTTCCCACTAAGACAAGATCATATAGTCTGAATTGATTGGATTAGGAATATCCTCTCTCCCATCATATTATGTTTTGATTTTGGGGATGTTGAGTCTTGTTAACATCTAAGTAAGAATGGCTACCATGTAATTTGACTGACTGACCTCCCTCCCTCCTTCCTCTTTCTCTCTGTACCATGATACGACTCATGTCACAACATGCCATTTCATAACCAGAGTGATTGAGCAGACTATCAACATCTCTCTCAGTATTTGTTGATCTCATATCTATAAATTTCAGATGACTAATCTGTCAACTAATTATAATTATTTTCAAACCAAATTCCAAAGTGCTTTATACTATTTCCAGAACACTCTTCCAGAAACAGTGACTACTATTAGTTTTTCCCCCCATTTTATCGAGTAGTATGACAATTTCAGAAAGGAAAAAAGCTATTTGTTATACCAATTGAACCTTTTTCTTCATACCATTTATATTATTTGATGTTCATTCGAGTGCTGTGGTGTCTCCATTTGAATACCATGTCACTAAGGTACATAAATATTATTCAAATTGCTTGGTGTGTCAAGATGGCATCTTTGGCAGTAATTCAACATTGAATATCAAAAAGCTTACGAAGTGTCTACCGAGGTGTGCAAATCTCAGGCATAACTCAGGGTCCATGATTTGGCTGACCCACTTCATATCTAAACTTAATATGAACAGAATATATTTATTAGATTGTGCAACAGTGATTTAACAATCGCACCATTTCACTCCTCTTTTTCGTTTTCTGAAGAACTCCAGGGTGTGTGGTTGCTAAGAAAGTGAGGGAAGGGAAAGGAAAATAAAAGTTACAACCTACGTAAATGAGAATCCATATGTACATTGAACGCTTACACTTTCTTTTCCTTTCCCTCACTTTCCACCGAACAAAACACAGCCTTAATATTAAAAACCTAATAACATCCATTCATGTCATTTTAGACAACCAAACTGTCCATGGTTCATCATGCATCACCGTGACTTAAAGTTGATATTCTTCTGAGCAATACCAAGTACTTAATGGCTAAGGCATGGCTCCCCAACCAATCCCTCTGCAAGAAATTAAACGGGTAACTTAACACCCATTGAAGCCCAAAATAACATCTGAAAGATTTATAATCATCAGAATGTTCTCTCCAGAGTTACTAGGAAACCTGCTTCCTGAAAGAAGATTCATCAAATTCCATTTTGTGCCTCACTCATTGATATTCATAGTTCTAAGTATTTCGTATCCCAGGATCTAATAAGAGTAATCATTCCCTCTAACCTTCCTTAAATCATTTCCTGAAGTCTTTTGTCTTAATACTATTATTTTTGTATCTTGGCTTCCCGCATACAGTTGATATCATCTGGATCAAGGAGCGCATAGAAAGATTTTTGCTTGTAAGCACCTTTTGCAATATTCTTGAAATCACTATGCAATGTTCTGTGGCAGATTTAAATAGCTCTATCCGGTAACTTAATCCCTATTTGTTCTCGCCTGAATGTGAAATTGTGAATCTCAAACATATCCCTAAACTACTATGACAGGCATAGGCATCTAGGTTTAAACTTTAAACCCTGCTTCCTCACAACTACCTCAAAGTATGATTGATGATACATGTTTTACTTATATATCTTCTACAATTTTGGCTTATAATTGATGAATGCCTATCTCTGCCATTAAGTCCTGCTTAATTAGCCATGAGATAGAACGAGTTATCCAATCAACATTAATAGAAAATAGGACAAAATATGGAATAGAACCTTTTCAAGGAAATATGGGAAAGTCAAAGAGTTTCAAATTATAGACTCACGGTAGTTAAGAATGAATCATATACTTGAGCTGACATAATTCCTTGTTCGAATGCTTGAGGATTGCAAGTGTTCTGCAAATTAAAACCTGGACATCAGCCAGTTATGATCAAATATAGGAAATGAGAGTTATAATGACTAGACAATTAAGACCTAACAATGCAAAAATCATGGCTCCAAAAACATGTATCATTAAGTGCTGCAGATTCAACTGATGATGTGGAGTACATCTAAAGACGCTAGCAGATAGTACATGATATATTTCCTGCCAAAACATTTTCACCAGCAGTTCATAATAGATGAATCAAAAGAGATTAACTTGGGACGGTCATTGTGAAGAAAAAGAAGAAGAAAAAAATCTGATTATGGGAACATTTTATTTCATTTAGTAATCGTGGATTCCATAGTTGCTCCTCTCCAATATGTTTGTGGAATTGAATGCTATTGTGAGGATATTGGTGAAATCCATATTACACGTCACAATGAACTGAGAGAGAAAAGATCCGTATTTCACTCAAATTTATAGACAACAAGAAGGGACAAAAAGACATCACCCATTTCCAAAAGAGGAAAGCTTTTTACTAAGAACATTTTCTCATTCCAACATTTAATCCTAGAGAAAATGATAATTGTTGCTAACTATATTTTTTTAAAAATAGTACATATACACGTCACAATAAACTGTGTGAGTGCCAAGATCCATATTTTACTAAAATTTTATAGACAAGAAGAAAGACGAAAAGACATTACCCATTCCCAAAAGAGCTGAGAACATTTTCTCGTTCCAATATTTAATCCTAGAAAAAAATGATAATTGTTGCTAACTACATCTTTCAAAATAAGTTACTTACAGAAAAGTTGAATGAATGTTGGAGACATTCATGATGATACGGGTATCTCAGTGTTTGCGAGAGTGGTGTATGGTGAGTGTGTGATGTAAACAAGGGAAGGGTGACATGAATACAGAGAATGGGGTTCATGGACTGCTAAGGGATGGATGAGGGACATGAAAGTGGGGTTGGGACGGGGCCAGGGGTGAGTAAGGGCCGTAATGCGAGTAGTTGTATAATGGATTATACTAAAGTTACAAGCCCGTAACATAAATACAATTATATTGATCTACTATTATTATTCAAGTTCCCTACAGTAATAATACATATGGTGTAAGGGGCTATCCATTCACCACTTCTGTGAAGAAATAGGGCAACAGAGAGAAAGTACAACAAAGGAGAGCATACTTACTAATTCCAGATTCCAGTTAATATTTTCCTTGTTCAAAGGAGAAGATGATGTAACATTATTCATTAAAAATAGTTGGGGTATAAAATTTGATGTCAAAATTAGGTTTCAAACTACAGACTCCTATTTCTATACAAAGATACTCTTCACAAATTAGCATTGCCAAAGTGTACAATTTTCCCTATAAATGCACGATTGGAAAGTATGACAAAGTTCGAAACTACGACTTTAAAGTGTTTTTAACAAGTATTATACCATGTTCCATACTTGTTTTATGTTGAAACTTCTATTTGAAGTATCATAATGTTGCAACTTGCAGGTATGCCAGATACCATTGTGTTTACACATTATTATCCCTAAAATGGAATGGGGACTTGAATAACACATTCCTCTCCACCAACCAACTCTGTTGTCATAAACAGAAGTTATTTGTCTTCTATACCTAGTGTTCTCGGTGGCAAATTATCTCAATTTCCCGAACTTTTATCAGCTGATAGCCTGTGATACTTTACTGAAGTATTCTGATATGGGCTGATTACCCTAATTTGCCTAATATTAATATTGTTGTTTTGTTATGTGATTGAAGCCGTTGGAGAGAAAGAAAAGAAGGTGTCCATCCTAAGTTTCGAGAGATTTGAGGAAAACAAACCACAACCCTCCCATAACAAGGAACTGATTATTTGTTTACAATGATGGAACGAACCCAAAAACTTAGAAATAAACCCCTAATTTGTTAAAAGCTAAAACTTGAAACCTGAATGATTTCTAGCCACCATGTCTCATCCAAGGTTCACAATGTTGGTATCAGAACCCGTTTCGGACCCTTCTTACGTGTGCCAGTATCTGCAAGTTTGGTAGCTTCGTCTATTTGAGATTGGAGTTTCAGTGTTCTTTGCTTCAGAAATCCAAAAACAATAGATTTATGTTAAAAATCTAGAAAAATATTAGACACATTTAGACATTTGTGTATTACTTGTTTCTAGGGCTGCAAATGAGACAAGCCATTCGCGAGCTGCTCGAAGCTCGGCTCGATAAAAGCTCGTTTGAGCTCGGTTCGTTTAATAAACAAGCTGAGCGCAAGCTTCATTTTCGAGCTCGTTTAATAAACGAGCCAAGCTCAAGCTTAGAAGTACTCGGCTCGTTTGAGCTCGCGAGCTTGCTCGTTTATGAGCTTGCGAGCTCGCTCGTTTAGGAGCTTGTTTATAAGCTTGTTTGTTCTTTGTTGAATTCTAATCTTATATATGTTTGTACAACAGTATGGTTGTGTGCATTATATATTTATATGTCCTTGATAATTGATATTAAGAATTTTTTTAATTAATTTTTTATAAGTAAAGTTTTAATATTACATGTACTTGTTAAGCTTGAAATCAAGCTTAATGAGCTTGAAATAAAGTTGAGAGAGCTTGAAATCAAGCTTAACGAGCGTGATTTTGAGCTTATCGAGCTTGTTTATCAAGCTTGAATCAAGCTTGCTTATCAAGCCAAGCTCGAGCTCAAACCAAGCCAAGCTTAATATAAACAAGCTCGAGCCAAGCTCAAGCTCTAAAATAAAAACTTATCAAACTTGAGCTCGAGCTCGAGCTCGATTAATTCTAGTCAAGCCAAGCTCAAGCTTACAAAAGCTTGGCTCGGCTTGGCTTATTTGCAGCCCTACTTGTTTCCCACTTGTTTAGATCGAAGAAAATTATAATTTTACTTGGTATTAAACAGGCCCGTATCAGTAGGGGTCAGTATCAAATCGGAATACTTCCCTCGTGTTGGATGGGTATGCCATATCCTTTTCTCCACACGTCCTCATGTTGTACATGGGAATAAGTATAACTTGAACATTACAAATTTTTTACCCTCTCCCTTGACTTGATCTTAGTTAAAAAAAAACATGTTAAATCCATAGTTTACGATTGACCAATACCGGTACCAAAATCGTCAAAACTACCAAAACCAACCATTTCGAAAATCACTGAAATTGTCAATCAAGAAGGGTCCAATACCGACTCCCAAATTGATAAGAAATATCTAAACTTTTTCAGGAGCAGCATGGGACCAAAGGGAGAAGGAAACAAGAGTCACGTGGGAGCAAAAGGCAATGGGACAAGGGTTACATTTCCATCCTATCATATTCTCGGTTTGCAACAAGAGAGGATAATGAGGGGAACAAAAGCCTTTTAGCATAGGAGAGACACATGTTGATCCTATTAAGTTCGGTCTATAGCGAGAAATATTGGCATGCAGATCCGTTGCACTATAGTAGGTAACAATGCACGTATGACAGTATCCACATCATGTGAACTATGGAGAAAGTCCTCATAGGGAGGGTAGTTAACATCTTTGAGACAATAAGGATCATCATCGGCCATAAGGGTATACCTGTGAGGGGCAACATCGAACAATAAAGAGTTTGTAGTCGCGAGAGTAGTTCTTGCAAACATTCAGAATGGGAAGAGAAAAACCAAGATGTAGACAACATGATTTGTATCTTGTGTTTTTCTTCGTTCTTCCTTTTTTGGTAATTTGTACTTGGGCTTTCGTTTCTAATTATTATTGATGAAACGAGAGAGAATTTTATCCCATTGTTTAGTCTCAAAAAAGAATCCATTTTGTTTCTTTTTCTTTCTTTCTTTGAGATCTATTATTTTCTACAACTCATTTTTACGAAGGGAGTACCAATATTTTTTCGTACCTAGTCTTTCCTATATGACGAAGGAGAGTGCCTACTAACATAGCATTGATATATAGTACGTCTCGGATGATGTCGGCTCCACTTCTCCATCACCGCCATCAAGCCGTCATAAAAAAATTCCCAGTTACTATATATTTATGTTTATATTTATGTGATTGTAGAGATGGAAAATGGAAGAAGCAAAATATATAGGGACTTTCCTTGAGTTTGTAGAAAACAATAATTATTTGGATAGAACCTATTAACCTCCAAATTAGGAGTTTATTCTTTGTTTATAATCGAAAAATAAGAATAAAAATATAACCATGTTCCAAGTACAATGACGATAACACTCCCAAGACCATATAAATAAACCCAAAGTTTAAACTCATGGTTTTTAAGGTTAAACTTAGATCATAATTATTTCGAATCTAGGCTGATTATATATATAAGAACAAGGATAACTATTACACATTAAAATTCGAAACAAGCATTACAAAAGAGAACATAATAACATACTATAAATACGAATAGCATAAGACAATGAAGTTAAAGGAATGATATAATTGACACTAGGGTGTGCATATTTGGACCAAACCGACCAAATCGAACCAAACCAAACCGATTCGATCGATTTTTAATCGAACAGATGGTCCGATCGGTTTGGTGCGACTAGGCCATTTAAAAAACCGATCGATTTGGTTCGATTCACAATTTGATCATTCCAAAAATCGCTTAAACCGAACCAGTTAAAGTGTAAAATTAAGTTTATATCCGGTCCAACTTATCTATCCCACGGTTTGGAGTCGTTTAACTTTGGAATATGGAGGTAATTGCTTATATTCTAAAATCTCTATCTCTCTACAGTGTAAACATATGTTACAAGGAGTGACTGTTCCAGGTCTTTGTCGGCCACTCCAAGTAACATATGTTTATTTTTCATCTTCAATTCATAGATCTATTAGGATTATTGTCTATTTTTAGAATCATTTTGGATTTGTAAAAAAATTTATTATGCAAGTTATTTACTTAGAAGATTACTGTCCACTTTGGTATCTCATACAAACATCTTCCAAACAGGAGTTGGTTAGGGTTTATTTTTGTGTGAATTTACTTTGTGAAACACTTTCTTGAAATTTTTTGTTTGATCAAAACCGATCGTCGAACCGATCCAAACCGAACCAAGTCGGTCGGTTTCAAAACCGAACCGACCAATTGGTTTGTTTGGTTCGGCTGTGATTATTTTTCAAACCGATTAACTTCGGTTCGACTTTGGTTGTGACCAATGTTGTTAAACTCGCGCGATAGATCGTGGGTTCGTACGATCCAACGCGTTTTATACGGAGCTTCGAGGCAGATTAGTGGCCGGCGCGGCCGGCGCGGCGAGGAAACGCGTGGGATCTTACGATCCGTGTTACGATCCCACGAGTTTGTGACTTATGATTCACAAGGTTATTTTGGTTTTTAATGTTACTTTTTCTTATTTATGTTATATAAATAATATATAATATATATTAAATATAATTTTGTCTTTCTGGTGGGATCTTACGATCCGTGTTACGATCCCACGAGTTACGATCGTTCACCCTTCGAACGATCCTTGGTAGTATCTCGAGTTTGACAACCTTGGTTGTAACCAAATAGGTCGACCACCGACCGATGCACACCCCTAATTGATTGCCATGTAAATCCTAACAAAAATAAATCATTTGGACAACTATTTATTGCAAACTCTTTCCTAAAATGGTAGGTGTTAGCCGTAATCAGGTCCACTCAATGTAACATAAAATAGCATATCAGTGCAACGAGGCTCCCTCTTACGCGGAGTCTAGAGAGGGTCAAGATTTACGATACCCCCATATATTAAGGGGTTGTTTCAGTGGCTCAAACCTGATCCTCCAGGATACAAACAACAACCTTATCGTAATGCCAGGCAACACCCTCTACACTACAAGTAACATAAAACACTACTATAGCACCCAAATATTACAACTCTAAACACTCACTTCCAACAAACTATGGTAGCGGTACTAGAGTTTGATGTCAAAATATCTTCTCTTTGACTTCTCCCAAATTCATCCCCTTTGTACTCCCAAGACCATATAAATAAACCCAAAGATTAAACCCATGTTTTTTCAGGTTAAACTTGGACCATAATTATTTCAACCTAGGCTGACTATATATATAAGAAGGATAACTATTGCACACTAAAATTTAAAACAAGTATTACAAAAGAGAACATAATAACATACTATAAATAAGAATAGCATAAAACAGTGAAGTTAAAGGAATGATATAATTGACACAATAAGCAGCATGAATTTTAAGAGCTCAAGGACTAGTTGCCATGTAAATCCTAACAAAAATAAATCATTTGGACAACTATTTATTGCAAACTCTTTCCTAGAATGGTAGGTGTTAGCTGTAATCAGGTCTACTCCATGTAACATAAAAGGGCGTACCAGTGCAACGAGGCTCCCGCTTATGCGGGGTCTAGAGAGGGTCAAGATTTACGCTACCCCATATATATTAAGGGATTGTTTCAGCTTCTCAAACCTGATCCTCCAGGATACAAACAACCACCTTATCGTGATGCTAAGCAACACCCTCTACACTCCAGGTAACATAAAACACCACTATAGCACCCAAATATTACAACTCTAAACACTAACTTCCAACAAACTATGGTAGCGGTACTAGAGTTTGATGTCAAAGTATCTTCTCTTTGATTTCTCCCAAATTCATCCCCTTTGTACCCCTTTGTACTCCCAAGACCACATAAATAAACTCAAAGATTAAACCCATGTTTTTCCAGGTTAAACTTGGACCATAATTATTTCAATCTGGGCTGACTATATATATAAGAACAAGGACAACGATTGCACACTAAAATTCGAAACAAGCATTACAAAAGAGAACATAATAATATACTATAAATAAGAATAGCATAAGACAGTGAAGTTAAAGGAATGATACAACTCACACAATAAGCAGCATGAAATTTTAATAGCTCAAGGACTAGTTGCCATGTAAATCCTAACAAAAATATATCATTTGGACAACTATTTATTGCAAACTCTTCCCTAGAATGGTAGGTGTTAGCTGTAATCAGGTCTACTCAATGTAACATAAATGGCATACCAGTGCAACGAGACTCTTGCTTACGCGGGTATGGAGAGGGTCAAGATTTACGCTACTCCCATATATATTAAGGGGCTGTTTCAGCGGCTCGAACCTTATCCTCCAGGATACAAACAACAACCTCATCGTAGCGCCAGGCAACACTCTACACTCCAAGTAACATAAACACCACTAGAGTACCCAAATGTTACAACTCTAAACACTCACTTCCAACAAACTATGGTAGCGGTACTAGAGTTTGATGTCAATGTATCTTCTCTTTGATTTCTCCCAAATTCATCCCCTTTGATTTCTCCCAAATTCATCCGTTTCGTACTCCTAATAAATAAAGAATTGTGCCAGACAACAATCCCTCCATTACATATATAGGAATTATTGAAAACAATTGGTATCTGTAGAGGAATTAACTCATGAGGCAAATATTGGATTCGGCCTAACTGACTTAAAAAGACAAATGACCCATTATTAGGACTTGACCAACACTCTACATCTTTATTCTTTATCTCAGCCCATATTAATTATTGATATATGAGCAAACTCTTACATAACTTAGACTAAACTGGATGACCTCGGTGCTCAACCAAAATCAAACAAGCCAAACTGATACCTAGTAATGAACAAAACAAGAACTGCAAAGGAAATTTACACAAGCAATGATACATATAAAACTTCTCCTATTTTTATTAACTTAAAACTAAAGATACAAATAACTACCAGAGAACAAGTACCTATTTATAATATATTAAGCAGGAGAAGAACTTTCCACTTGCTGCTTGTCGGCACTGTCACCATCACCAATGGCATTGGCAGCAACACCTTCATCGTTAGTAACTTTTGATTTGGATGCTAGGGAGGACTGCTTGTGGTTGTGCATCCAAATCTTGAACACTTCCCTGGTGACCCCAATCTTCCCGCATGTCTCCTCCACGAGACCATCCTCCCTCTTCTGAAGCCTCCACCCCACCCTCTCTGCCAGCTCCATCATCCCCTCCTGCTGCTCCCTACTGAACTTACTCCTGTGCCTCTTGTTCTTCTTCCCCTCTCCCAAACTCTTTGGTGAGAGCAGCACATCGGACTGAGTTGCTTCGTCTGCAACCAAATCAAAATTGTAGCAATCACCATAGCGTGGGCGCGGTCGGAGGTGGAAGTTGCGGTGGCAGCCACATGCAGCACACATGAGGGAGGTGGGATCGAAACGGTTGGAAGACGGGGAGGGGATGTACTGCCCACACCCATCCACCGCATGGCCACCAATCTTGGCTGCATGGTTTCTCATGCATTCCCTGTAGCAGGACTTCCGCCTCTTCTTGGGGACGGAAATGAGCTCCATTTTGTGTTTGGGACTGGATGAGGAGAAGGAGAAGGGAAAGCAAGGATTTATAAGGAGAAACCTAGCTTAAGGATAGAGCAAAAAGATTTAGTGAGGATAACTTTCCAAGTGTTATGGGTATTTCGATTCCAGGTGTTGATAGGTCGTCGAGGTGTTAACAACGCATTAGATAGGACAAATTCAGGATTAAATGGGAAGATGCCTATGGATTTAAGTTTGAATTTTGGAATTTGCAAGTGGTCTTTGGACGGAATACATGTGGGGTGTTGGGTGGAGAGAGCTAGCAACAGACAACCTTGAAAAAGCAAAGTTGAAAAGGAATAAGACACAAGGAACAAGCTGAGCAGAATTGGATAAGGATAGTGCAGAATTAAATGGGAAACGGAAATGGGGAGTATAAAACAGGAAACCTTGTCAAAGGATGGGAACATGGTTATAAGTGATGATGAAAATTTTAAGAGAATTATAGGGTGCTAAGTGATTATTTGATGTATAAAATATCATGTCTATTCTCGTGAACTGATGTGACCGAGCCAAGCAGAAAAGATACATGTGCTCTATCTTGAACACACCTGACACTGGTGCACCCAACTGCACTACCTTAGATACAACGTGTGGCTCCAGATCCAACTCTTGCATAATAGCCTGGAGTGTTTTGGATTACAAGAATATGAGAGTAGAGAGAAGGTGAAAGATGAAGAGAAGAGAGTAGAAGAGAACTCTAAATAGGTGCAATGCTCTTCAAAAATATTTATACACAAGAAGATCTACCAGAACTAAAATCCATTTTGTAGTGGTCGAATATGGTCACATCAATATATTGTCCTTCCATTTAATAGAGGTCATAAAGATCTGACAAAGTTTTATGTAAGCTTCATTTACCTACTGCAACATCTTTAAGGGCTCGCATTTAAAAGATTAACATTAAGCATACCGTAAGTAGCATTTCATGACTCATAACATCCATAGCAACATGAGTAGCTATAATTTGGTAGAAAATGAATAGAAATTCAAAATCATAAGATCTCCACATAAGCATGTTTGACAACAATTGAGCTTAAATTTAGTCGATAGATATAAATTTATTTTTGCTAAGATGCTAGCAGATACTATGTACTGTATTTTTTATAAAAGCATTGCTATCATCAGGTAAACAATAGATGGATGAAAGGAGGGGGAAATAAAATGTATGATTGAACTGACTTGGATTGATTGCAAAGGATAAGTTTCAAAAATACACTATCATAATAGGTACCAAACCGTCTATATGAGTACCATAACAGCAGTTTCTGTAGTTCCAGACTTCCAGCGGTTTCAGGTTGGAGTGTCGTGCAGCTCGTGCTATCAAGTTATGAGTCATGATACTCCAATGAGAATTTTAGATATTTAAAATAATACTATAAATACCTATAAATACAATATATGAAAGATAAAAGTTTAAAGTTAATTTCATAAATTATTTATGCAGGTTTCCATGTTGATTATGGTATGCACTGATGCATGATTTCTATAAAAAAATTATAACATAGTGATTGCATTTTTAATAGATAAGTTACCATATATATATGCTCAAAAAAGTTCCTTGGAAGATGATTCCATCAGTTTCGGTAATCTTTAGAAAGTTTATGGCCTTGCTTTGAGAAATTTTGACTAATTCTAAGAATATTCGCAAAGTTTCGGGCCTTTCAGCCTAAATTGGGTACTTTGGCAAGTTCTTGCCAAACTTTAAGCCATTTTTTGTTGTTTTGGGCTGCAAGGGAAACATAACTCCCCATTATTAGCTCGAGATAGAGGCATTGGTCAATACCGATCTTATAATGCAATTCTGGATAGGTTTGGCTCAAATTAAATATTAGACAGCTAATATGTATCTGTATGAGCCGCTTTCTAACCCCGGCTAGAAGGTTCCTATGATAATTAATTTTATGTTTTCAATTTTTTACAATCATGGATTCCATAGTTGTCTTAACCAAGATATTTGTGAAATTGGTTGGGGCATTAGTAAAATCCATGTTACATCGACTTGAGAGAGCGTCGAGATTATTATTCTTTTTTTAATCATTTTCTGAGACTAAACGGTGTTGGGGGAAATTACCACTGCGTTCCACTAATGGTGATTAACGAAATAAACACCCAAGTACAAAAAGAAAAAAGAAAAAAACAAGAAAAAAACTCAAACCAAAGCAAAAAGGATCTGTTGGATAGTCATAGCTTGCCGCACAAGAATGCATTGTGTTTGTTGATACGAGTCTCAGACTCTCTCTTTTACCGGCATTAGAAGGAGATTTATTAATAGAATAACACAACTTCCCAAGATGGAAAGTAGGGGAAAACAGTACGGTGCCTGTTAGCAGTCACTACAAGGATTAGCAACTGCCAAGTCACTGCAAGGATTAGCAACTGCCAAACCAGTACAAAATTTCAGCACGACACAACTGACGAGATAAATAACCCCTCATAATGAACTACGAAAGTTAACATAAGCACACCTGACAGCATAAGTAACCTAATACATGAACACCAAGACTCCTCCATGAGCTACATACGAATAGTTGTTGGGCTATATGAGTTTGAGACTATTGTCTACATCTACAAATTTCCCTCATCTTTGTAGCATCCCTCATGGCACTCTGGATGATCACGACCAGACCCCCATAGCCGCAGATCCTCTATTACGACTAAGGATGCAAATCCTATATTGCTCGATGATGAGTCTTGTGGATGCAAATCCCATATTGCTTAACGAGTACTCTTGTGGATGCAACTTCCCCCTCGCATACGCAAATCTTTCCAAGATGATTATTCATTGTAGTGTGATTGAAAACAATAGAGTAGGTCGTTCGCCTATTTCCAAAACAGGAAAGATTTTACTATGAACAGCTGCTAACTTCTACATAATGTCAAAGCAGTAATTCTATGGTGACAAGGCTAAATTGCAGTAACACATTTCTTCCTATAAATATTCTCCAACAAACATCCATAAAATACGAAAATAAATTTCAGTTTGAGAATACCTTTCCAAAAAGGGGTTAATTATACTTCGAACTGAAAAGGAATTGCAATGGAAGCCATGTTGGTCACTTGATTATTAAACATTTTAACTTCTACATAGGCATTTTTCTTTTCGACGCGTTACTTCCAAATTCTAAGTTTATTTTGTGGATTTTACTCTATTGTATAACAAGGAACCTGATTCTACCTAAAACAACATAAAGGACAAAACCATAGCCACTAACCCTTGTTGCAGTTATTTCAATAGACATATTAATAACTATCATTAATTATAATATCTTTCAATATAAGGTTTCTTGCCATGGATATAGATGTCGGCCAACATGTCCATTTCATAGATAAAATGACCCGATTTTGAAAATAAAATAAAAATCATTTATGTCATTTTTACAATAATGTCGGCACTCAGACCTACATTTTAGTTAACTGGGTTCTTGTTAAGGTTTTCTATTTTTTGAGATAAAAGGATTTCTAAAGTGTTATATTACTTGAGAGTCCTAAACTATTTGTATAGTTTAAGTGTTAGTTTACTTTTCTTAAAAAAAATTAAAAAATCATTTATGTAGTTTGAAATAACCTCAGACCGACATTTTAGTTAACGGAGTTTCTTTAGTTCTTTTTCTTTCTTTAGATAAAGGTTTTTTTAACTGTTAATTTACTTGAACTCCTAATCTATGTTGTACGGACACAAATACGACACATGTCGAACACGGCACCGGTTTATCGACGTGTCGGATGCGGCAAATCCAATTTAATACTCAAAAAAATAGAATCAAGAAGTCAACATTATAAAACAAATATCAACTAGCAAGAAGAGAAGAGGGTTTAAAGCAAGATAACAAGACTTCGCAGCATGATTGTACCAGCTCGATGCCGATCGGTACGGCTGCCGCCGCTCGATAGAAGGTCGGGTCTGAATCTGGGTCCAGGTCCTGTCATCGGTGATGGTAGCGACGGCGGCGACGAAGAGTAGGGAGAGGATTTTATGGATTTAGGTGGTAAAAAGGCGTATGACACGGATTTTGAAATTTGGACAGGTTTGAGTTGGGTCTAAATGGGTTTGGACATGAACAGGTCCATCATCTAAGGCACTTAGTAGACGGATCATGTTTGGATTGGGTGGTGACCGAGTTGATCCGACTTGGCTTGTTTATTGTGCGGATTGATTAAAAATTGTCCTTTTATCCATATCCGATTTTGAATACTAACATTGTAAAACTTTCATAGGCTTCAACAACTATTTAGTTTTTTAGGCAATTTATCACTACATGTTGATTTAGAAAGAAAATATAATCCACTTTCGAAACCTTTTAAATCCATCGGATTATGGTTGATCATACTTTTTTATCACTTTCAACTCATAACCAAATGTTGGAAATAGAATTTCAAAACCCACATTCAATGTTTTGGCAATTTAATATCCGCTTACAATGTACCAAGGTTGTGTGGAGCCTAATTGGGTGGAACCTCCCCCCCCCCCCCCCCTTCCAATTTGATCGCTTAAGTGACTGTATCGTTTAGCCCGCTAACGACTTTCGCGATAATGTCGACATGGGTCGTAGGGGGGACAATAGCCCCCTTGCTCAAAGGGTGGTTCGACGACGGTAACCCATGAAAAAAAAAAATCAAGGATATGTTGGGTATTTCACCTATAATTAAGTCGCTCTAATATCCTATGCCTACAAAAGGAGTATTAGGCGCATCTTGTAAATTATCTTCATAATATAGTAAAAAAATTGCCTGCAACGACCGTGGATGTAGCTTCTCGATTTGAGAAGTGAACCACGTTAAATTCTGTGTTCTTGTGTGTTTTCTTTTCTTCTCTATTGCTTTTCTTTTTGTGTAAATTGCAAAGGGATGGGAAATCCCTAAAGTACAAAATTTTCACATAATAAAATTTTGAGGATCGTAGATTTTCAAATCCCAATTTCATGTGCTTTTGATTTAGGGGTTGCTTGGTTGTTATTACAGCATTTATATCATTTTAAGTGTTTGGTTTGTTGTAAATAATGTGGAATTGGTGCAACAAGTCTTTGTTATGGTTAAAATACTCATACAACCGCTTAGCAACCTTGCTACATTACTTTCATTTTCTCTAGTACTTGCAACAAAAAATATTTGTGATATTACTAACTAAAGTGCTCTTGTTGGTACAACTACAACTCGCTTTTAAAAGTTTGAAAAGTGAAAGTAGGTGGATGCAAATCCCCTATTGCTAGATGTTATTGCTCAATGAGTACCCTCGTGGATGCTACTCCCCCTCGCATACGCAAATCTTTCCGAGATCATTATTCATTGAAGTGTGATCGACAACAATAGAGTAGGTCGTTCGCCCATTTCTAAAACAGGAAAGATTTTACTATGAACATCTCCTAACTTCTACATAATATATCAAAGCAATAATTCTACGATGACAAGGCTAAATTGCAGTAAACCATTTCTTCCTAGAAACATTCTCCAACAAACATCCATAAAATACGAACAGAAATTGCAGTTTGAGCATACCTTCCCAAAAAGGTATTAATTATACTTCAAACTGAAAAGGAATTGCAACAGAAGCCATGTTGGTCAGTTTCGTTATATAGAACCATTTTAACTTCTAGATAGGAAGTTACTTCCAAATTCTAAGTATATTTTGTGGATTTTACTGTATTGTATAATGATTCCTACCTAAAACGCCACCAACCCTTGTTGCAGTTATTTCAATAGATATATTATATATTAATAACTGTCATTAATCATAACATCTTTCAATATAAGGTTTCTCGCCATGGTTATAGATGTCGGCCAACATGTCAATTTCATAGGTAAAATGACCTGATTTAAAAGAAAAAAAAAATCATTTATGTCATTTTACAATAAATGGAAGTGCATTGAAAGTGCATTGAAAGTAGGACTTTCATTGCAACGTGTGTGGAGACAGTTTTCGTGTGTGGGTTGACATTGCAATTCCATTGCAAGTGGATATGATATGACATTTCATTGTAACTGAAAGAGTCATTTCTTCATTTTTTAGTTGCAGGAGAAATAGATTGCAACTCCATTGCAAATGGCTATGCTCTCTACTTTTTTAATCCTCACCTACACTTTCATGTTGTCATCCAAACAAAATGGTTTGAAACTCCTCACTTGCGGAAAAAAAACTACAAATCCAAATATATTTTGGAAAGTGATACTCACTTTCATTGCAAGTACACTGCATTACAACATGTTGAAAGTGACACTCTCACACTTTCGAGAAGCTACATGCATCAAAACAGCCCCTAATGTCGGCACTCAAACCGACATTTTAGTAGACGGGGTTCTTGTAAAGGTTTTCTATTTTTTTTCATAAAATTACTTGAGAGTCCTAAACTAATTCTATAGTTTAAGGCTGTGTTTGATTGGGCCTTTTTTCCATGGAAAATATTTTCATCACAAATTTTCCACCAATTGTAGTGTTTGATAGCTTATATTTTCCATGGAATTATTTTCCAGAAAAATATCATTTTCCATATTTTTATCTAAAATGGTGGAAAATGAAACTTGTCCAACCGATAGGAAAATATCATTTTCCATGGAAAATAACTATTTTCTGTGGAAAATAATGACAATCAAACACCGAAATTAAGTTTTCCATGAATTTTTTTAAAATTCCATGGAATTTTTTTCCTAGGAAAATAATTCCATGGAATTAATTTCTTTTCCACATATTTTCCACGTTGCAATCAAACGCACCTTTAAGTGTCAATTTACTTTTTTTAAAATCATTTATGTAGTTTTACAATAACCTACCAACACTTTAGTTAATCGGAATTTTTTTTTTTTGGTTCTTTTTCTTTCCTTCTTTAGATAAAAGCATTTTTTTAAGTGTTAAATTACTTGAGACTCCTAAATTATGTTGCAAGGACACGAAATACTACGCGTGTCGGATACGGCAGATACGACACCGGTTTTCGGTGTATCGGACGCGGCAAATCCAATTTAATAGTCAAAAAATATAGAATTAAGAAATACACAATAAAAAAAACAGCTATCAACAAGCAAGAAAGATGATAGAGGTTAAAGCAAGATAACAAGACCTGGCGGCATTGTTCGTAGCAGCTCCGCGCCGGCCGGTACGGCCGCCTCCGCTCTATAGCGGGTCGGTTTCCGGATCCGGGTCCGGCCATCGGTGGTGGTGGTGGTGGTGGTGGTGATGGTGACGAGGAAGGGGTCGAAGAGGAGGGTGAGGATTTTGTGGATTTTGGTGGTGAAAGGGCTCATCACGCTGATTTTGGAATTTGGATGGGTTTGAGACTTTGAGTTGGGTCTAAACGGGTTTGGACACGAACGGGTCCAACATCTAAGCCGCTTAGGAGCATCAATTCGAGGTACAATCCGGACCAGGTCCGGAGCCGGGCCGAGCCGGCTCGCCCCACTCTCCGAACGGTCCAGGCTGGATTTTGATTTTTGGCTCGGAGGTCCCGTCCGACCCGGTCCGGTTCCATAACCGATCCGAAATGGTTAGACCCGCGAAGCCCGCTCGACCTGGTCCGGACTGGCCCAGTCCACTGACACAGGTCTGACCCGGTCTAGGCCCGGTCCAAACCCTGTTTAGACCCAATAAAAAAAAATCAAATTTTTTTGGGGGTATTTTGACCAAAATATTCCAATTTTAGTGCCTATTTTATGGCCGTTTTAGGAGCATTTGGTCATTTTGCTGAGAATGACCAAAAATATCCTTATTTTGTAGATATTAAGGATAATTTTGCATCCAAAATTTTTTATAAATAGGTCATAAATCTTCAAAATTAATCACAATTTTGTTTTCCTCTCTTACGATATTTATAAGCAATCTAGTGTGAATAGGCTATAATATTATGGATAATGATCAACTACCACAGCAATCGCATGATTAGCAACCGCAACCGCCACACGCACGACAACAAGAGTTTTAATCAAAACTGAACATTTGTCATCATTTTAACGGAGTTTACAATGAGCACGAAAGTGGCGATACAGAAAAAAAATACTCCACTAAAGTTTTCGTTGAATGTTTGCATTGTAGGAAACGAATCAAATGATACCATATCTATGGTACAAAAAAGCTATGCTGTCACGTCCCGCTTCCCGGATGGAAGGGTGACGTCAGAACACATCTCCAGGCTACGCACCGAAATTGCGATTGTCGCCCGTAATATCAGCAAAATGAAAAACACCAGAAATTCCATAACATTAAGCATATTGTACAGGAAACTTTTCCAACAATTCTTACACAGATTTATTACAAAGCAAGTTGCAAAATGACTGAGAAGTACTCGTCCTAGCTATAAGCAATGGTTCACTCCTCGAGGTATTGCGGCGATACTTCAGCAGAGACGTCTTCTTCTTCACCTAGTGAACAAAACTAGGTCGTTTAGAAACGACAAGCAAGTCCTCGGTCAAGGGCGATGAATTATAAATAAATAAAATGGAAATATGCGAACTTCTTTAAAAGACTTGTGCAACGGCACATATGTATATAAATATGTATAAATATATATGTCCTTAATTTGACTAAAATGACATATGTAACCATCATCCTACTCCAGGGATTGTGAGATTTCCGAGCTTCCCTTGAGCTTTCTGTAAGATTTGCTTCCCTTGAGCAAACTGGAATCTACTCCCATGAAAAGGGCAGAGTTGTTCTTGGAGTAGGATGATTCTAATGCAATGCAATTTGAGAACGATACTCTGAATGAATCTCTAGATATTTTCCCGTGAACAATCCCGTTAACCTGGGACCAGGCTGTGATTTCGGAGCCTCCCTTGGGCTAGTACTCTCTATTGAAAATAGAAGTACGGACATCTATTGATGTTGCTGTCGAATAGATGTAGTAATTTCGGAGCCTCCCTTGGGCTAGTACTCTCTATTGCAATTAGAAGTACGGACATCTAAAAAGATGTAGAATGCTGATCAGCTTTTATGGTTATTATGTTACGGGATATCTAGGGTATTCAGTTGTTCTCCCCGCCCAATGCTTCCTAAAAATTTCCGAAGGTCGGAATTTTGACTATCTCTAGAATTTTCCAAAAATTTGGGCAGAGTCTCCTTTGTATTTAGGAGCCCCGGAAATTTACAGAAAACATATATAAATGATAAGAAAATATGGGTTCGCCGACCCCTTCGGTGGAGCAACCCTCAACACCGGAATCACGCAAGTAATAAAAGGGTTCGCCGACCCCTCGGTGGAGACAACCTCAACACCGGACCACGCAGTTTATATATTAAAAACAAAAGAGGAAAAGGATAGGAAATTGAACTTTTTACCTTAGCAAGCGAGCGATTGCAATTTACCTTTAGCAATGAATGGTGATTTGCAATTTTATCAGAGCAGAATAAAAATGTGAACTTGCTTTCAGAAACTTAAAGTATGTATATATCTCAGATAGGTATTGTATATGTATATCATATAGATAGTGTTATATACTTGTACATATTTATATATAACATATACATATCATATAGATAATATGTATGTATATATGATAGATATATTTACATAAGTATGTATATATACAGTATGTATAATATATACCATATATATATATAGTAGTATGTAGGCATATACTCATATATAGATAATATGTATTTATATACTTATATATCGTATGTATATATATTATGTACGTAAATATATATACATAGATGATATGTAGGTAAATATATACATATATACATAAATGAAAAATTACAGCTTCTACGATAACGTCCTCATACTTTACCTTCCTGGAGAGTGGGTTCAATTGTTCTGTCCACACATGTGTATGACAACTTACCCTGGGAGAGTCCATATGTTCACAGGTGTTTGTTTGTTCATGACAAGTCCCAATGTTCATGTCCAACATTGCAAGTCCAGAGTCCGTGTTCAAATCAATTCCTCTATTTGTGACTATTCGAGTTCCACTTGTTTGGAATATTACCATAAATGTATAACACTTCTGTTTATATTAAACATTCACTAGAATTTAGAATTTGCTTCATTTTTTTAATATATCATGACTATTATCAATTAAGAATTTTATTAAACAAAATTCAGGAATATTATCTTAACTAATTCATATTCCATACTTATAATATGAAATTTCATATTTTTGAAGATTAAATCTTACAATTTAAATTTTCTGGTATTACCTAAAATTATTCATGAAGCAATAATTTCAGAATTTTATCATGATAATAAAAGATTAAATATGATTTCCAATAACCTAGATGGAATATTGAGAAGGAGAAGGAGAGGAGGACTTGCCTTGGGTTGGGAATGATCCAAATTCCTTCACAAACCCTAGATGGAACCCAAAAGCACAAATTACTTTGTTAGTGACCTAACCCAATTTGGTATTGAATTACAACATAGGAATTGAGGAAGAAAAGGAAAATTTACCTAGGGTTTTTCTTCTTTGGGAGGTTGGAGTAGAGGGAGAGGGAGATGAGGATGAGGAGGGAGTGGTGGTGGTGGCCGGCGGTTGCTGGCAGCGGCGGCGGCGGTAGGCGGACGGCAGCAGCGGCAGCAGCAGCAGCGGCAACAGCAGCAGCAGCAGCAGCAGCAGCAGCAGCAGCAGCAGCAGCAGCAGTAGCAGCAGCAGTAGAAGAAGAGAGGAAGAAGAAGAAGAAGAAGAGAAAGAGGAGAGGAAGAGGAGAGGGAGAGAGAGTCGGTGAGTGAGGGGGGGGAGTGTGCTGGTGTGTGTGGTTTTTGTGTGTGTGTGTGTTTAAGAGAGGGGAAGAGTTATATAGGAGAGAGAGATGGTGAGGTGTCCCCCCCCCATTAAATACATGGGGGACACCTCTCCTTCTCAAGTCTTCTTCATCATTCAATTTTTTTTTTTCAAGAATAATAATAATAATAATAGTAATGATAATAAAATAATAATATTAATAATAATAATAATAATAATAATAAAATTAAGAGTATGACAAGTCTACCCCCCTTAGAAAAATTCCGTCCTCGGAATTTGAAATAATTAGTACAACGATTGATTGCTAACCTGGATTAGGAAACAGATACGGATATTGCTTCCGCATGTCTTCTTCTTTTTCCCAAGTTGTATCTCCAGGCAAATCCTTGCTCCATGCGACTCGTACTAGTGGAATGATCCGATTACGGAGTACCTTCTCCCTTCTATCCAGGATCCCAACAGGTTTCTGTTCGATCCGTAGTGTGGGTCCAACGGTGATTTCTGAATGATCGAGTATATGGCTTGGATCAGATACATATCTTCGTAACTGGGAAACATGGAATACATTGTGGACTCCTTCTAGTGTTGGTGGTAAGGCAAGCCGATACGATACATTTCCTACTTTCTCCAATATGTCAAATGGTCCAATGTATCTCGGACTTAGTTTTCCTCTGGTCCCAAATCTGATTGTTCCCTTGGTTGGTGAAATTTTCAAAAAGACATGATCTCCAGGTTGAAATTCCAGTATTCTTCGATGCTTATCAGCCCACATCTTCTGTCTATCCTGGGCTGCTTGCAAGTGACTTCTTATTGTCTTGACTATATCCACTGTTTGTGTTACCAGTTCTGGTCCCAATAATTGTCTTTCTCCTACGTCGGTCCAGCATACCGGCGATCTGCACTTTCTACCATACAGTGCTTCAAAAGGAGCCATTTTGATACTATCATGATAACTGTTGTTATATGAGAATTCCACCAGATGTAGATGATTATCCCATGCTCTTCCAAAATCAATAGTACAAGCTCTCAACATGTCTTCTAGTGTTTGAATGGTCCTTTCAGACTGGCCGTCTGTTTGGGGATGGTAGGCGGAGCTATATTTCAACTGGGTGCCAAGATTTTCCTGTAAACTTCTCCAGAAATGTGAAGTAAACCTGGTATCCCTATCCGATACTATACTTACGGGTACCCCATGCTGACTCACAATCTGTTTCATGTACATTTCTGCTAGTATCTCTGTTGACTGTCCAACTCGAAAAGGAAGAAATCGAGCGGACTTAGTGAGTCTATCTACAATGACCCAAATAGCGTTATTTCCTCTTTGGGTCCTAGGCAGTCCTGTCACAAAATCCATGGTAAGATGCTCCCATTTCCACTCGGGGATAGGTAATGGTTGGAGAAGTCCCGCTGTCCTCTGATGTTCTGCTTTCACTTGTTGGCACACGAGACATTTAGATACAAACTTGGCGATTTCTCTCTTCATTCCATGCCACCAAAATGTCTGTCTCAAATCTTTATACATCTTGGTGCTGCCCGGATGAATAGAATATTGTGAATTATGGGCTTCTGTCATGACCTCCGTCCTCAAATCTCCACTAGGTACACATAACCGATCTCCGAATCTTAGCGATCCGTCCGGATGCCTCCTTATACCAGTCTGGAGTCCTGCTTCTGTTTGTTTCCAAAGTTTCTGCAATTTTGAATCATTTTGCTGTCCTTCTTTAATTCTATCTATCAAGGAGGATTGTATTTGTAGATTTTGCCATATCCCATCAGTTTCCGGGCACACTACTTCAATTCCCATTTTTCTTAGATCCTCGAGGATTTCCTTGGGTATATTCATAAGGAAAGCTTCGGGTCTTCGACTCAGAGCATCAGCCACCTTATTGGCTTTTCCTGGATGATATTCTAACTCCATATCAAAGTCTTTCAGCAATTCTAGCCATCGTCTTTGTCTCATATTGATTTCTTTTTGTGTAAAGACATATTTTAAGCTTTTGTGGTCTGTATATATCTTAATTCTCTCCCCATATAAATAATGTCTCCATAGCTTAAGGGCAAATACCACAGCAGCAAGTTCAAGGTCATGTGTTGGATAATTTCTTTCATGTGTCTTCAGCTGTCGAGATGCATATGCTATGACTCTTCCATGTTGCATCAGTACACACCCCAGGCCTTTGCCTGATGCATCACTATATATTTCATATCCACCTGAACCAGATGGTAATGCTAGTATTGGGGCTGTAATTAACCTTTCCTTTAACTCATCAAATGCTGCTTGACATTTTTCCGTCCAGATAAATTTTTCTTCCTTCCGGGTAAGACGGGTTAAAGGTTCTGCAATCCTTGAAAAATTTTCCACGAATCTTCGATAGTAACCAGCTAGTCCTAAAAAGCTTCTAACTTCTGCTACGGACTTTGGTATTGGCCAAGATTTAACTGCTTCTATTTTCTTCGGATCTACCGAAATCCCTTCTCCGCTGACAATATGTCCTAGAAATGGTATTTGGTCCAGCCAAAATTCACATTTGCTAAGCTTGGCATATAATTGTTCCTCCCGCAAGGTTCGCAGTACAATCCTCAAATGTTTCTCATGTTCTTCTTCACTTTTGGAGTATATAAGAATATCATCAATGAATACAATTACGAATTTATCCAGATATTGGTAAAATATTCGATTCATCAGGTCCATAAATATAGCTGGTGCATTTGTTAACCCGAATGGCATAACTAAGAATTCGTAATGCCCATACCGAGTCCTAAATGCAGTTTTTGGAATGTCTTCCTTTTTCACCTTTACCTGATGGTATCCAGATCTTAAATCAATTTTTGAAAATACCTTTGCCTCTCCTAACTGATCAAACAGTTGATCAATCCTAGGTAAGGGATATTTATTCTTGATGGTAACCTCATTCAAGGCCCTATAATCAATCACCAGGCGTAAGGTACCATCTTTCTTTTTCACAAATAATACTGGTGCACCCCATGGCGAAGCACTAGGCTGAATAAATCCCTTTGATAACAATTCCTTTATTTGTTTATTTAACTCAGCTAGCTCCTCTTTGTTCATTGGATATATCTTTTTGGCTATGGGTGCAGCCCCGGGTATTAGATCTATAGAGAATTCTACGGCTCTATCTGGGGGTAACCCTGGCAATTCATCTGGAAACACATCCTTGAATTCTTCTACTACTCTTGGGAATATCTGCTCTGTTGATTCATGTAACATTACGGGTAACTCAAATTTTACTAATTCATCTGTATCGAATTCATTCTGGTCCCTTACAAACTCATATGACTCTCCGTCAGGGAGTTGGAATAAAATTTTCCCCTGTCCACAGTCTATATTAGCTAAGGTTGCAGTCAGCCAATCCATACCCAATATTACATCATAATTGCTTGTCGGAAAGACAAGTAACCGGGTACGAAAAGCTCCTCCACCCAGTTTTATGGGGCATTTACTACATACTCGACTAACCTCTACTACCCCATTTCCCGTGAGGACTTTTAAGGGTTTAGTTAGAGGTTGAGAATCTATCTCACGTTGTGATATAAAAGAAGATGCTATAAATGAATGGGTGGCTCCGGAATCAAATAATACTGAAGCTGGATATGAGGAAACTAGAATAGTACCTGAAACCACTTCTCCTGGGATACTTGCATCTTCAGCTTCCATCACGAACGCTTGGCCTCGCCTATTCCTCTTTTTATTATTGTTATTCTGGGCTTGAACTGCCCGTTGTGCTTGTTGGAACTGGTATGCCTGAGGGGCATAGGGCGGCCTTTGTTGATTTCCATTGGTTTTGACAGCTTGTGGTGGTGCCTGAATCATCGGTCGTGGTTTGGTTCCCTGAATTGGCGGTCGGTATCCCTGGTTGAAGCCTTGTGTGGTTGCTCCAATCGCAGGAAATCGAGGACACTGACTGGTCTGATGATTCCCCGCTCCACATTTTAGACAAAGTCCCAACCTTCTCCTACATACATTACTTTTATGTCCTGTCTTCTGGCAGTAGTCGCAGACAATGAATTTGTCTGGGTTGCCATTCTGAGGACGCTTAGGTGGTCCCTGCCAATGGTTCTTGTTAGATGATGATCCTTCCTCAAAAGTTCTTTTGGGATGTGAGGACCGAAAAGGTTGCTCTTCTTTTAGTATTCTCTCCTGGTCGCGAGCAGCCTCTGTTACTTCAGAAAAGGTCTGGCACCGATAGGACGCGACCCTACTTTTCAATTGGGTCCCGAGCCCTTCCAAGAACCTAGAGATTTTTGTTTCTTCATCAGCTATCATATGAGGGGCGAATCGACTGAGTCTGGAAAATTCCACAGCATACTCATCAACGGTGCGTCTTCCTTGTTTAAGGTAGTTAAATTGTCGCTCCAACTCTATTCGCGCTGATTTAGGATAGAACCTATCTTCAAATTTCTTCTTAAATCCCGCCCATGTCATATCTTCATCAGAGTCTTCCGGATGTTCAGCACTCCACCAATATCCAGCGATGTCTTCTAACTGGATGCGAATTGCTGGCACCATGTCCTCAGGTCGAAGCTTTGCAGCCTTCATTAGACCCTCGATGGTTTTCAGCCATTGTCCTGCTTCTATTGCGCTCTCCGTCCCCTGAAACTTAGGCGGCTTTAGATCCCTGAAGTCTTTTAAGGCTCTGTCCCTTGTATTATTGGAGTTCTGCATTTGCTCCAATATTGTAGTATTGGTAGCCTGAGCAGCATGGGCTTGTTGATTATTAGACTCCAATAATTGCTGGAATAGCTTAAACATGTCGGCTACAGTTGGTTCTTGCGGGGACGTACTATTTTGCCGATCGTGGTGGTCCATATCCTGAAATTGAAAATGTAATGCTTAGGGAATCATCTGGAATGTTTTATCTATAACACAAGTGTATTTACAACTACATTTATATGATACTTCCACTCTCATTTCATATCTACTTTTACCCCTTCTTTCTCCCCCTTTTTTTTTTTGTACTACATCTATTCATGTCACCCATTCCTCCCAAAATGTGACATGGTGATCTATTTTACTCTATACTTGTACATATCCAACATATAGTACAACTAACAAAAGACTTTCTTCTTCACTTGCACAAGTTTCAGCTTCCTATTCTACTGCCTCAATGAGGACCCTGTCTTCTGCAAGGATTTCTACTTCTGGATGCAATCTTTCAAAGTCTTCTAGGGTTCCCTCATAACCATGCAGTGCAATATAGAAGCGATTTGGATCCCGAACATAGAGGCAATATGTGATATTCTCAAAATCAACTTCAGCGCCATCCTCGATGTCTCGGATGATGGGACGCCTGACTCCATAGAATATCTGGTAGACATGCACATCGTACCAATCGGGCGCATTCCACATGACTCTAGCATACCGTTGGTACAGATATAGGGAGTAATCACTTCCATCCCATTCTAAGCTGGTCATGAATAGATCCATACCTATACTCATTATACCCTTAAGTAAGTATTACCTATAGGAAATGTATGAATTTTAGAAAAGACATACTTTTATACATCTTATAGTACAATAAGCCTCTGGACTTATATATTTAGTAGGTTGCATTCTAACTATATTCAAAGCATACATATCAGGTATTTACATATCATTTATAAGTTCATACTCCTTCCTAACTACTTGTACTCTTTATATACTTATATTCATACATTAATTATACTTAGTGATCTTAAATCCACATCTTCCTTATATTGTGAATCTTCACGTCGGGGTGAGTCTGCAGCCATTCTTCTAAGGTGCCGTTACGGTCAGTTTCTGGGTCTCCAGAGGGTTCCGCCTTGATCAGGATGTAGTAGTGCACTGAGTTATAGTACTCCTTTCTTTCGTCGTCTATGTCTGTCACTACTGGATATTTCAATTCATAGTGGACCCCATAGGCTTCTATCATCCCCTTTGGCGCTACGTGCCACATTTTTCTTACAAATGCATAATACTCGTCTAGGCAGTGGATGCCATTTCCTAATCTTGCAAAGGGTACGAACCGTGACATGATCTACACCAGGAATTTCTTAGATTAGTATCTCTAAGACTAAGATTTTTGAAAGGAAACTGTAAAGGAAGAGGCTACTAACTACTTATACTGTCTTCTTAATAATTCCTAAGGCATAGTGGTTATATAAGTCTAGAACTTATGTCTATGTATACCTAGGTTCCATTTCTCGTATTTTCCATTTTGCTGACCTGCATGGGCCACCACTAAAAGACGTGTCACGTCCCGCTTCCCGGATGGAAGGGTGACGTCAGAACACATCTCCAGGCTACGCACCGAAATTGCGATTGTCGCCCGTAATATCAGCAAAATGAAAAACACCAGAAATTCCATAACATTAAGCATATTGTACAGGGAACTTTTCCAACAATTCTTACACAGATTTATTACAAAGCAAGTTGCAAAATGACTGAGAAGTACTCGTCCTAGCTATAAGCAATGGTTCACTCCTCGAGGTATTGCGGCGATACTTCAGCAGAGACGTCTTCTTCTTCACCTAGTGAACAAAACTAGGTCGTTTAGAAACGACAAGCAAGTCCTCGGTCAAGGGCGATGAATTATAAATAAATAAAATGGAAATATGCGAACTTCTTTAAAAGACTTGTGCAACGGCACATATGTATATAAATATGTATAAATATATATGTCCTTAATTTGACTAAAATGACATATGTAACCATCATCCTACTCCAGGGATTGTGAGATTTCCGAGCTTCCCTTGAGCTTTCTGTAAGATTTGCTTCCCTTGAGCAAACTGGAATCTACTCCCATGAAAAGGGCAGAGTTGTTCTTGGAGTAGGATGATTCTAATGCAATGCAATTTGAGAACGATACTCTGAATGAATCTCTAGATATTTTCCCGTGAACAATCCCGTTAACCTGGGACCAGGCTGTGATTTCGGAGCCTCCCTTGGGCTAGTACTCTCTATTGAAAATAGAAGTACGGACATCTATTGATGTTGCTGTCGAATAGATGTAGTAATTTCGGAGCCTCCCTTGGGCTAGTACTCTCTATTGCAATTAGAAGTACGGACATCTAAAAAGATGTAGAATGCTGATCAGCTTTTATGGTTATTATGTTACGGGATATCTAGGGTATTCA
The DNA here is from genome assembly GCA_029216955.1 of Iris pallida. Classification (NCBI taxonomy): domain Eukaryota; kingdom Viridiplantae; phylum Streptophyta; class Magnoliopsida; order Asparagales; family Iridaceae; genus Iris; species Iris pallida. Next base: position 4,376,124 of record JANAVB010006199.1, on the reverse strand, counting down.
GTTGTTCTCCCCGCCCAATGCTTCCTAAAAATTTCCGAAGGTCGGAATTTTGACTATCTCTAGAATTTTCCAAAAATTTGGGCAGAGTCTCCTTTGTATTTAGGAGCCCCGGAAATTTACAGAAAACATATATAAATGATAAGAAAATATGGGTTCGCCGACCCCTTCGGTGGAGCAACCCTCAACACCGGAATCACGCAAGTAATAAAAGGGTTCGCCGACCCCTCGGTGGAGACAACCTCAACACCGGACCACGCAGTTTATATATTAAAAACAAAAGAGGAAAAGGATAGGAAATTGAACTTTTTACCTTAGCAAGCGAGCGATTGCAATTTACCTTTAGCAATGAATGGTGATTTGCAATTTTATCAGAGCAGAATAAAAATGTGAACTTGCTTTCAGAAACTTAAAGTATGTATATATCTCAGATAGGTATTGTATATGTATATCATATAGATAGTGTTATATACTTGTACATATTTATATATAACATATACATATCATATAGATAATATGTATGTATATATGATAGATATATTTACATAAGTATGTATATATACAGTATGTATAATATATACCATATATATATATAGTAGTATGTAGGCATATACTCATATATAGATAATATGTATTTATATACTTATATATCGTATGTATATATATTATGTACGTAAATATATATACATAGATGATATGTAGGTAAATATATACATATATACATAAATGAAAAATTACAGCTTCTACGATAACGTCCTCATACTTTACCTTCCTGGAGAGTGGGTTCAATTGTTCTGTCCACACATGTGTATGACAACTTACCCTGGGAGAGTCCATATGTTCACAGGTGTTTGTTTGTTCATGACAAGTCCCAATGTTCATGTCCAACATTGCAAGTCCAGAGTCCGTGTTCAAATCAATTCCTCTATTTGTGACTATTCGAGTTCCACTTGTTTGGAATATTACCATAAATGTATAACACTTCTGTTTATATTAAACATTCACTAGAATTTAGAATTTGCTTCATTTTTTTAATATATCATGACTATTATCAATTAAGAATTTTATTAAACAAAATTCAGGAATATTATCTTAACTAATTCATATTCCATACTTATAATATGAAATTTCATATTTTTGAAGATTAAATCTTACAATTTAAATTTTCTGGTATTACCTAAAATTATTCATGAAGCAATAATTTCAGAATTTTATCATGATAATAAAAGATTAAATATGATTTCCAATAACCTAGATGGAATATTGAGAAGGAGAAGGAGAGGAGGACTTGCCTTGGGTTGGGAATGATCCAAATTCCTTCACAAACCCTAGATGGAACCCAAAAGCACAAATTACTTTGTTAGTGACCTAACCCAATTTGGTATTGAATTACAACATAGGAATTGAGGAAGAAAAGGAAAATTTACCTAGGGTTTTTCTTCTTTGGGAGGTTGGAGTAGAGGGAGAGGGAGATGAGGATGAGGAGGGAGTGGTGGTGGTGGCCGGCGGTTGCTGGCAGCGGCGGCGGCGGTAGGCGGACGGCAGCAGCGGCAGCAGCAGCAGCGGCAACAGCAGCAGCAGCAGCAGCAGCAGCAGCAGCAGCAGCAGCAGCAGCAGTAGCAGCAGCAGTAGAAGAAGAGAGGAAGAAGAAGAAGAAGAAGAGAAAGAGGAGAGGAAGAGGAGAGGGAGAGAGAGTCGGTGAGTGAGGGGGGGAGTGTGCTGGTGTGTGTGGTTTTTGTGTGTGTGTGTGTTTAAGAGAGGGGAAGAGTTATATAGGAGAGAGAGATGGTGAGGTGTCCCCCCCCCATTAAATACATGGGGGACACCTCTCCTTCTCAAGTCTTCTTCATCATTCAATTTTTTTTTTCAAGAATAATAATAATAATAATAGTAATGATAATAAAATAATAATATTAATAATAATAATAATAATAATAATAATAAAATTAAGAGTATGACATATGCATCTAGTGCCCCGTCCCGCTCAGTCAATCGGAGGAATCGAAACGCCGACGGCGTTCGGACTTAGCCTTGCAACGGCTTGATTGGAGACATCGCTCGGTCGAGGCGACCGCTCGCTCAGGTGGGATAGTTTCGGTGAACTTGCCTCATCTTAGCCTTCACATAATAAATCGCATATTTTTAACTTGCACAAGTGGGCTTGATAATAAAAGAGACGAATCCACATAGATAAGGGAATAATCTCGACGGGTCGAATTGAGTTAGAATATGGAAAAGTCTAACGGTCAGCTTAAAGTTGGTGCACGGCGTGCTTTGAAAATGACACTTAGTCCTTCGTCCCGTGGCTTGGGAGAAGGAAAAGTTGGTCTTCGACACAAACTATGAATTTGCCTAAGTCATAGGCGTTGCCCGCGTAAATGCTCGATAAAGCATACACGCTTCCACGATGCAAGGCTTGGCATAGCCTTTGTTCATCCCTTGGGTTAAGTTGTAGGCTTGATTAAGTTAGGCAAAGTGATGGCGGTCGACCTAAGTCATTCCAAGCACGGCCCTACGAGTTCTACGACTGGGTATAACCACATAGTCTTACGGTCTCAAAGCCCGTCAAATAGAGTATGTCTTGGACGGTGGTGTCGCATAGAGTTCAAGTTGGTTGCACAATGTCACGGACTTAGTGTTTTAAGGCACGGGCCACGGTTGAATCAATGAGTTTGGAAAAGTGCTTCAAATAGTTGTTCTTGAATTGAATGAAATGATAGGGCAAGAAAGAAGAATGCTCGCGACTACGGGTCATCGAGGCGGTCTCAGATGTGAGAAGTATTGAACTTGGCCCTGAAAGAGATGGTAATATTAGAAGTAGAATGATTGTGTGAGACGTCAGTTTGAGTCGAGTCTTACATGGTCATGGACAACTTGTCGACAAGGTAAAGTTTCCTCGAACGGCGACCAGGCGGCCAACGGGACCGGATCTTGAGAAACATTATATTAGCTTGTTGCTGGATGACCGCACGGGTTAGGCGGGGACTGTCAGCGGGAGGCTCGCTACCTCACGCTGAAGGAGGGTCCGTCTAACAAAAGCTAAAAGGAGTCCACGATGGCTCTGGAAGTCAATGACCAATTCATATAGATGAGTCGGCATGGCGACAACCCGTATGTATGCCTTTGGATTGAGTTGAGTCGAATGTGTGTGTACAGTTAGAACACAATGTTTGGGCCTAAGATTTGGCTGCAACGTAGGCGACGTGCTTCGGCACGAGATGTGGCATCAAGTCTTAAGTTGTTGGCATATAAGTTGCATAAGTTTGATTGAGTCGTCTTGAGTTTAAGTCAAGAAACGCCGCAAGACAAAGTCGGTCGAGTGACACTTAGCCCACAAGTCTTGATTGGGTCAGTTGGTGATTAAAGTAACAAAGGCCGCAAGGCGACGATATGATTAAAGTCACATTGAACTTACGAGGCACGGTATGATGGATTTGTAGCACGGTCACAAGGAATTGGGTACTATCGCGTAGTTGCGTCTCTGATTATGTGCCGAAGGACAAGCACGACTTGATAGGTTAACATTGTTGTTGCAAGCGTGGGATAGTCTAGAGACACAAAATAGGCCAAGACGTCGGTCCTAAAATAATCCTAAGATAAGACTAGAAAGACAATTGATGAGAAGAGACTATGTTGCACAAAGTGTAATGCCCTGAATCCGTTGCGGAGCACGGAGCGGGCTAGCGGTCGAATGGCTGAGTCGGATGGGAATTGGAGAACTTTACTTGGGAAAACTTTACCAGGATCGCGGGATAATGAATTGAGATCCTTTCCTCGTTATGGATTGGACTCTTTTGAAATGATGTCCAAGATGCAGTGGCGCGCGTCTTGGGGGAAGAGTCCTATATAAGAGTCGCTTGCCCCGAGACCGTTGCCCTGCTGGTTTTCGATGTCGCTTTTGCTATTGGCTTTTGTGTGCGTTTTCGTGATTGTTTTCGATGAATGTTTTCATGGATTTACTTTCACTGTCTACGCATTTCATATCGAATCACTGAGAGAAAGAGAAGAAGTATGCTGACCAAACGTTGGTGCCAATGCAGGTGCTAACACAGTGAACCGAGCTTGACGTTGCGTGGAAGACCTCTTTCTCTCGGCAATTCACCAACAAGTGAGTGGCTTTGATCCTTCGACGATCCTTGATCTTCGCACATAACAATGGTAGACTTGTTATTGCGTTCGGTGCTTAATAAAAGATGCCTAGTAATAATATGGAAAAGATAATGAAAGATAAATTATCACATGGCTAGGCTTATGTTGCAAATCAAATGACGCTCGTATGCTATATGAATCGTTTAACAGGTGATGCAAAGACCCAAGTATTGGGCGGTAAGTATATCGGACTTCGGTTCGAAAGAATGGGTTACAAATGAATAGTCCCTTGGTTGGATGAACGAATATGCGAGCCTATGGCTCAGAACAAGATGGTAAGATGGCAAGTTGGAAAGATGGGAAAATGGCCAGATGAAATGAGAACTACGAATATGTGTGGAAGATGCTATTATCATGCATGTCATGTCTCTTATTAGTTAAGTTGCATTGCATGCATGGTCATGGACAACTTGTATACAAGGTAGTTCCTCGAACGTACACTTAGCCCATGCAGTACGTCGCAGAACGTCGCTATACGTCGCAGATGGCACTTAGCCCATGAGTTATTTTAGTAGTGACACTTAGCCCATGCAGTACGTATAGCGACGTTCTGCGACGTATAGCGACATTCTGCGACGTACTGCATGGGCTAAGTGCCATCTACGACGTATAGCGACGTTCTGCGACGTACTGCATGGGCTAAGTAGAAAGCATGGGAATTGAGCTCCAGATTCGTGGCCGAAATGCACAATTGGCTCAACTTCAACTTGAGCCGAGTTTGTTAGAAAAGATAAAGACGGCACAGAGGACGGATGAGTTCTTGATTAAGATTGGCGGAATATTGGAAAAGGGTGAAGCCAGCGACTTCACTAGGCACGAGGATGGATCGTTGCGACTCAGGGGGAGGCTATGTGTCCCGAAGGATGAAGAACTCCGGAAAGAAATCTTGACGGAGGCCCACTATGCCAAGTATTCCTTGCATCCGGGAAGTACAAAAATGTATAAAGATTTGCACACGACCTTTTGGTGGCACGGCATGAAACGAGATGTGGCCCTCTTTGTCTCGCGATGCTTAGCGTATCAACGAGTCAAGGTGGAACACCAGAGGCCCGGCGGGGAGATGCAGAACCTCGCGATCCCAGAATGGAAGTGGGATCATATAACCATGGATTTTATAGTTGGCTTGCCGAAGACGCAGCGGAGGAATGATGCAATTTGGGTCATCGTTGATCGATTAACCAAATCTGCACATTTTCTCGCCATAAAAACCACATGGAGCGTCGACCGGTTGGCTCAGCTATACTTGGATGAAATTGTCCGACTACATGGAGTGCCGGCATCAATAGTGTCGGATAGGGATGGGCGATTTGTATCGCGTTTCTGGGTCAGTTTACATACTGCCATGGGAACACAATTGAAATTTAGTTCTGCATACCATCCTCAAACCGATGGCCAGACCGAGAGGGTGAATCAGGTACTTGAAGACATGCTACGGCTTTGTGCTATTGATCTGAAGACTAGTTGGGATACTCACTTGCAGCTAGCAGAATTCGCCTACAACAACAGTTACCAGTCAAGTATACAAATGGCTCCGTATGAAGCATTGTACGGGCGAAGTGTCGGTCTCCGATTTGTTGGGATGAAGTCGGTGAACGTCAAGTACTTGGTCCGGAGATGGTGGAACAGGCCGTCGAGAAAGTCCGCATGATTCGGGAGAAGTTACTTGTGGCACAGAGTCGGCAGAAGAGTTATGCGGATACTCATCGACGACCATTGGAATTTACGGTGGGCGATCACATATTTCTGAAGGTGTCACCGATGCGCGGAGTTATGCGATTCGGTGCGAAGGGGAAGCTAAGTCCGAGATTTGTTGGCCCGTTTGAAATTCTTAAGCGAGTCGGCCCTGTCGCCTATCAGATCGCGTTACCACCGGCATTGGATGGAGTGCATGATATCTTCCATGTTTCCCAACTACGGAAGTATGTACATGATCCAAGCCATGTGGTAGACTTCATTTCGTTAGGGCTAAGAGCTGACTTGTCTTATGTGGAGGAACCCGTGCAGATCTTGGATAGGAAGGATAAAATTTTGCGAAACCGAGTTGTTTCTTTGGTTCGAGTGCTTTGGTGAAATCATTCCGTCGAAGAGTCGACGTGGGAACTTGAAGCGGATATGAAGGAAAAGTTTCCTTCGTTGTTTGACCTAGGTGGGATTGTGTTTAAGTTTCGGGGACGAAACTTTTTGTTAGTGTATTAATATGTAATGCCCTGAATCCGTTGCGGAGCACGGAGCGGGCTAGCGGCCGAATGGTCGAGTCGGATGGGAATTGGGGAACTTTACTTGGGGAAACTTTACCAGGATCGCGGGATAATGAATTGAGATCCTTTCCTCGTTATGGATTGGACTCTTTTGAAATGATGCCCAAGATGCAGTGGCGCGCGTCTTGGGGGAAGAGTTCTATATAAGAGTCGCTTGCCCCGAGACCGTTGCCCTGCTGGTTTTCGATATCGCTTTTGCTGTTGGCTTTTGTGTGCGTTTTCATGATTGTTTTCAATGAATGTTTTCATGGATTTACTTTCACTATCTACGCATTTCATATCGAATCACTGAGAGAAAGAGAAGAAGTATGCTGACCAAATATTGGTTCCAATGCAGGTGCTAACGCAGTGAACCGAGCTTGACGTTGCGTGGAAGACCTCTTTCTCTCGGCAATTCACCAACAAGTGAGTGGCTTTGATCCTTCGACGATTCTTGATCTTCGCGCATAACAATGATAGACTTGTTATTGCGTTCGGTGCTTAATAAAAGATGCCTAGTAATAATATGGAAAAGATAATGAAAGATAAATTATCACATGGCTAGGCTTATGTTGCAAATCAAATGACGCTCGTATGCTATATGAATCGTTTAACAGGTGATGCAAAGATCCAAGTATTGGGCGGTAAGTATATCGGACTTCGATTCGAAAGAATGGGTTACAAATGAATAGTCCCTTGGTTGGATGAACGAATATGCGAGCCTATGGCTCAGAACAAGATGGTAAGATGGCAAGTTGGAAAGATGGGAAAATGACAAGATAAAATGAGAACTACGAATATGTGTGGAAGATGCTATTATCATGCATGTCATGTCTCTTATTAGTTAAGTTGCATTGCATGCATGGTCATGGACAACTTGTATACAAGGTAGTTCCTCGAACGGTACTCCGAGGCCACGGAACCGATTCGACCTAGGAGGAACACAGTACTGAAGTAGTAGCACAGTGCTGAAGTAGTAGCACAGTGCTGAAGTAGTAGCACGATCTTTCGGAAACCTTCCGGATGGGCTAGCTATCCACCGCTGAAGGGGAGCCGTCCGACCAAGATGTCCCAGATGGCGTGTAGTCAGTGACCTTCATATAGACAGGTGGCATAGCTAACAATGTCTTATGCAGGCAGAGTAAGTGGTATTCATAAATATTTACAGGGATGGCTATCGACCGTGGGTAAGATTCACCAAATTGGTGATCAATATGAATTGCTTATGTTAAAACAACATGAATTGCTTATGTTTCTAACATCACTGTATGCTCCTTATATTTCTCATCAAATATATGAATTGTTAATGGACCCTAAGGCAAGATAGAAAGAATACAGATCAATAGTGAACATTCATGTAATTTTACTACTGTTGATTTATGGTGAGATTGGTTACGGCCGCTCACCAGTACATATGTGGCAATGTACTGACCCTCGTCTCCACAGGTGCCGGGAACCTAGTGGATAATCATAGACGCTGAAGGCTTGCTGTCCGACTCTTTAGAAGCTTCGTACATCTTGAAGTTTCCACTTGAAGAAGAAGGCATTTTGCTGAAGGTGGTTATTGCCGCATTATTAATAAAGGGATATGATGTATGGAACAAGTTGTATCTCATTTTAATATTTCTGCAATGTTGTAGCCAAGTTTGGCATTTCATCTCGGCTGTTTGAGAGCCTTATGTTTTATGCAATGTAATTTCAAAGATATCAATAAAGAACTTATTTCAGATCATATCTGTGTTGCCAAAACTTCTTTATCATCCGCTGCGAATCTCTATTCAAAATGTCTCTTTTATAAAAGGAACACGAGCACGCCTTGTACAAGTGCAATTCCAGACTTGTACGGCATCACGCCTTAGCGAGGACGAACGATTCGGCGTGAATCAAAGCGGAGGCGAACGATTCCCCGAATCGGGGCGTGACACAAAGTAAATCAAACGTGTTAGTTTTGTATGGGTAGGCGAGGAGCTCATTCCACCAGTACAGTTGAGTACTGACACCAACATAGTTTTCATGTGCAGGCACAGGTAGAAGCTCGTGGTGCGGAGCTCGCTTGGATGCGTCGAGGCATGAAGTTCCTTGGCGATTCGTAGCGTGTGGCCGCGTGGAGTCAAGACTTATACGGGACATAATGTATGGGCATCGCCTTCCAAAGCATCCGCTAGCTCAAGATTTGTACTGAGAGATGAGAGAGAGCTGAGTGACTTGTAATGTGAGATGAGTGAGCTTGAGAGACTTGTAATCTTGGCCCTGCGTTCCACTGTAACCTTTATTTCAATATCAATAAAGAGCTTCTTTTGAATAACTTGTGTTTCGTTCTAATTTTTGCTGCTATTATTCAATGTCTCTGCATGGGACTTCGCTGCGACGACCCCGTCGCAGCCGCTAAAATCGGCCGTTATGGAACCCGCCTTGCACGAGCGTAATTTAGGCTCGTGCGGCATCACGCCTTAGCGAGGACAATCGCTCCAACGGAAGCGGGGCCTGACAATGCTGACATTTGAAAACTTTTATGGATATCTAGTAATCTTATATGAGTCATTAATTGCAGCTTATGTAGTAATATTAGTACGAGTTATTAACAAAATCGTGTATGAGTCATTAATTGCGTGTATTAACTTTCAAATTACATAAATAAACTTAGACTTTAAATTTTGTGTGTTACAATTTGCATTTTTTTTATATAACACACACACACACACACACACACACACACACACACACACATATATATATATATATATATATATATATATATATATATATTTTTTGAAGCAATGGGTAATTGTGGTGAACTCGCCTCCACCGGGGCTCGAACTCCCGACCACTTGGGTTGCATGCATCTCTCTTAACCACTAGGCTAGAGGTCATTTGCATATATATATATATATATATATATATATATATATATATATATATATATATATATATATATATATATATATATATATATATATGTGTCCGGCGCTCCTAGCGTAAGTGGCAGGAGGGGGGGCTCTCGGTGGGGAGACCCGGGATCGAGCCCCCCCTCCCGCACAAGCCGGCTGGGTGGCGTAGCCACGGGCTTGTGCGAGGATAACCGGACACCCAAATATATATATATATATATATATATATATATATATATATATATATATATATATATATATATATATATATATATATATATATATAATAGGAAAACTTGGATGGTGAAAATTTTGAATTCCAAAAATACCCTTTCATGTCTATACTAATTAAAAATTATTTATTAATTTTAATAAAGTCAACTTAATAATTAGGAAGACTACCCTTTGGTCTTCCTAAAGAGTCTTCCTAAGTTAATTAAAAAATGTTAAAATATGTGCACATATGCTAGTATGTATACTAGCATATGTGCACGTGCCTTGCACGTATTTTAATATTTCTTAATTAGTTTAGGAAGACACTTTAGGAAGACCAAAGGGTAGTCTTCCTAATTACTAAGTTGTCCTTATTAAAATTAATGAACTATTTTTAATTAGTATAAGTATGTAAGGGTATTTTCAGAATTTAAAAGTTTCACCATCTAAGTTTTCCTATTATATAGTAGAATAGATATATATATATTTGAAATTTTTTTATTAAAAAAAGGGGTCTGGTCCGTCCCAGGTCCGGTTCAACTCGGCCCTTTCAAATCCGGGCCATGGGTCCAGAATGGATTCGAATTTTGTAATCCCCAGTCGGCTCGGCCCGGTGCTCCTCCATCCGAGCTAAGTTCGGCCCAAATCCGATCAAACCCGATCAACACTGAACCCAAACCGGCCCACCTCACAACTGGCCCCAAATTTAGACTAAAAGTTAGGACTAGAGGTAGCCTATACAAATATTTTGGCGTTTGTACTCTCCCAAACATTTTTGTTGATGAATCCCTACCTAGTTTTACATGATGGTGACTATTTCGAGAAGGAAAAGATCTTCAAATGACCAAAGAATTGAAGTACATGGGATGTTTGTAGGGCCCACCCAAGAGTAAGTTCGACAAGACTTCGGATTTGTGTAACCCGCTTCGCAGGGCAACCCTTCAAACGATTTGTTTTTCTTAGGACAAGTCCAGCCCAAATTCAACTTAAACATATATTTACATCAATAAGAGTGCAAGAGCTGACCAAAAAATAGCTCCGGTCAGAACAATCCAACCTCCTGGATCGGCCCTGGATGTTGAAGTCTGCTCAGGGACGGCCCTGGCCCAGGACCTCCTGACGAAAGGGGACACCAACATAAAAATATTTACATTAGAACTAGTATATATCGCGTGCTTTTTTTTTTTTAACAAAAAATATTGTGGTGTAGTGGTTATAATGTTAGAGTAATTTTTGGTTCAAATCTTGACTATAACAATTTTTTGTTTTATTTATATATTTTTTATATTATGTATGGAGGTCCATTTTAAAAAATTTGCCTCGGACCCCATCACCTCAGGGCCGGCCTGAACAGTATAATAAGCAAACTCCTCTTCTTTATTGCAGCAAGTAGCAACAAACATAGGAATCTCAAACTGAGTAAACTCAAATGAGAATGTCTCAAATCAAGACGTCAGAACACGAACATCCCTAGCTAGCTTCTAATTGCTTGGTCTAATAACCTACACAAATCTTTCTTTCTTTCTTTTTCGACGTCGAAATGCCAGCGATGGCTCGGTGCGGTCGCCCCCACCGAAACTGAGCGTCCGTGACTGCATCTTTGGCAACATCCGACCTACAGAGCGACACGGCACTCCAAGTGCCAACACGACGAGGAGGAGGAGTTTGAGTGCAAGGGAGAGAGAGAGAGTACTTAATTAGCATCAATCAACAAAGTTTTCTCCGAGAAGAAACTAAAACTGATCATCACTAATCACTCTCTTAGTTAATGATCAAGTTCTCGTGATCAGCGATGGAGAGGCATAACTTTTCTGGCTAGACTGACGGTCTCGAAATCGAACTGCAGAAAAAAGTGTGGAAACAACGGATCCAAATGATATGCAACGCAGCGTGCACAAAGTCAATAATGTTTAAGATCAGCTTAATCAAGTCCGAGATGAATTAATACAACATGACTTTGTCAGTAAACTATATTAATTAGGGAACAGATGATGTTTATGGTGAGGATGCTACATTCCAATAGATAGGATGGCGCCAAATCTCGACCAATTATATATATGCATTATGAAGCTCATACCCACAAGAGTCGTTAACTTCACAAGAAGCTTATGGGAAGATGACACGCCTGTCAACGTATCGCTCGTTCAGTTGGCGCATTTCTGGTTTTCCAGAATTGACGTTTCATTCCCTCTTCTAAATTCTTCCAAAACTCTCTCTTTCTACCCGAATCCTCCAGAACCCTTAAATTTTTATTATAAACCGTCTAAGCAGTAAGTATATTCTCAAGTAATTAATAAGAAAAAAAAAAATTCTTACTATAGGGACATATATCTAAAAATTTATAAACATATCTATAACAAATCAAAGTTAAAATATATTAAATAGTCAAATCATATTTAAACTAAGGGGCTGTTTGGTTGCACGAAAGTGTATGAAAGTGTAAAAGTGAAAAAATGAAACTTGCGCACGCGATGCGTACGCATAAATTTTGAGTTTCCAAAAATTGTTTGGTTGATGGAATTGAAAAATATGAAAGTGGAGGAATAAGGAGTTTCGTTGTTTGGATGGTTATTGAAAGTGGATGTTGGTTGGAGATGTGATAAACCTAGGTATGCTTACCTCCAATTTTTTGTACATAAATAATTTGTATTTAAATTAAATATTGTAATATAAATTATTGTTAATATAGTTATTTTATTTATTACTATTACTATCACCTCTCCTTTCCCATTCTCTCGCCAGTTCATTTTCAGATAATTTTCCATTTTCATTACTATTCTCTCTATAGTTCATTTTCCATTATCTTTCATGTCCTCTCTCTATTTCAGCATCTCCCCAAGCACCCTCCCTCCCGATCTACCGTCTCCCTCCTCCATCCCTTTGTCGGCCGCCTCCTCGACCGGATCCGGGTCCTAAATCCGTCTCCCTCCTCCATCCCTTTGCCGGCCGCCTCCTCGACCGAATTCGGGTCCTAAATCCGGATCGGATCAACCTCGACTGCCTCATCCCCTGCCAAACTCGAACCACTATATCGACGGCGGAGGTGAGGAAGGTTTTGAGGGCGGCAGAGATGGAGGCGGCGAGGAGCCGGCTGGTGGCGAAGTCGTTCGACGAGTCGGGGGCTGGTGTCGAGTTTGGGAACCTCATCTTCCTCTGGGGTGGTGACCGGATCCCTTCTCTCTCTTTCCTTCCAACTTTCAAAGGAGTTTCATCTTAAATTAGCCGGATGTGAAAGTGGATGAATTTGGGGGGGGACAGGAACTGCGACACGTCAGTTCAAACTAAATTCTTAGTTTTTCAAGATGACAACCAAACACTTGAACTCAGCTGAGTTCAGCCGAGTTTCAGATTTTACACGAAATCCTGGCCACTTTCAGGGAACCAAACAGGCCCTAAGTAAACGGTATTATCTAAACATATATTCAAAGTTCTTAAAACATATCTATAATTCCTAATGAAAATATATTAAAATTATATTTAAACTATTTTACTATAATTTAAATTCTCTATATAACTTCTAGTAATATGGAAGTTTTTTTTTTTCTTTTTCACACGTGTATCACACGTGAACATGACTACTAAATATAATACTCGACAATTTTTGTTATAATTTTGCTTTATGTCATGGAGGTACGACTTTAAGGGCTTGTTTGGTAAATAAGATTTGGATTTGGATTTGACAATCCAAAATTCAAATCCAAATCCAAATCTTGAATTTCCAAATCCCATTTACCAAATCCATTGTTTGGTTTGTCCATTGAATTTGGTTGAAATCCAAATCCGTTTTTTTGATAAGAAAAATTGGCATTGGATTATAATAAATATTAAATAATTAAGACTATAATTATCATTAATATATAAATTAATTAAGATTATAATAAAATATTACTAAATAAATTAATATTATCATTATGAATAATAAATTAATAATTATGAATACAATAAAAAATTAATTAATAAAATAATAGTTAATTATTAATTAAATATAATAGTTAGAAATAATAATTAATTAATTATTATAATTATGATGATTAATAAATTATTAGTTAAGATTATAATGATGGTTAATAAGTTATTAATTAAAATTATTATAATGTATTAATTATTAAATTATAAATTATTAACTATGATTGTAACTGCGATCAAAATATTATTAATTAAAATTATAATAAAATATTAATTAACAAATTATTTATTATGATTATAAATGGTAATTGTTTCGAACACTCCCACTGAAAATCGATATCATGATCACTCGGACAATTCATGCCATCATACTCCTACATACAATTCATGCCCAATCGGATGTTCAACGGCACAAAACTCTCACTGCTCTGGTGGTGGTGGTAGTGGCAACATGGACAACATGGAAAGTAGGTGCCAGAGGGACAACAATACGTAAAGTCCGCTCTAATCCTCGTACGTAGTCATCTCCGTCAAACCATTACAAGTGCAGAAAAGAATAGTTTCAAAAGTAACTCTTCTACGTTCCTGTGACTCCAGACTCCATCCGATCGTTTGTCATCCAACCAGAACTTTTATATCTTTTTCCACTGACTACAAGGTTCACTTAAAATCGGGGCATATACATGTCAAAGTATACGCTATATCAGTTTTATATTTTGTATTATTGCTTTTAATTTGATAAAAAAAAAAATGTAATGACTGGTCGATCACCTCCTATTCTTAGTTCTCACAGTTCTCGTTTCGCTATCAATATCCTAGTCGCGCGTATATATATCCTCTGCATCAAAATCCATCAATACATTTCCTACAACATATAATATAATAAAAATTTTATAATCAATAAAATTTGATGATGATACGTAGGTTTTTCTATTTATTTTTTTTTTATAGCGAGCGAGCTATATCGAGAGACAAAAGAATTCGTTAGAGAGAGACGATGACAAGCAACACAATTCTATGTGATGGTGGGGTCAGGTGTGGCTATTTAAACCCTAGCCTTCCCTCCATTTCTCACACACACAAAAACTGTACAAGTGTACGTACAACACGCACGTAAACATAAAGAGCTAGAGATGGTGGCTAGGCGCATTCGTTTGCTACTCCTCCCCCTCCTCCTCCTCGGCCTGTGCTCGCACTTCGGCGCCGCCCCCGCCGGTGCGTCGAGGGGCCACCACAAATCGAAATCGAAACCGAGCCCCCGGCCTGCTCCACCACCACCTCGAGCCCCAGCGGCGGCTACGTTCGACGTCGTGAGCTTCGGAGCCAAGGGCGACGGACTCACCGACGACACAAAGGTGGTACTCATATCCTTTGCTGTTATAGTTGACCTGTCAATAGGACGCTGACACGTAACCACGACCGCGGCCCGAATAGTGAGGTCGTAAGTTTGATAGTTTGAATATAATGATCTGATGATATTGCAACGGTGCAGGCATTTGAAGCTTCGTGGGCGGCTGCTTGTAAGCAGGAGGGGTCGACTGTGGTGGTTCCTTCCGGCCACGTATTCCTTGTCGGGCAGATATCTTTCGCGGGCCCTTGCAAACCGAATATTATTTTCCAGGTACGTATACGTACTCACAAGTTATTGCTTCAACTATTGGCCAACTAATCATGCATCCTAATCTAATATATATATATATATATATATATATATATATTTGCATAATTCATATAATTTCATATTGAAATTTTAGTTTTGCCTGATTTATTATTATAACAGCAAGAACTCGGTTATGTGGCGTTGGCAAGTAAAATATTGTAGATGGCGGGCTCATCGTGCACCCTTAACGGTGCTAGATTATATGGAGATGTGTAATTTTTTGTTGAAAGCAAGATTAGGATTTCATTCAAAGTAACCATTCTTAGCCATATCAGTACCGATATTGGCTAGAATACATGATGGAGGCTCTTCAAAAAGCCCAGAAGAAAGAGGTAAATCAAGTCTAACAGATTCGCTAGCTAGAGTTTGAGCAACTGAATTAGAGCATCAACAATGGGAGAGATTTCAAGTGCTATATTTTGATTTTAGCCAAATTTTATAGCACTTGAATACTACATTGGACACTTGTCCATACTTGAAAATTGATAGAAAACTAAGTGACACTCCAGATTTAGAGCGTGTGCTAGCTACACTACATTAATTTCTAGGCCCACCAATATTAACCAATTTTATCAAACATGGAAGAAAAATAAAGAAAAAAAAATAGGGAAGAATTTTTTTTACCAAACACGAAAAAAAAAAGAAAAAAAAAAGATGGAATATGTTAATTTCTAGTATTTGTTTGGAGTGTACTATTGTGTGCCTATATCAAGAAGACACTCAAAAAGTAATAATTTATACAAACTCTAATAAGTTGGAGGAAGTGTTTGGCACAACAAGATTAGGATTTCATATCGAAAGTTTAGTTTTGTATGATTTATTATTATTATTATTATTTTTTAGGGTGTCCACTTCTTACTGGTGCTTGGAGGTATGCCTCCAAGGGGGCTCGAACCTGCGCCACTGTGCCGGGGTGCTCCACCATTCCCAACAGGCTACGGCCACGGGGACTTGTATGATTTATTATTATGACAACAAGAACTCGGTCATGTGGCGTTGACAAAAAAGTCATATGACGGACTCATTTTGCATCCTTCGTCCTTAACCGTTAGATTGTACGTTCCATGTCATCTAACTATTGATATGGAAAGTGCACCGCCAATTGGCAAGAACTGCTTGTACTCATGGGTATTTAAAGTCTTGACTAACATAGACAGATTTCTTTTGTTTCCACTTCATTGTACATATTAAGGATGTGTTATTTCAGAAATAAAACTACATAACACAGTAATATGCATGCTAAGCCGGTCGGTGATTATGTATAATTTGCAGTTAGACGGCACGATCGTCGCTCCGACGAGCCCGAAAGCCTGGCGTTCAGGTACTCTACAGTGGCTGGAGTTCCGAAAACTTGCGCAAGGCATCACAATCCGGGGCGACGGCGTCATAGAAGGGAAGGGCAGCGCCTGGTGGCCGAGCAAATCCCATCTAATCAGCGAGAATCAGGTTTAGAGATTCATGATCTTGATTAAATTGATTTCTTCTCTCTCGTCTCTATTTTAAATAGAAAATGCTACGTTACCCGTGGACTTGGACTGCAGTCCTGGTCCGCGGACCACGTGTCGCCTCCCGATTGGCCCTCTCCCCCCCCCCCCCCCCCCCCCCCCCCCCCCCCTCGCTAACTTCCGGGCCGACCAGCCTCCCGACCAATCAGGAGACGACACATGGCCCGCGGACCAGGACTGTTGTCCAAGCCCGCTGGCAACGTAGCGCTTTTGATTTTAAATCCCATTAAAATAAGCACAAAGAACTCTATTCATGACCTCGATCTCATTCTCCTGCAGACTGGGAGTCAACTCGAAGGGAAAATGCCTGGTACTAGACCAACAGTAAGTTCTCCGAATTTTTTTTAAATTTGCAACACGTGGCAGCCAATCATTGACCTCCTGCCATTACTGGACTCCTCCACCCTCTTAAAATCCAGACTAGAAGGCCAATAGAAAGCCTTCACGTGGCCCTGCGGTCACGTCTACAGTCATAAACCACAGACAACGTAGAAGGATGAGGATCGAGTTAATTAATTTTGTTCATGTTAGGCTGTGAGGTTCTATGGAAGCTACAACGTGATCGTCACCGGCATCCAGATCCGAAACAGCGCGAAATGCCACCTGAAGTTCGACAACTGCGAAGCGGTGCAGGTGTTCAACCTGAGCGTATCTTCTCCCGGAGACAGCCCGAACACCGACGGCATCCATCTCCAGAACTCCGCCAACGTCGTCATCCACGACGTCGACTTGAGCTGCGGTACGTACGTAATTCTCGCACTTCCATCGATCGATCGATCGATATGTAAAAGCAACAAAAGAAAGAAAATTGTTACGAGTACTGCTAAGTGATAATGTTGAGGTTAATCTATAGGCGACGATTGCATATCCATCCAGACCGGATGCTCCGCCGTGTACGTACACGACGTGAGGTGCGGGCCGGGGCACGGGATCAGCATTGGTGGGCTCGGGATGGACGGGACGAAGGCCTGCGTCTCCAACGTCACCGTCAGGGGCGTCACCCTGAGCAATACGATGACCGGTGTCAGAATCAAGACCTGGCAGGTACGTATACATATTTTAAAAAGGACACTGTTACGTTGTCCCCATCACTGGCCCGCAGTGTTTTCTGTTGGCGGGTCGAGATAGAGCTAAACTCTGATACACAAGACTGTATCAAAGTTTTCATACAGACCCAATATGACAGATGGGCTCTCTCTATATATTTGCTTACACGATTGCTAAGAAATAAGGGGCGTCCACCTGTTATTCAGAAGGTTGTATCAAATTTTTCCTTCTGTACCAAACTTTGATACAGTCTTTTGTATCAAAGTTTTTTTTCCTTCTGTACGATCGGTGTCAGAATCAAGACCTGGCAGGTACGTGTACCTCAAATGTTACATATTTTAAAAAAAAAAGGACGCTGCTACGTTGCCCCTAGCACTGGTCCGCAGTGGGCTAGGACAAACTGCAAGCAAAATATCATTTTCCGAGAATTAGTCACTCTTGGTCACCAAATGTTAATTTCCACCGTACCGTAGGGAGGCTCGGGTTCGGTGAGGAACATCAGGTTCTCCGACATCGTGATGAAGGACGTGAGGACGGCCATAACCATCGACCAGTTCTACTGCGACGGGGGCAGGTGCAGGAACCAGTCGTCGGCGGTGGCGGTGTCGGACGTGTACTACACGAACATCCGAGGGACGTACACGGACTGGCCGGTGTACCTCGCCTGCAGCGACAGCGTCCCGTGCCTCGGCATCTCTCTGGCCGACGTAGAACTCGAAGCGGCCGCAGCGCAAGACGACTCCCGCGGGCACGACCCCTTCTGCTGGCAGGCGTACGGCAAGCTGCAGGCCCCGACCGTCCCTCCGATCCGGTGCTTGAAGAGCAACAAGTCTGTGGATAATTGGAGCTCGTCTACTACTGAATATTCGTGCTGAAACATAAACATAGATGATGATGATGATGATGATGATGATGATGCATATATTGCACGCAAATATAGATTGGACTTGTATTGAAGTATAGGTAATTATTAAGATGGGAAGGTTAAATACCTGATATATGTATATATATTGTGAATATGCAAGGGTTTGTAAGAATTGCAGTGTATATATATTCATGTTGGATACGCATATATACTTTCCTTTCGAATGAATGAAAACATGGTCGTTGAAACCAATGTTTTAAAAACCGGACCGATGATTAAACAGATTTTTTTTTTTTTTTTTTGTATAGGTGACATCGGGTTCAACCGGAGTTCAAATAGACTTGGTTTGGTTTGGTTCAAACAGATAACATATCTACATTTACTTCTTGGGTTGGTTCTTAGCATATTTGGTTTGGTTTAATTTACAACTATAAGGTCTTTCAAAACCAAACCAAGAACCAAATGGTCCAAACTCCAAACCTCACACAATAAATTTTTTTGAGTTTTTTTTTTTTTTTTGAAAAGAAAAACCAAAATTTTTGGTTCAATTGCGAACCGGTTCGGCCGGTTCACCAGTTAAAATCGGTTCTGTGAAAAAACCGGCGGTTCTTCAAAAAACCTCGGTTCACATCAGACCGGACCGGAATTTTTGTCAATACCGGTCGGACCGCCGGTCCGGTCCGTTCTGACAACACTGGTTGAAACAAATCGGGTATATATATTTTTTAGGGTTATTTTGTATAAGGATACTAAGTTTATGGCCAAATTAGGTTTTGGGTACTCAGTTTGTCCATTAGTGGTTTTGGGTACTATACTGTCAGTTGACTGTGTCGACCGTTTCTAATTTCCTTTTTCTTTTGTTTGCAAATATTGTTTAGGAAAAGTAACAACGTTTGACTATGTAGGCACGTTGTTTGATGCTGTTAGGCAAGTTTATTTGCAAATATATATATATTTTTTGCAAATAACCGATGCATAGCATTTGCGTAACCAAAAAATATATTATTAAAAGCAAATGAAAACGCAAGTAGCATTTGCGTTTTTTTTTTATTTGGCGAAGAACTCTTTCTTGAAAAAAAAGAAAAGAAGGTGAAATCGCAAATACTTTGCTTCGCTTTAATCTTAAAAATAAATATTGATTTTCAAATAGAGATAGATAGATAGATTTATTTTTATTTTCTAAAAAAATAGATAGATTTGTTTAAAAAATAAATATAAAAAATAAATATAAAATATGGACAAAGTGAGTACCCAAAGTCCGATTTGGTCATAAACTTGGTACCCTTATACAAAATAACCCTATTTTTTAAAAGTCAAACTGTTAAAACTTCCATTAATCACCAGATTTTGTATATTTTTTTAATGGATAAACGAGAGAAAGATTACACCAAAATAGATGGCAAGTGGACAACAAGCTGTGTCGTCAGTCCTTTTTGGATGATATATTATATACATATCCTTTCGGATACTGTCCTATAAATACATATGGACTACCCGAAATATTTGAGTCATAGGAAATTCAGCAGAAGCTAAGATAGTAGTTGCCATCAGATGGGCTACAAAGTACGTTTGTCTAGGAGTAAAGGCACACGAGACCCCATTTGTTCTTTTCATCAATGAACAAACTTCTTCAATGACATGTCTTGTTTGCCATAATAGATAAGGAAAAAGCAAATTTGTCCGTAGACAGGCTGGTCCACCGCTGCACTCCATTGATCTCCCATGTATATACAAATTCTATGTCGGTTAACCTGTCAATAGAATTGCGATACGTGACGAATGGACTGGCCCGCAGGCGGGACAACGTAGCGCAGGATTGAATAAAGAATCATCCTTCAAATTAATGGTACTTATCAAGACCTTGCAATCACCCTCCAATATAAAGTTGATGTTCCTTTCTCTTTTGCATAGATGTAACCCAAGATTTAAAGCTTCTCCTTCCGCAAGCAGTGGTCCTCCATATTTGAACATTGAAATGGCACCCCTGAACATGCCTTGGTCGTCTCGTATGATTGCAGCTGCAGCCATTTTTCCATTATTATGAAGATATTGCTCTAAGAATGCCTGCGTCAATATTGCGTCGTGTCGGACAATATATCGGACACGGAAACCAACACTAAAAGATTACACCATAACACGTCAGAATAGATGCCAGATATCGAGCGTGTTGTATTTGTATTTATGCAACAAATGTGCAATCTACTAATATAAAATTTAGTCGTGTAAGTCGTTTGTATATATGCGAGTTATCCATGTCGTGGGTGTTGTATTTGTATCCATACAACAAATGGCAAGTCATGACATGGACAAATTATGGTACAATATACTAATATAAGGCGGTTTATAAAAGTAGTTTCTAACTCTTCAACCATTTAATTAATAAAAAAATTAAAAAATTAAAAAATTCTAAAACTGACTTACTCTCTTATAAACCACATAATCAGGGAATTTTTTATTCGCGTAACTCCACAACAAATTATAATTGAAATATAAACAAGCCTATAACAAATTATGATTACAATATAAGCATATAATAAATCTTAGTTCAAATATATTAAAATATTTAATTTTTTTAATAACATCATGAAAAAAAATACCACGTGAATTTACTAGTGATATCGAACTAGTAATGTGCACGTGCGTTAAAAAAAAGTTACTATAAATTTATTGTAAAAACTATCATTCCTAGGAATTGAACTTAAAACAATCAAGAAAAATACCTCCCACCTTAACCACTTGAGCTAAAAATATTTACTTACAAATATATCATGTTAGGTAATTAAGGTTGATTAAGTTTATTAATAGTTAGTAGATTATTTAGGTAGTTATTTAGTTATATTTTTATTAGTTTTTTAATTTATTTAAAGGATGAAGATATACACGGCTTAGACGGCTCAATTTTGAGCCGTTTTGAAGCCCCATTATATAGTAGAACTAGTCACATTCACGTGCGTTGCACGTATAAAAAAATCAATGATAATATTAATAAAATATATAAAAATTTAAATTATATTAGAACATTCTAAAATATAATTTGAATATATTTTAATATGATTTGTTATGATTATTTTTAAAAAAATTGAATATGTGTTTGATTAGATAATGTTATGTAGTTAGTTTAAACATAATTTAAATTTTAAATATATTCTAGTATCGGGTGATTTTTAATTTTTTACTTGAGGAGAGAGGGTTCGGTTATCATCACAGAAAATAAGAAAGCTAGATAATTTTAAAACCTTTTTTTTTTTTTTAAAGAAGAAGAAAATTGTTAATGATATACACGGATTAGACAGCTCACTTTTGAGCCGTTCTAAAGTCCCATTATAATAGTAGATAGACTAGTAAATGCTTGTACTTTGTACATATGATAACGTATAATAAGAATATTATCCAATTATAGTCAAACATTGTTTCTAGTTCATGTGGTTAAGATGGAAGGTTTTCTTCTTGTTTGGTTGAGTTCAATTCCACATTTTGAAATATATATAACAAATTTAAACTTTTTTCAACAATTATTTATATAATTTAATTTTTTTAAAAAGAAAATGGTTGATGTTATACACGACTTAGACGACTCAATCTTGAGCCATTTTAAAGTCCCTTTATAATATTATATACTAGTGGATAACCCGTGCCATAATGGCACGGACACGAACTCGACCTTCTCGACGTAGGCGTACAGGCACCCGGCCAGCGCCAGGGACCCGAGCCCAGCGGAGGCGGACACGACAAAGACCACGGTGGTGACGTTCGGGGCGGCGTGAGGCCTCATGGAGGCGAAGACGTGCAGGGCCGTCGCGGGGCGTCCGAGGGCGGCGAGGCCCGAGACGGCGGCGGTCCAGGAGACGACGTCCCTGTACGGCATTCCGTCGAATACCCGCAGGGCGTGGTCGGCGGAGCCGCATCGGGAGTAGGCGGTGAACAGGACGGTCTGCACGAAGGGGTCGGGCCGGAATCCGAGGAGAAGGGCGTGTGCGTAGAGCGACCTGGTGGCGGCGGCAGCGATGATGGTGTTGAGCAAGGAAGAGAAGGTGTAGGAGTCGGCAGGGACGCGGCGGCGGAGCATTTGAGAGTAGATGGAGAGTGGGTCAGCGGAGATGGCGATGTTGAAGGAGAAGGGGTTGGGGTTGGTTATGGCGGAGAAGAGGGAGGCGGCGAAGGAAGGGTCGGCGTCGGCAACGCGGTGGAGGAGGCTGCTTGCGACGAAGGGGTTGCGGAAGAGGCCGGCGACGGCGGCGTGGGCGAGGATGGAGCGGAGGCGACGGAGGGAGGGGCGGTACAAGAGGAGCTAGAGACGGGGTTGCCGTTGGAACAACCGGTTGCTCCGTACCCAACATGGGACCTCATCCTCTCTTATAGAGAGAGGGGCAATTTAGTCCTTTCATCATCGTTGAACAAAGCACATGGGTCGGACCAAAAACCCACTGTGCTATGTATATATATATATATATATATATATATATATATATATATATATATATATATATATATATATATATATATATATATATATGAAAATTGCTGAGAAACCAATTTCGGGGTTGGTATGCATGAAAAAACCACCCGCAGGATGGGTTTTATGAAATGCCCAGAATTATATATTTTCAAGTTAAATATTCTAAGATTCCCTTTAGATGTTCTATATTTAAAAAATTGCCATCTTTATAATACCATAACTACCCTTCGTACAAACTCATATTTTGATTGCGATTTTCGTCTTCTTCTTCTTCATGAGAGATCTGAATTCCATTGCTCTCATCTTCAGCAGAGATCGCTCATCATCATCGTGGAGTGATTTGAAGTTTTTCGACGATTAGGTCAATTGTGGAGAGAAGATCTTCTTCTTTTCCATAAGAGTTAGCATCGTTTGAAAGAAGAACGAAAACTCTTGAATTTTTGTTCCTGAAAAAAAAATTCACAAAAAAAAAAAACAAAAAAGTAGGTTTTAGATTTTTGTCGACTGTTCTCCATCATTCTCCCTGACTTTAACACGGAGAATGACCATTCTCTGTGTTAAAATGACGAATAATGACCATTTTCCGTGTTAAAATCACGGAAAATGACCATTTTCGTGCTAAAACCAGGAAGAATGGCCATCTCCGTGTCAAAATGACGAAGAATGGCTATTCTTCTTGTTAAAATGATGGAGAATGGTCATTC
Source organism: Iris pallida (assembly GCA_029216955.1). Lineage (NCBI taxonomy): Eukaryota > Viridiplantae > Streptophyta > Magnoliopsida > Asparagales > Iridaceae > Iris > Iris pallida. The sequence continues at coordinate 4,352,497 of JANAVB010006199.1, read as the reverse complement.
TCCGTGTTAAAACCATGAAGAATAACCATTCTCCGTGTTAAAATCACGGAGAATGACCATTCTCCGTGCTAAAACCACGGAGAATGGCCTTATCCATGTCAAAATGATGGAGAATGGACATTCTTTGTGTCAAAATGACGGAGAATGGCCATTTTCCGTGTTAAAATGACGAAGAATGGTCATTCTCCATGTTAAAACCACGGAGAATGACCATTCTCCGTATTAAAATGATGGAGAATGGCTCCGTGATAAAATGACTGAGAATGACCATTCTCCGTCATTTTAACACGGAGAATGGCCATTCTCCACGTTAAATTGATGGAGAATGGCCATTCTCCTTATTAAATTGACGGAGAATGACCATTCTCCATCATTTTAACATAGAGAATTACTATTCTTTGTCAATTTAACAAGGAAAATGATCATTCTCCGTGTTAAAGGCCATTCTTCGTCATTCTAACACGGAGAATGGTCATTCTCCGTATTCAGATAGCGGAGAATGGCCATTCTCCTTGTTAAATTGACAGAGAATAGCCATTCTCCGTCATTTTAACACGGAGAATGGCTATTCTTTGTCAATTTAATGTCACGGTCTGCACCCGATTTTCGGATACGAGGCGTGCACAAGCCCAGCCTACGCCGCAGAATCGATGGTAGTACGCTGTCTATGATAAGCATTTATCCATACAAGTACACAGTCCACATATATCATCCACAACTAAGTCAATACAAAGAGATTAAACTTAAAAGCACTACAACAAATAGGGCATACAATAACATTTTATCTATAGCGTTCAGGCCTCCCTGCTATAGAATGTCATCATCAATAGCGTTCCTTCCACAGTGGTATTAAAATAGAATACAATAGCAGTTTATCTATAGCATTCGAGCCTCCCTGCTATTGTAATATAATCATCCGTAGCGTTCATATTGAAGTGCTATTAAACGTTCATACAATAGCAGTTTATCTATAGCGTTGAAGCCTCCCTGCTATTAGAATGTCATTATCAATAGCATTCATTATGCAGTGCTGTTAACAAAACTTTATATAGCGTGTTATGAACGTTGTTAAAGGTATAATTTTTTTTTCTGAATGTTGCTATGCCCGTATGTCTAGGGGTGAGCATTATTCGGTTTTTGGACCGAAATCTGAACCGAACCTAACCGAATAAGAGATTCGGTTCGGTTTGAAAAAAATTCAGTTCGGTTTCGGTTTCGAAAATACTAAAATTTCTTATTCGGTTTCGGTTTTGGGATTCGGTTTCGGTTTAATCCTACTAACCTTTCAGAAATTTTATCTAAAATTCCTCTCCCTGGTAAACCGAATAAATTTTTTTAGTAATATATATACGAAATATATCTTTGTATATTTAGTTACTATATATATTGACAAAAAAAATATATAAATAAACTCAAATATTGGTTAAACCAAATAAACTAAAAATTGAACAGATTTATTTCGTTCGGTTTGGTTCGGTACGGGATATTTCGGTTGATTTCAATTTTTGTTATTCGATTTTCGGTCGAATTCGGTATTTGGTAATTCGGTTCGGTTAACCGAGTTAATCGAATGCTCACAATTGAACTATCTACTGTTCCAATCAAGGAAAAAGTAACACAATTTTCTATTTTATATTAAAAAATAAGTTATAGGAGCGATTCAGTTTTGCTGTATAATTTATAGCGTTCTCGATAGCGGACGATCCCGTCCGTTGGATTTTTAGAAATTAAATCGGTACCGTCCATAGCAAAATGCTATGTCTTATGTTTGAAAAAAACCTTAATGTATTCTCCTCCAACCCTTCAACTCCTCATAACCCGCACGCCAAACTGAAAACCCCTCCCCCTCCTCTCTGTCACGAAAACCCCTCCCCCTTCCGGAAACCCTCCCCCTCCTTCTCTCTGCCACGAAACCCTCCCTCTTCCTCAGGTAGCGCTCCCCTCACGAAACCCTCCCGCTTCCTCATCTTCTTCTCTTTGTCTTTCTCTCCCCTCGCGAAAATCCTAAAGATCGACCGACCGACTGATAGATTATTTAGGGTTTTTGTGAGGGATTATTTGGTTTTTTCGTGAGGGATCTTATAGTGTGTGAGTCTTTACACTATAAAATTATGGTAATTTAGCGACTAACCTGACGACTAACCTATATCCGTTGCTATTTTAGCGACTTACTAGCGACTAAGATTCAACTAGTTAACATTTTAGTTTAATGGATGAGATGGTTTGTCGTAATTTCGTCGCTGGTTTGTTGATAAATTTTTGAATTTGTTTAGAAACTGATATTTTTGGTTGCTAGGGAGTTAGAAGAATCTTTATATTAGTGTCAACGTACTAGCCACTGAAATTTTAGTCGCTTCCAAAACCTAACTCAGCCGAACACTAAAAAATCTTTCCCCCCCAAAACTCAAAACCTAAACTCATTTCCCTCATTTCCAATTTCTTTCTCCAAACCCTTCCCCCCCAAAACTCAAAACCTAAACTCATTTCTCTCATTTCCAATTTCTTTCTCCAAACCCTTCCCCCTCCCCCAAAACTCAAAACCTAAACTAATTTCCCTCATTTCCAATTTCTTTCTCCAAACCCTTCCCCCCTCCCAAAACTTAAAACCTAAATCCTGCAAACCCCGGCCGCCCACATTCGACCCTCCTCCTCCTCTAGACCCCGGCCGCCGCCGCGTCCTCTGCTTAGAGCCCCGACGACAGGCGAAGCCTCTCCAGAACCGTCGTCGTCGCCGCCTTCTCTGCTCAGAGCCGTCGCCTCCTAGTCCTCCTCCTGTTCTTCCTCCTCCTCCTCCTCCTCCTCTGCCTCTTAACGATCCCCCCCAAAGCTTCTCCTCCTCTGAACGTCAAGGTCTCTCCCAACTCCCTCTCGACGTACCATCTCTGCCTCTTTCTCCTCCTCCAGACTCCCTCCACCACTCCTTGACGTCAGCGCCATCTCCTTGAAAGTCAAGGTATATAATTTTTAGTTTTAAGTTCTTTTAAATGCATCAATTTAAGGCTTGGAATGCATGACATCAATTTAGGCTTGGAAAATTTTGCCTCTGAAAGAAGGTAAGTGATGATACCACCTTAAAAAGTTTTACCTCTGAAAAAATAAGATCATTTGCTAAACTTCAAGTTATATATTTCAAGTCATATGATGTCCTTATCTATGCTTAGAAAGTCTATCTTCAAAGGTTCATGGTATCATTCTGCCAAATATGGCGCAAGCCGCACAACAGAAGGAGGGCAGAGCTATGTACTTTACCCCAGTCATATGACTTCCTTAAGCTTTAACAAAGTTTACATGTTTCAGATTCCTTAGCTATGCCTTTATCCAGTTGAATCTTGAATTTTTTAAAGAAATGTATTAAAATTTTAATCTTCATTAAATGGCAGAGGCTCAATGATGAGCAGGGGATCAGGATGATCAAATTTGTGCTAGTAGTAGAATTTGTGAAGGATTATTTTAAAAACCACTTGGAGAGACGGTTACATGTTTCAGATTTTTGTGCTAGTAGTAGAATTTGTGAAGGATCATTTAAAAACCCTCTTGGATGGTCAAATTTAGCAGGTACTTTACCTCTTGGAGAGACGGTTACATGTTTCAGGCACTTGATGCTTATAGTATGTCGAGCTATGTTACTCATACACGGGAAAATGGTGTCTGCTTATTTATACCAATCTGTAATATATGTGACTGCTTATTTATACCAATCTGAAAAATGTTCATATCTCGTATCTACATTATGCTCTTATCTGTATCCATGTTCATATTTGTGCAACATAGATGCTAAGGTAAAGCTGTGTTGGAGAATTACTCTAGACATTGGCCTTTGATACTTCTATCCGAAAGATAGTGTTTGGTTCAAAGTTTTCTTACTAAAAAAGTTTGACAGTAGATGCATGAACTCTCTGGGTATCTCCAGCTTCTTCTTTCACTGCCAGCTTTGAAATTGTGTGTGTAAGTGTTGAAGGTGCACTACAATCGTACCTCAAATTCAAATTTACTTTATCATGACCTTATTTTTACTTGTAGTACAATGACCACATTATCATGGATTAACCTATCCTTAGTCTCCCAGCCTTCAATGTTGGTGTATTATGATATTCCATGAAGAAATTAATCTTACTAGGAAAAAGATTAATCAGTTAAAGCAACTCCAGGAATACTTCAGGAATAATTCAACCTTATATTTGATCAATGATTATCTCTCCAAGTTGAAAGGATCGGATGTATCAAGGTGCATGACGTTGAAACAATTAACATGTAATTTTTTTTTTCCTGACACTGTCTCACATGAAAAATCTTTCCAACAACGATTTTGATGGCACTGAAAAAAACAGATGATTGAAACCCCATATTGTTGTAGCTTCTTATCCATCTGCATAATTTGAGAATCTATACTGTTCGTATCAGCTTTTGATAGAGGGGAATAAGCCTTGTGTGTCTACATCTTGCCATTTATTGAAGCGCTAGTTTAAAATCTAGTTGGTGAGCAGGTATGTATATTATATACAAGATATTTTATGTACTTCTTTATTTGTGTTGATTATCTGGTAATAGTTTGAAATAAATATCTGCTAGTAAACATCAATATCTACATCAACAAGAATTGTAAGTTACTTTGTCTTCCATGTAGAAACTAAGACAACCAGGCACACTGTACGTGGACTGAGGACTTGGATTAACACCAAATTGATGTTTGTGTTTTCTGCTGCGGCTGCCCATGTTCAGGTCAGTCTTATCTGCTTAATAAACAAACTTGTATCAATGTCAACTTGTATGTCTACTTCTTAATTACTATACTTTACTTTACTAGGCTGTTGAAATTATGTTGCCATCAGTTCTTCCTCGACATGTTTGTTTACTAAGCTGTTGAAATTATGTTGCCATCAGTTCTTGCTCCTATCACTGTTGACGTTTGCATCTATGCTACTGACATGGATATAGAGAACAATGTTCACCATCGAGTGGATTAGAATGAAGAAACTGAACACAGAGACCTAGGTGATTCCGAGCTACAACTTTCAAGTAAGAACTGTTAACAAATTGTTTTCCATACCTTCTAGTCTTGATTGATAACAATTGACATTGCGAGTTTCCTTCTTGTGCAGTACAATTCACTATCCCAAAGAAAGGAAATTAAGGACATGATCGAGAAAGCAATCTTGGAGGCAGAGGACAGGGGGGCTAAGGTAATGAACTTTGGCCTTATGAATCAAGTAAGCACTATGAATTCCAGTCTTTCACAAGATATTTGACTACATATACATACTTCGTATGAAAAAAAGGTAACATTATAAAAAAAATATAAATCAGAATTATGAAGATTTTGTATATTTATAATCAGCTCTACAATTTATATAGTAATAACTTTTGACCAAAAAAATTTGATCATATAACATGATCAATTCATGTAAATCGGGTAAGCTTAGTTAATTTCTACTGCGGGTAAGTTCAGTGTGCAAGTATACCACAAACTTTTCTCCCTACAAAGTTTGTATAACTAACTAAAAATCACAACAGAGATTTGTAATAGTAACTCAATTGATGAGTTTATTGATCTATCTTGAATTACACAGAAATAAGCTTAACCAGTATGGTGAGCTTTATCGGAAAAACAACCTGAACTCCAAAGAAAACTAGCGGATGAAATGAGTTTGGTAGCTGCAGTGGTACTCAACACTCTTCCTCTAGGAACTCAAGAGGCCCTTCTTATAGGAAAGCTTTCGAAGTTGTCAATGTGTTAGCTTTGGCCTTGTGTCAAAAATTGATCCAGGTATTTTATCAGAAACTTGCTCACATTCTTTCATATTTTTTTATCCTTGGATCTGAATCAATCAGGTTTTACCTTCAGAGCATTGATGCATTCTGCTACATTACATCACTTATCATAATTATATTATCCTTATCATTGATTGCCTGCTGCCACCACCATCTCCATCATATGTGCATGTAAAAACTGCTCAGTAGGAAAAAAAAACCCGCATGTAGCCGACTATGAGTGTATGAAACAATGATATCTGAGGGTTAAGTGAATATTGTTTCCTTTTCGAGTGTCGTTAAAATACTTTTTTGTTGTAGTGAATATTGTTTCCTTTTCAATTTGATCCCTTGCAGAGCTTGTGTCACGCCCCGCTCCCGTAGGAGCGATCGTCCTCGCTAAGGCGTGATGCCGTACGAGCCTAAATTGTGCTCGTGCAAGGCAGTTTCATAACGGCCGATTACAGCGACGGCGACGGGGTCGTCGTACAGAAGTCCCAAGCAGAAACATTGAACATGCAACAGAAATTTAAAGGCAAGTTATTCAAAAGAGATCTTTATTGATATTGAACAATAAAATTATAATGGGCGCAAGGCCATGATTACAAGTCTCTCGTGCTCACTTTTCTCTCATTTTATAAGTCACTCTGCTCTCTCTCATCTCTCGATATAATGCTTGAGCCAACAGAAGCTTCGGAAGGCGATGTCCATACATTATGTCCTGTATAAGTCTTGAGTCCACGCGGCCGCACGCTTTGAGTCGCCAAAGAACTCCGTTCCTCGACGCATCCAAGTGAGCTCCGCACCATGAGCTTCTACCTGTGCCTGCACATGGAAACTGTGTGGGTGTCAGTACTCAATTGTACTGGTGGAGTGAGCTCCTCGCCCACCCATACAAAACCGACATGTTTATTTACTTTGTGCAGCTTAAATCCCTTTTTGATTGTCTTGCTAGTCTTGCCTTATGATCGATTTTAAGACTACGACGCCCGACTAAAACGATGTGCCACGACAAGGTCGTGCTACAATGCTAACGTGTATTTCGATCGAGGCAGTGCCTCATCGCTTAGGTACTTGACCAAACTTCAACTTGGGATGGCAGGGTCGTGCCATACTCTATTCGTGCCTTCAATATATTCGAGACAGTGCTTCGCCGAGAAGCAACTTATGCGAACTCGGCCGTGCCAAGACTTTCATTAAACTCAAGTGCCTCTAGATCAATTCTCGTGCCAACGATGTCAAGGGGACGACTCGTGCTGGTCATGCCGATAGACTTGTTTGTGCCTTAAGACCTTGCTTAGAATTGTTCGTCTTCAAGATTGAGGCCGTGCCTCGCTATTAAGACTTATCCATGCTACCGCCTTACGGCCTTTCCTGACTTAGACTCAAGACAACTCACATCCAAACTATGCAACTTATATGCCGACAACATAAGACTCGACGCCACATCTCGTGCCGAAGCACGTCACCTATGTTGCAACCAAATCTTAGGCCCAAAATTTTGTGTTCCAACTATACTCATACATTCAACTCGACTTTCTTGATATACTACACTCAATACTCGACTCAATCCAAAGGTGTTTACGCGGATCGCCGCTCATGCCGACTCATCTATATGAACTCGTCACTAGCGCCCAGCGCTATAATGGACTTGGCTCAGGGGATTCGGTCCGCCCTTCCACGGGTAGCTAGCCCCGGAAGCGCCGAATCTCCCATGCGGTTATCCAGCATCCTTCTTTGAGCCAACTCGCTTCCTCCGGGCTGACATGATCCCGGCACCCCGGCGATCAATCGAGAAGACTTCCACCTTGTACAAGTTGTCCAATGACCATGCAAGACTCGACTCGAACTGACATCTCACACAGTCAATCTACTTCTAGTGTTACCATCTCTTTCAGGACTAAGTTCAACACTTCTCACATCTGAGACCTTGCCTCGGCGACCCAGTCGCGAGCATTCTTCTTTCTTGTCCTATCATTTCACTCAACTCAGAACAACTATTGAAACACTTTTCAACTCAATGAATAAACCATAGTCCGTGCCTTAGACAGACCTTGTTCTCTAGGCGACGCTATCGCTCCAGTCATATACTTTATATGACGAGCCTTGTTCTCGAGGAACTACGCGACTTGACAATCGTAGATAGAGCTGGACAGTGCTAGAAATGGCTTCGATAGCCCAACATAACTCTTGTCTAACTTATTCGGGTAGCGACTCGACGAGAAAAGGCTACGCCGAGCTCCGCGTTGAGGGAACGTGCTATGCACAGGGTCGACTTGAACAACCAACTCTTGGGTGCCTAGACTTAAGCCAACAAGCCGTGCAATACGACTTTAACCCACGGGACGTACGAAGGCTATGCCAAGCCTTGGACGACGGGACCGTGCTTGCATTTTTAAGCATTCACGTGGGCGACGCCTATGACTTAGGCTAACTCGAGCGTTGGGACAAAACGACGGGACCGTGCCTGCTTTATCAAGCATTCACGCAGGCGACGCCTATGACTTAGGCTCATTTGAGTGTCAGGGCAACTTAGCAACTTTGGCCAACTTCCTTCTCCCAAGCTACGGGATGAAGGATCGAGTGTCATTTGAAAGCACGCTGAGCCGACTTCTAAGCAGACCGTGAGACCATTTTTCATGTTCTAAGACATTTATTCATTTTTTTTGTTCTAGACACAACCAGATAGGAATTAATGGAATAGTAACTATTATGGGTATGCACAAGGCTATGATACATATGGATACCAACCTTCTCAAGAACAAGGAAACTATCAGCAACAACAGGTACACAGTTCTTGCTTGTAGCTCGTCTAGCATTAATATGGTAGAACACTGTTTGATACATTGAGTTCTTTCCACCTCCCTACTATGAAGTTACCTCTCTTGTGTCATCGTCAATTATGCATGATATGTCATGATAAGGATATGGCAGCACTTCACACCATTGATTTTGGAGTGTCCATATCCTGCAGACTAACTATCTATTTTAGAGTGTCCTTGCGACTCTAGTAACAATCCCATTTTAATGGTACATGGCTTGGATATTGGCAGATACGATAATAAAAAGATCCTCTTAAAATTGTATAATAATCTGACCTGATTGTACATAACACAATATAACTGATGAAGGAGAATAGGAAAGTTGTTCTAATGTCATATTTATTGGTGCTCAATAGTTAAAATGTATTTGCTTCTTATTTGCACAAGACATTAACTTGCAAAATATTCTTAGGCTAATGTACATTGAGTTCTTTTTCGATCTTTTGCATACAGGTAATTAGATGAAGGTGATGCTAAGCACTCAAAGGTGAAGCTAAGCACTCGAAGGACAACGAGCTCATTGTATGTATAACATAATTACCTTCTTATGGATAGTATTTTTTTTCTTCTTGTATTGACAGTCAAGCGTTGTCCAACGGAGACTAATTCTTGTTTTCTTCATCGTAATTTCAGCAAAAGGCCAAGAAAATCCTTCTTGCACCACCTTCGGATCCCAACAATTAGATGAAGGTGATGCACTTTCACAAGTAGTATGACAATATGAAAAATGGGGTAGGATTAGAGGGGTATGACTTCTTTTTAACTACCACTAAAGTCTGCTACCTTATTAGTATAGGAAGGAAAAGAATATTACTTACAAAAATTGCAATCAAAGTTCAGACATTGGAGTCAATGCCCTCCATTGCCACAAGTTGTGGACTTGCTAAGTATGTATAGATATGAATGGATCACTAATAAATTCAACTGACAATGGATTCCAGTTGTTTGGTTGATTATAACTCATAGAATTTTAGGCAATTTTCTATTGATAGCTAACTCATAAATTCAACTGTTGTTTATTAACTAGGAACACTAATGTTTCTTCCCTATATTTGTGTAGGTTGGATGAAGTAAGAGGATTTCTGAGGAACTTTGGTTGTGGATAGGCTCGAAGGGTTCGAACTAAATTTTGGATATGCAACATTTTAGATATATGTATGGAAACAATTAAACGCTGACTACGCTGTTAATGTTTAATTTTGGAGAAATTATGAAGAATTTTGAATGTTCTTGACAGTGGAATTAATGAATTTACTTATGTTCGGAATTCATTCTGTGATTGATTCGTCGAGAAGCATTTAAATTTTTGAATACCCACATTCTGTGTATATATGCAATAGATATCTGTGGCATTCTGTATATCTGCAATGCTATTTTGATGTGCTGTAATATTATTCTGATATGAATTGTTTCTTTACACTAATGCATTCTGCAATAGCATTCTGACATGCTATTGGTGCACATATTATAGCACAAAAAAATGCTATAAAAATGAATTTGCACCGAAAAGCAAGAATAACATACATGAACACAATTAAAAATCAACAGCGTTCACGAACGCCATAAATAACTTATATCATTAACAAACGTTATTAAGAAACTATAACGTTCGTAAATGCTATGTAAACTCTATAACATTTGTCACTGCTATAACAAGTCTATAGCGTTCATGGACGCTATAGTAACTCAATAGCGTTCATGAATGCTATTACTTTCCTATAGCGTTCTTAAATGCTATAATGTTGGTATAGCGTTCTTAAATGCTATAACTTGTCTATAGCGCCATGGAATGCTATAATCCATCAATAGCGTTCATGAACGCTATAATATAAATTTATTGTAAAAACTGTCATTCCTAGGAATTGAACTTAAAACAATCAAGAAAATACCTCCCACCTTAACCACTTGAGCTAAAACTATTTACTTACAAATATATCATGTTAGGTAGTTAATGTTGATTAAGTTTATTAATAGTTAGTAGAGTATTTAGGTAGTTATTTAGTTATATTTTTATTATGTTTTAAATTTATTTAAAGGATGAAGATATACACGGCTTAGACGACTCAATTTTGAGCCGTTTTGAAGCCCCCTTATATAGTAGAACTAGTCACATTCACGTGTGTTGCACATATAAAAAAAATCAATGAGAATATTAATAATATATATAAAAATTTAAATTATATTAGAATATTATGAAATATAATTTGAATATATTTGAATATGATTTGTTATGATTATTTTTTTAAAAATTTGAATATGTGTTTGTTTAGATAATATTATGTAGTTAGTTTAAACATAATTTAAATTTTAAATATATTCTAGTATCTGGTGGTTTTTAATTTTTTACTTGAGGAGAGAGGGTTCGGTTATCCACACAGAAAATAAGAAAGCTAGATAATTTTAAAACCTTATTTTTTTAAAAAAGAAGAAGAAAATTGTTAATGATATACACGGCTTAGACGGCTCACTTTTGAGCCGTTCTAAAGTCCCATTATAATAGTAGATAGACTAGTAAATGCTTGTACTTTGCACATATGATAACGTATAATAAGAATATTATCCAATTATAGTCAGACATTGTTTCTAGTTCATGTGGTTAAGATGGAAGGTTTTTTTCTTGTTTGGTTGAGTTCAATTCCACATTTTGAAATATATATAACAAATTTAAACTTTTTTCAACAATTTTTTACATAATTTAATTTTTTTAAAAAGGAAAATGGTTGATGTTATACACGACTTAGACGGCTCAATCTTGAGCCATTTTAAAGTCCCTTTATAATATTATATACTAGTGGATAACCCGTGCCATAATGGCACGGACACGAACTCGGCCTTCTCGACGTAGGCGTGTAGGCACCGAGCCATCGCCAGGGACCCGAGCCCAGCGGAGGCGGACACGGCAAAGACCACGGTAGTGGCGTTCGGGGCGGCGTGTGTCACGTCCCGCTCCTATAGGAACGATCGTCCTCGCTAAGGCGTGATGCCGCACGGGCCTAGGTTGCGCCCGTACAAGGCTAATCTCCAGAAACGGCCGATTTGAGCTAGGCCAAAGTATCGCACAGAGTGTCCCCATTTGCAGCAAAAAGTAAATGAACACAAGTTGAAGCGAATTCAAACTCTTTATTGATTTTCAAGAAGTTTACAAGCGGCACTAGGCCGAGTTTACAAGTCTCTCAAGCTCTCTCTCTCTCTGAAACATAAAAGGCGTGCCAAGTGGCTTACAACATGGAATAATTCATGGCGATGTTCCGATACATTATGTCTTGTATATGGTGCTTCAGCTCCTTGTAACTTGGCCTGGTTTTCCTAGTTAGGACATCACTATTGTAATGACCCGCTCTGCCCTAGCGGAACGCCGATTCAAACGGCAAGTGCAACGACTCAAACGAGCCGTCGACCTAATGAAGAATCGATGCAAGGCTTACATTGGCCTGTCAAGATGAATCCAGACTTAGACTTTCAAAGGCGCGCTCGGAGTATCGCTCAGCTGTTGCGAACATCGCTAAGGTGGGTGGCTCCGAACCCGTTTTTGCTTAGCCTAGACACATAACAATACAGACACTAATGCTAGAATCGCTAGGCGATAACACCGCGTATGCTAATAAATGACTCAACGCACCTAGCTAAGGAAATAATCCCATCTTGTATGCTTGTATAGAATATGGAAAGGAACATGAAAAATATGAGAACTCTAACACCGCGCTCCACGCTCGTGCTACGGCACAAGCTTACATTTAAGTTCCTTATGTGTTCAACAATGAAACAATGAATGGGTTACAACAATAAAATGGGAAGACTATCAACATAGTCGTTCCGAGGAGAGTATAGCAACATTGGAAGACTATGGGACCGATGGGTCGCCAAGGCGACTCCCGTACAGGGAGTTCCAAAATGTATAAATGAATGAATGAATGAAATAAGTAAATGAATGAATCGACGAATGAATGAATGAATATGTGAATGAATCAATGAACGAACGAACAAGTGAAAGAAAGAAAGAAAAGAAAGAATGAATGAAAGATAAGAAAGAAAGAAAAGAATGGTTAGCGACAGGTATGACGGGCACGTGCAACGGGGCTCGCTACCCGTGCTGCACGGACGCCAACCTGGTCGATAACGCATTATGGCTAGGGGTTAGCCTACGGCTCGGAGACAGCCGATATGTTAAAATAATAATAAAATACGAAATAGTCGTGGACGGACTCGTGCACGAGTGAAAAGGGATTCCAAGGGCAACGAACGACATTTTCGTGGCCGGCCTAGGCGGAATCATGGCCTACGGGCGGACAGGTGTGCGGGCTTGGGCACATAACCAAACGTAGGGTCGGTACTTCAATAGTCTATCAAGGTGTACCAGCCATCACGCTTGATAGATAAGAATGCCAAAGGAGAAAATGTCCAAAATGGCTGACATGCCAGCGACCGGTACATATAGATTTAAGTGGGCTTTACTGGTGGCAATCCACGTGCAAGTCCTTGCATTAAAATCAAAGTAGTCTAATTTAACTGAATGAAGCGCCCTCTGAACAGACATTGAATGTAAAATACAAATGATCAAAAGTACTTCGTACAAGTGAGTTAAAAAATATGCCTACGACGTGTTAGGACCTAAGGCAGGGACACGCCCTTGACATTGACTATTTATGAGAATCATGTTAAGTTATTTCATATGAACTGTTGTCTAACTTGGTTTACTTTGGACAGGGAAGGCCGGACGGTAAATATGGGTAAGTTGTGCATGTATTTCCATGCAACACATTGAATTCGGCAACACGAAATAGGTTATGAAATATGCCATGAAATTGACCCTAAGGTAAGATTAGAAAGACAATGAATGATAGACGGTGCACAAAAGTAAATAGAACGTGTTTGGTAATGATAGCATTGTGGGCGAGCTAGCCTCCGCACCAGTGCATAACAATGTACTGATAACCCCACAGTCTGCTTTCAGGATGCAAGAGACGTCGTCGGGTGCGAAGCTTCCCTCGAACGTGCTAAGGCGCGGAGCTATCTCTGAAGCCTTGGAGCATTACAAGGAGTTGGAGCACCATATACAGGACATAATGTATCGAAACATCGCCATGAATCATTTCATGTTGTAAGCCACTTGGCATGCCTTTTATGTTTCAGAGAGAGAGAGCTTGAGCGATTTGTAATATCGGCCTAGCGTCGCTTGTAAACTTCTTGAAAATCAATAAAGAGTTTTGAATTCGTTTCAACTTGTGTTCATTTACTTTTTGCTGCAAATAGGGACACTCTGTGCGACTCTGTGGCCTAGCTCAAATCGGCCGTTTCTAGACTTAGCCTTACACGGCGCAACCTAGGCCTGTGCGGCATCACGCCTTAGCGAGGACGATCGCTCCTACGGGAGCGGGGCGTGACAGATTGGTATCAGAGCACGGCTTTATGTCCTTGGACTTCATTTCGATTTTCTCAGTTTTAAAAGCTCAGTTTTGAAACAAAAGAAGTGGTACGCTCTTTCTCGTTGTGCCTTGGGATGTTCCATACAATAAGTCTAATATTTTCAAAAGTTCGTACGAGTACTCGGTTGAATGGGATCGATAGGTAAAGGCCTTTGTGCCAAACCACGACGTACTTGAGTTAGAAGGAACCGATGCTAAGAGTTAGCAAACACAAGACGTGCTTGAATAACCTTACGCTGACAATAGCGAACGAGTACACGAGACCGAAGTATAGTTCGAACGGCATGGTTATGCACGTAGCCTTTTGGCTAAGTTGTACGGAGTATCGCGCACCTAGACCTTCTGGTGCAAACGAGTTGCGAGCGAGATCGATTATCGCTCGAACGAGAATAAGTGAGCGTGTAAACTCGAATATAGTCCGCACGGGATAGCTATACACACGGCCTTTTGGCTAAGTTGTGCCGCGTGTCGCACACCTCGACTTTTTGGTACAATCGAGTTGCGAGCGATATCAAGTACCGTACGTTCGGGAACGAAGCTACACTTAGAGTGTATATCAATAGGAACGCTATCAAACTAACGCTTAGGCGTGCACGAAAGATTGATTTGGATTTTGAGGAACGGGCGAACGCGCGATTGAACACATCGAGAGGGAATCGAATGATCATTTGAGGATTTGTAGAATGACTTAACCCCGAGTGGTCTATGTGATAGCTTCGGAAAGGAATAAGAATGAGTGTCGATGACTAGTCGAGTGGCTCGAACCCTGAGTGGTGTATAGACGTTATAGAAATTGTTCGAGCGAGACTAAATGATTTACGGATAGAACGAGTATGTCAGCAAGCGATGATATCGCGCAAAGCCTTAGAACGAGTAACGCTTAGTTGGTTTTGACTTCGATAGTCTCAAACGAGATATCGTTCGGATGAATTAAGAATGCGTAGTGCGAATTACGAAACGATCGAATAGAGATTCGAAACGATAAAGTAAATGGGTGTGTTGGTCGAGAAAATGTAGCAAATCGTACATGCTATTTTAAAATTTGTCGAATGGATTGAAACTTGAGTTAAGACGAAATACTCAGACGAGATCGAAGATAGCACGATCGAAAGATAGCGTGCATAGGAAACGTTGATTTGGAGATACGAGAATGACTAAGGATTTGGAATAGATGTTGCTCGATGAAGAGTTAGCACGCGATAATATGAATTGAGGAAATTAAGTTGCACGACTTAGAATTCGTTGCAAAAGGAAGATCGTCGGATTATGTACATCATCGATGGTGTTGAGGCGTATCAAAGATCGATGTACAATAACTCGGGGGTACTCTGATTCGATGAATGACGATCATGTTAGAAGTATTGTTTTGAAGAATGCTATGTTGGAGATTTTTATAGGAATGAACGTTTGGATGAAGAAGGGAAGTGACTTGATTGTTCGGTGATAACCACAACGACAACGATCTTGTCTTGCGCGAGCGCAACTCCAGCCTCGCACATGCGTCACGTCGAATTTGGGACGATCATTCCGCGTGAGCGTTGGCATGGTGATTCATGTCCAGCGAGAATGATCGAACTCGAAATACCTTGACATGGCAATTTTGATTGCTTCGACTTGTGGTTTGAAGCGAAGATAAATTCGAGGATTGTTAGGACTTGCGATTGAAGAATAAGAAAACTTGAGGATTGAGTAGACCCAATATAGGAGCGTAAAAAGTGCTTCACAGAATGAGTCAAAGTGATAGATCATTCTACTCAAATTGATCTACTTTACGCCGCAGGGAGGTTAATTACTTTACGCCCAAGGTAAGGCTAATCGCTTTTTACGCCTAAAGCAGCCAGGGTCAAGACAATGGTTTTTCGCCTAAAGATAGCTAACCCTCCTTTTACGTTGGACAAAGCTGTCAAAGTCTCGCATTTAATACAAAGTCTGATATGAAGATATTGATGATGGCATATACCACAGATTTCGAAGGGATTTGTTTTATACAGAGACCAATATTGTCGTTTAGTATGTGGACTGAGCTACTTTACGCTCACACTATGGCTTCTTTTACGTACGGAGATTATATGAGTTTTTACGCTCGAAAGTCGACGTGTGCGTAAAGTCTATTTGGGCTACTTTACGCTCAAGGTTATTTAATAACCACTTTACGCAGGAAATCTATGACAGGGCTGTTTTACGCCTAGTCTACTACTTTATGCTCAGAGTACATTGGGGTTGTTTTATGCCCTATTCTTCTTCATCAGTTGAGAACGTGGTCTGCCTACATGGCATTTTGTTAAGTGAAACAAAAATGGCGACTCTGCTGGGAAAAATAAAATGAAAATAAAATGATTCCCTAATGGTGGAGTCAAAATCCGATTTCCAGGCATTTTTGTTTCACTTAACAAAATGCCTCGAAATCGGATTTTGAAAATAAAACGAGAAAGAGTACAAGAAGTACAAATTTGATTCTGGGAAAGTATTGTTGTAGAAGTCTGATCTGTAAATGATCACTTTGTTCCTTGGACCATACGATGATGATGAAGATCGCTGCTTGAAGATGAACAATTTGGAAGAACTAAGTCACCAGAAAGGTATCGACGCACTTGGGCACTGATGGCGAGGCCGAATGCTTTCCTGCTTTGCTTCACTCTGTTCTGAAAGAAAGGTTGAAGAAGAATGCTCTAGAGAATCAAAAATCTCTGAGTTCTAATCTCTCTGTCTTTTCTCCTGTCTCTATGTCTGTGTTATGAGAAAATAAGTCTATTTATAGACTTGGGCTCTTGTGCGTAAAAACTCAGCAAAAGTTTCGTCTTTACGCTAACAACTGCCACCCACGACCGAAGTCATCCTCTGTATATGTTGACACGTGTCCCATCATTTCAGTAAGAATAGGATGCACGTACACACGTTCTTCGAGATGTGTGGCATGAAAGCCATGTAGGCAGACCACGTTCTCAACTGATGAAGAAGAATAGGGCGTAAAACAACCCCAATGTACTCTGAGCGTAAAGTAGTAGACTAGGCGTAAAATAGCCCTGTCATAGATTTCCCGCGTAAAGTGGTTATTAAATAACCTTGAGCGTAAAGTAGCCCAAATAGACTTTACGCACACGTCGACTTTCGAGCGTAAAAACTCATATAATCTCCGTGCGTAAAAGAAACCATAGTGTGAGCGTAAAGTAGCTCAGTCCACATACTAAACGATAACATTGGTCTCTATATAAAACAAATCCTTTCGAATTCTGTGGTATATGCCATCATCAATATCTTCATGTCAGACTTTGCATTAAATGCGAGACTTTGACAGCTTTGTCCAGCGTAAAAGGAGGGTTAGCCTATCTTTAGGCGAAAAACCATTGTCTTGACCCTGGCTGCTTTAGGCGTAAAAAGCGATTAGCCTTGCCTTGGGCGTAAAGTAATTAACCTCCCTGCGGCGTAAAGTAGATCAATTTGAGTAGAATAATCTATCACTTTGACTCATTCTGTGAAGAACTTTTTACGCTCCTACAAGACCCCCTTCAAAGTTTTCGAATGTCTTCATAATTCGAAACACTTTGAACAGCAGCGTAAAAGTTGAGATTTGACCAGTCAGCGTAAAATTCGGGATACGCAACAGTCATCCGCGTAAAAGCGGGGATATCCAACAGTCGGCGTAAAATGTCATTAAATAGTGTCGGTCAACATTTAACCGTCACAATGAATTTTCTTCTCGAAACTTTCGAACGCCTTTTCACTTCCCCGAGTTTGCATTAATAATGAACAGTTTCCCATGAGGAATATGGAGAGTTGATTTAATCGTATAAATGAGGAGAAATTCTTCACTCTTGTCATTCATCTCCATAGTGACACGGCGCCAAAGAAGGAGATTAACAATGAAGAGGCTTCGGGCTCAAGGATTGACTTTGAGCGAGCACGCAACTTTGTAGAGTGCTTCAGATTAACTCCAGCAGTCTTCAGTCGCATCGATGGTGGTCCCCCGACTGCATATGAGGGCTCATGAGATGCAGAAGCGTTTTTAAATCTGATGCGTCGCTCCGGGATTCGCAACATGCGCGAGTTAGGTGCCTCCCTTCGTCAACCCAACGAAGGAGAGAGAAAATGATATTCCATGTATTGCGACTCTCTTATATGTAGGGGTCCACTCCCCCCTTTTTATAAATAAAGTTTTGACGTTAATCTCATCTGTTGGTACATAGAACTGTTCAATACTTCTTTTGACTGCTTCTATGGTTGTTCATTCCCAAGAAACAAACCGACACGTGGCGTCTGTCTTGTAGTCACGAGAGCCTTTCAATAGGATCTTTTCCCGAAATAGACTCCCAACAGTTTCTTCAGTCTTTATAAATAGCCGAGAATGTTTCATATATTCTCATTCTCATTCCTCTGAAGATAACTTTTTGCAATGTCGTTCTCCAACAAATGACAATGGCGATGCTTTCCAATGGCGTTCCTTTGTACGCCCAATCACCAGATGTAGATTCATCCACTATTAGAGCCAAACCATTTGACCTAAGTGGTAAGTCTGATCGTAAGCAATTATCTGCCTTTGAAGTTTCTGAAGTACTGGCGTAAAAGCCTTGCTGAATAGTGGTACACCTGAAGCACTGGCGTAAAAGCCTTGCTGAAGCACTAGCGTAAAAGCCTTGCTGAAGTACTAGTATAAAAGCCTTGCTGAAGCGCTAGCGTAAAAGCCTTGCTGAAGCGCTAGCATAAAAGCCTTGCTGAATAGTGGTATACCTGAGACACTGGCGTAAAATGCCTTGTAGTCTGTTGAAGATAAAACAAGACGCATGAGTATCCGTTTTTTTTTAGTTAGCGTCTCATACGCATCTGATGGTACTTCTGTTTAAAATACTTCTTCTTTGTTGTTTTCTGCAGAAGTTTGGCTAAAGAGCTTTTTCAGAACCGGCATTGGTGACTTTGACGCTGTGTAGAGCGTGCTTCTGGCATCAACATCAGGGAGCTCATGCGCTTTTGACGCGCAAGTCAGACGACTCAGAACTCTTCATGAGATAGAAGGGTCTTCCTCTGTTGGTAGGAAGAGCCTTTATACACGGAGAGTTGGATGGTGGAGTCAACTCTATCCCGAGAAATCGGGTAGTAGAGTTCCTTTCACGGCAGGACTAGGAATTGTATCCCAATACTGGATACATTCCTATCTCCTTTGAGAGGCCGCCACTCCTCCACCAGTTGTATTGGAAGCAACACGTCTTCGGGCTGCCATACTCTGGGATTCTCCTCTCGTATGAGAGAGAAGACCAGAGTTTGATTCCTACTGTTCTGGTCGCCGCAGAGGCTCAGACAACAAGGAATTGACACCAACAACGAATCCGACGAAGAAGATCCAAAGAAGAGATAGATCTCCATTAGGCTATCGTTGTGTGTATAGAATGAAAATCCAAGAATGTAATAGATTTTCATTATAACTTGTAAGAAAGTCTAAGAAATGTAATAGACTTTTTTGATGATATGGGAATGGAAATGATAAGTCTTCTATGCTCAATGATTTGTATCTATCTGGATGTGATATGGACATGATAGATAATGAAATCTTGTTTTCTTTTTTTAGAGTATACAATACTATCAGAGGTAATATGGACATGACAGTATATAAGGACTCAAAAGAAAATTAGATTAATTTCTATGCAGAGGTCAAATGGAAAATGATAGATAAGAAAAGTAGGTAAATATAGTATTTATCCAGAAGTTGTGAAAATATGATAAATAACGAATCCCACTTTTTAATCAATTGATAAAATAGAAGATTTAAAATTACTCTCCCAGGAGACAAAAAATCAGCTTAACCAAACCTTGGTAGCTGGGGAATAGAGAGACAGATGTCATGAGCATATAGGTCCATATCAATGTATGAATGAATCAACATAACTTTCGGGAAAAGAAAACCTTGATTCAATTCCATAATTAAATGAATGAACCTGATAGAATGGACGGATAGACCTTTTCGGGAATGAAAGGTTGTTTTCAAAGACCGGTTCATCCACAGATCTTTCCTATAAATAGGCGAAAACTCTTTGTAACATTTCATTCTTATTTCCACTCCTCTATTGGAAATGTCTTACAAGGATATGCAGCAAAAGAATGAAGTCTCCAGGAAGGTTGAGGACGTCGTCGAGATGCACTCCGCTGAGCTAATTGTGACAGGGACAACCGAAGTAGACGAAAGCTCTTCTACTCCCAAGCCACCACAAGATATCTTTGCTTTCTTAGTAGAGCCAGGAAAAATTCCTGAAGAAGAGGCACTGAGGATGGTTGCTTGCAGATTTTTTATGAACTCAGGCAATGATACCTTCGAAGCATTGGCTGATTATGTATTCAATAAGGGAGGCAGTGGTCCTGTCACTTCCCATTCCCAGAATACGTATTTTTAGAATGCATGTACTGTTTAAACGTATTTATTTAATATTTATCATGTATTATTCTGTAGTTAACTTCTTTTAATTTTATGTTAATTAATTTCCTGTAATTTTATTTCTGCATTTTACTCTCTGCTTTAGCTTTGCTATGGGTTCGGCTCAGACTGGTTTAATTATGTTGGTTCATCATGAACCGAAATAAACCCCCACCTACCACCACCCCTTCCATTTAAAGCCCATCCCCTTTCTCTCTCTTCATTACTTCACCATTACTCTTCTTCTTCCTCATAACTCTCCCACCAACCTAGAAGAGATAGGCAAGTGCCAACTTGCTTCTTGATGGATCTCCATTTTTATTGTTCTATTGTCTTCCTCTCAATATTCTAAGACACTTTAGTGCTTGGCATTTTTAATTTCTATGGATAAATTCTTTTAGATCTAAGTTTATAGTATTTTCAGATTTCTTGGGTTTTGATCTATTTAACATTGTTATTTTCAAGTTTTGATGGTTCCATGTTGTAGAGAATTTCGTTCTACCCCATTTTGACCTATGGAAGTCCAAATTTGGACTTACGGTGAAGGTTTTATGAAGCTTGGAAGCCAAGGGTTCCATGACCATCCTTCTCAGATTTTCTGAGAATATGGGTTATTTCACAGCCGCATGAGAATCTCATTTCTCAGCCGCATGGATTTATTATTTCCCAATCTCATTTCTTAGCCGCATGGATTTATTATTTCCCAATCTCATTTCACAGCCGCATGAGAATCTCATTTCTCAGCCGCATGGATTTATTATTTTCCAATCTCATTTCTCAGCCGCATGGATTTATTATTTCTCAATCTCATTTCTCAGCCGCATGGAATTATTTATTTTCCAATCTCATTTCACAGCCGCATGGATTTATTATTTTCCAATCTCATTTTACAGCCGCATGAGAATCTCATTTCTCAGCCGCATGGATTTATTATTTTCCAATCTCATTTCACAGCCGCATGGATTTATTATTTCCCAATCTCATTTCACAGCCGCATGAGAATCTCATTTCTCAGCCGCATGAATTTATTATTTCCTAATCTCATTTCTCAGCCGCATGGATTTATTATTTCCCAATCTCATTTCACAGCCGCATGGAATTATTTATTTTCCAATCTCATTTCACAGCCGCATGGATTTATTATTTCCCAATCTCATTTCACAGCCGCATGAGAATCTCATTTCTCAGCCGCATGGATTAATTATTTCCCAATCTCATTTCTCAGCCGCATGGATTAATTATTTCCCAATCTCATTTCTCAGCCGCATGAATTATTTATTTCCCAATCTCATTTCTCAACCGCATGGATTATTTATTTCCCAATCTCATTTCACAGCCGTATGAGAATCTCATTTCTCAGCCGCATAGATTAATTATTTACCAATCTTATTTCACAGCCGCATGGATTAATTATTTTCCAATTATTTCCCTCAGCTCATGAGATTATTTATTTCCCAATCATTTCCCACAGCCGCATGAATCATTCCTCAGGCGCATGAGATTATTTATTTCCCGATCATTATTTATCTTCTAATTTTATTTTCCGAATTTGACATTAATTAACATTGATTGTTATCTTGATTTATTATTGATCATGCGTTCCTAGATGGAACTAAGAGACTGGCTAGTCGTCTTATTGAATTAAATGGAATGAGACACGTTCATATTTGTAATCGATTGGCCAATCTCGAATATTGACATAAATACATGCAAGCTACAATTTATTTATTTATTTTACGAAAGCAGCATGTGTACTTTATGGTCAAGGCATAATTATTCCGTGGTTAGTTTTAATTGTTGCATTACGCTATGTAAGACCTACAACCTAACCGCACGGGTATCGTTGTAGAGTTGAGCATATCGTACTTTGTACGAAAGTACTCATTCTGAAATGACCATGATCCACGGCATGGGATTTTACTTAACATAGAGGCTACTAAGTTAAATAAAATAATGATTGTACGGAGAGAATGGATTTCCGAGTTCTTACATGGCAGCCCTCTTTGGTACTATTAGCGTCCAACAGGCCGGCTGGTTCCCACAGATACTGTAATTCTGCCACACGGGCAGGGAGCGGTATCTGCTTATATTATTATATATTGTATATTGATGACGGGCGTCCCGCTGGGACTCGTCTAATTCATGATTGGCGCAATTGATTGATTGGATAGACTAGCCTTACTTGCCCATAGTAAGAACTGAGAAATCCTTATTGCATAATTCCAGGATAACTTGGGACTCATAGTAGTAAGCCGTAGGAGTTGGATGGCCGTTTAAGTTGATTTGTTTGTGTACTGTACCTACTCTGTTACCTAACTGAGATGATCAGAGCATCAGGACATGACGGGCTAACTTCTGTCCTTGTTTGGTTGGGAGGTTGGTTCGAAGTATCGTGATATTACGTGAATCCCAGTGGCAAGCAGAGATCTATTATTATATTCGCTTATTCACTAGTTTAAATCCTCATATCGTGCTTCCTTGCGGTACTTGCTATTAGAGGTCTAACCTCTCTGGTTTTGTATGGCCAGATTTAGAGCCAGTCTCCGAGGACTCAGCTTACTTCCACCTCCAAGATGGTCAATACTAGAGGAATGATCGCCGGAGGACTCGAGTGGGTTCCTTACTTCCCCGCTCGTTTTGTTTATTACTTTACATTTTGCCGCTTGGCACCGACATGTTAGTCGGATAGTCTTGCACTTACTTTTACATAATTGTAATTAAGTCAGACTGCAGCTGATAACAATTGTGTATATGTTGCTATATCATCTGGCTATGTTTTGTAAAGCCAGATCTCAAGAACATTTTGACTAAGCGTTTGGGATGCCTTATTGCTTTATCTTAAATGTTCTCTGTTATTGCTTCTTGTTTGAATGATTGAGACAATAGATGTGAAGTGACCATAGCAAGACTTTTATGTAGTATGCACCCCCTTGTCTTTTAGACAGCATTGATCGTATTATATGGTATTCATCTACCCGTAATACGTAGCTGGCTGAGTCATTCCCCCGCTCTCCAGTATTCTGGTTCTGGGGCGTGACAGGTCCTTAAAATTTTGTTCAGAACAAAAATAAATAAAAGAATTTTATTTTTATCAGCCTTCTTCTTTACACATAGTATTTCTTGAGGAATTTGCCGTTGATAGGCATCATGAGCAGATCTCCATTAGTCTTTGATAACCGATAGGCACCATTAGAAAATACGGTCTCAATAACATAAGGACCCTCCCATTTTGCTTGGAATTTCCCTTTGCTCTTATGAGTCATCACCATCGGTCTTCGAACAGCCAATACTAGTTCGCCAACCTTGAACACCCTCTCTTTAACTTTACGATTGAAAGTTCGAGATATACGGGCTTGGTATAGCTCAATATGCTGTTGTGCTTGAAGACGCTTCTCATCCAATCCTTCAAGTTCTTGGAGTCGTAAGCGATCATTATTCTCTATAGTTAGCTCATTAGCAATGGCTATCCGTAGAGATAGAATTTGGATTTCCAAGGGAAGAACAGCCTCATATCCATAAACCAATAAAAATGGTATAAAACCAGTAGGAGTTCGGACTGTTGTTCGATAAGCCCATAAACATTCCCCAAGTTTCTCGTTCCAATCACGTTTATTAAAAGAGACAAACTTTTTGAGAAGTTTAATGATCGTCTTATTGAAAGCTTCGGCTAAACCATTAGCAGCTGGATTATAAGCCGTAGAAGCCAAATTTTGAATTCGATTCTTATCACAGAACCGATAAAATACCTGACTGGTGAATTGTGGACCATTGTCATGAATTATTCGTCGAAGAATCCCGAAGCGATAAATGACATGATGTTTGATGAAGCTGATCACATTAGATGTTTTTACTTCAACAAGAGGAACTGCTTCTGTCCACTTAGAAAAGTAATCGGTTATAGCTAATATGAACCGATGTCCCTTAACAGAAGGAGGGTTAATAGGACCAATGACATCCATACCCCAAGCTTCGAAGGGCCAAGAAGCTGCTGTAGGATATAGAAATTCAGACGGTTGATGAATAAAATCAGCATGAATCTGACATGCTTTACATCTTCTGGCATAGTCTACAGCATCTGCTATCATAGAAGGCCAATAATACCCCATTCTTCGAATACGGTCTTGTAATTTAGGACCTGGTTGATGAGTACCACAAACACCATCATGAGCCTCTCGTAGTGTTTGTTTGGCTTCACTTTCTGAGAGACAACGCAGTAAGAGTCCGTCATATGATCGACGATATAACATATGTAAAGACGAATCATAATAAAATCGAAATGATCGTCTCTTAATTGATGCAGCTTCTTTTGGATCTTCAGGCAAAATTCCATGAACCGCATAGTCAATGAATGGTGTTCTCCAATCCCTCTGTTGGGAACTAGCCTCTGTAGTATAACTTTGTTCAACATACAGATTATTCTTGATACAGCACAAATCTCGGTCCAACAAAGTAATTGTATTTTGCCTTCGGATTGGAACAGCCAAATCTGCAGCTAGACTAGCAAGAGCATCAGCCTCAATATTCTGAGAACGTGGTACAAATTCAAAGAAGAATCCTTTAAATAAAAGGACCAACTCGACTACCATTTGATGGTAAGGGATGAGATCAGGGTTTCTGACCTCATAAGTCCCTCTAACTTGATTAACAATCAATTGAGAATCTCCATAAGCTTCTAGAAACTCAATATCCAATTATTTTGCTACTTGGAGACCAATCAATAGAGCATTATATTCTGCTACATTGTTGGAACATGGCTCATTGAGAGAATAGGCACGGTATATGACCATTTTGTCAGGAGAAACCAAGACGATTTCTACCCCAGAGACAATGTTGCCTTTAGGTCCTACTCGTGATGCTCTATCAAAATATAATTGCCATATATCATTCTTCAAAATTATGTTGCAATCTACGACTTCATCTGGAATGTCCTCATATAACTTTGATGTTTCTGGTATAGGGTGAGCAGCTAAGAAATCAGCTAATGCTTGACTCTTTACTGATTTTTGAGGCACATAAATCATATCATAAGGAGTGAGCAACATCGCCCAAGTAGCTAATCTGGAATTAAGAATGCTCGGCTTTCTCATCAATACCCGAATAGGATTTATTCTGGCGATGAAATGAATAGTTTGTCCTGTCACATAATGTCTTGTCTTTTGTACGACAAAAACCAAAGCCAGACATTCCTTTTCTACAGGAGTATAGCTGTGTTCAGCTCCAACCATCATTTGGCTAAGATAATAAATCGCCTGTTCATGACCCATATCACTTTTCTGTGCGAGAAGAGCACCAAGTGAATGATCCAAGGCTCGAACATATAGCAAAAATGGTTTTCCTACCACTGGAGGTACCAGGACATGTGGATTTGTAAGGTATTGTTTAATATCATTGAAGACTTCTTGACACGCTTCGTCCCAGACAAAAGATACACCTTTCTTTAACAGACGGGAGAAAGGTTGACATCTCCCAGAGAGATTAGATATAAATATCCTGATATAAGCAATGCGGCCTTGAAAACCACGGAGCTCTTTCAGATTGTGAGGAGGATGCATTTCGAGGATTGCTTTAACTTTATCAGGGTCAACATGGATACCCTGAGAAGTAATAACAAATCCTAAAAACTTGCCACTAGAAACCCCTAAGAAAGACTTAGTAGGGTTCATTTTCAATTGATGTTGACGCATCAATTCAAATCCTGTCTTTAAGTCTTGAATATGATCATCTTTTGATCGACTTTTAACAGCGATGTCATCTACGTAACATTCAACTGTCTTCCGGAGATGCTTTTGAAAGATGTTGCTCATAGCCCGTTGATATGTAGCACCGGCATTTTTAAGACCAAACGGCATAACCGTATAACAGTAAACTCCGAGGGGTGTTCGAAAAGAAGTATGTTTCTCATCTTCTGGATGCATCTTGATCTGATTGTATCCTAAAAATCCATCTATGAAAGACATACGTTCAAAACCGCATGTATTGTCTATCATGACATCAGTAATGGGAAGTGGAAATTCGTCCTTTGGACAAGCCGTATTAAGATCTCGATAATCTATACAAACCCGGACTTTTCTGTTGTTTTTCATAACAGGAACAATGTTGGCAACCCAATCCGGGTGTTGCTCTTCACGCACAAATCCACATGTGATCAACTTTTTGACTTCTGCTTCGATTACATCCATCATATCTGGTCTAAAGCGCCGTTGTTGTTGTTTTACAGGCTTGGCGTTAGACAAAATATTGAGCTTATGAGTAGCAACTTTAGGATCTAGACCCGGCATATCCTCATAACTCCATGCAAAGATGTCAATATATTCTTTGATCTGTTTTATCAACTCTTCCTTTTCATCGTCAGAAAGGTTCTTACTGATGAATATTAGTTTGGACGTAGTTCCATCTCCGACATCAATCTGGACAACCTCATCTTTTGTAGGTGGCTGTCGCCGTTCAAAACGAAGTTCCCATTGAGTGTCCATTTGTTGGGCCCAAGGGTCATTTTCAAATGGCTCGAATTTATCATCAATTTGAACCATGTAAGCTGAAAATACCTGCTCAAATTCATCAAATGATTGTGAGGGATTAGAAGAGAATTCTTCTTGTATATCATCATTAAGCATATGGGATGGATCATATCCCAATCCATGACGAGTCTTCTGGTAAAACGGATCACCACATAACGGGAGTCGTCTACCCTTGTCCTGATTGAGACCTTGCATAGTCTTCAAATCATATCCCATATTCTGAATGATCTTGATGGATTGTTGACTATATTTGTCAATTCGGATTCTTCCTTTATCTTTATCTTTCAGATCGTCTGTCTGAGCAACATGTATATTTCTAGCCAAGCCAAAAACAATTTGGCGCTTGTTTTTCTTATCAGACGGAACCACGAAATAAGATTCTTCATGACGTCTATAAGTTACACAAGCTTGTGATTGGATAACTACCGGAAGTAGATAAGGAGAAGATGTTAAGAACTTTTGAGCATAAGGTCCAACATCAACCTGAAGAGGAAAGGAATTTTCTTTATAGTTGACGTATAAAGTTTCTTCTGGTTCTATGTCGCCTTTAGATTGATGACTTTGATTATCAGAAGATAAAGTCATTCTTTCAATAAACTTGGCAGCCATATACTCGAAAAGGAAATCTTCATTGATATCAAAAAGTACAGAATGATCAATATTTACATCATTTACGATTTGACTGCTATGCTTCGGATTAATCATCAGTGGGCCATTATCCGTCTTCTGCGTAGATTTGCCAAGATTGACATCAATGGTGGTTCTGGATCATTCGTACAAGAAGTACACCCTTTGACCTTAATCAAAAAGGGTTGAACTGGGCTCTTAGTAGGAACATTTACTGATTCCTCAGATGAAGCTTGAGTTCTTCCTTTAACCTTGATTACCAAAGGTTGATCATTGACAGATTGGGATTGGATTCGTCCCTTGACTATGATCTTCAAAGGTTGTTCTTCTGGCGGATCTTTATTAATGGACTGATCTTCAATAAAAGATTGATCTTCAGCTATGTCTGATATCTCTTCCACATGTTCTTGTTTATAAAGCCTTGAATCAGAAAAATAGGCTTCGATACCCTTGAAGGAAATCAGCAAATTCAGTCTTTACAACTCCTTGAGAATCCACATACTTAAAGCATTGGTGGAGAGTTGAAGGCACAATGTTGTGTTCATGAATCCACGGTCTTCCAAGAAGAATATTGCAGGATACATCTGATTTGATAACATAGAAGGTTACCATAGTTCGCAGATCGTCAATCTGAATCTTCAGACGAATCTTTCCCAGTGGTTTACTCTTGCCAGAGTTAAAACCAACTATCGTAGTACTAGTGTAAGTCAGGTCACTAGTAGGAATCCTCAGGGATCTTAGCATACTTTGAAGGATTATGATAATTGACGACCCAGGATCGATGTAAATTCTATCAATTTCAGTAGATCCAATATACCCAGTGTAGCACAGAGGTCTGTCATGTTTGTTATGCTTCAACAGCATATCTTCTTGTGTAAAGGTGATATTGGGAATTGCTTCCATCACACTATGACATTGCGGACACGACACTGGAGTATTATCAGGACTCTTGAGTTGAGCCAAGCATGAATCTGCCTGAAGTAGAGCTTCACTCAAAGTCTTCCTGCTTTCTCTAGAAAGACGAAGCAGTTCAAATATGGACAGTCTAGCTGGAGTATTGGCTAACTGAGCTAGAATATCAAATTTGTAAGGTTTCATCACCACCCCGTGACTGGAAGCAGACTTCAATGGAATGTCAAAGCGTACTGCTTTCTGTTTCCCCTTTTCAACCACCGAGGGTTTAGCAGGAACAAGAGAAGGTTGAACTGGTAGTGTTTCCACTACATCTTCTGCTTCTTTGGAAGATCCCTCATAATCTTTGTGGTACTCCTTCCCGGATCTTGTACCAGTAAAAGTTTCTTCTTCAGACTCAAGAGAAGGAAGTACCATATTACAGGATTTAGTCTTCCTTCCTTTAGCCTTTTTCTTGTAAGGTTTGTTGTGAGGAATTTCAGAACCCAATCCAACAGTGGATTTTTGATTTTGAATTTGTAAAGGAAGTCGTATTCCTTTATCATAATTCAAACCTTCTGCCTTCTGAAAGTCATAACCCATTTTCTTCATGAGAAGGACAGATTGCTGACTGTATAGATGAATGGGCAGCAGACTTTTAACAAATGGTTCCACAGAGGAAGAAGAAGAGATCTCTGTATCCATATGAGAATAAGGAATAGATGTCTCTGTAACTACAGGAGGAGAAGGATTCGGAATACGAGGAAAAATTCCTGTAGGAGCTTTTTCGTAAGCAGCGAAGACTTGTTGTGCCCGGTATAAAGGGACACTATTCATAGCTAACCACTGCTGATGAGTAAGCTTGAGTTTGGTAGGAGGAGCTAGACTTGGAGGACATATGTTCAATCCTCTTAGTCTATCTTCCAAAGGAGTACCATCCCATAGATAATCTGAATCATCGGAATCTGGAATAACATGAGAAATCATGTTGCAGGTTTTGACTTTCTTGCCTTTCTTGGATTTTGAAGTTTTACTTTCATTTTCCAATTCAGGTATTAAGTCAGGACGTACCCACATAATTTCACCATTTTTTAAGGTAAGAGGCAGCAATCCATCATTTTCTTCTCTAGGAGGCGGGATATTCACAATCTTCATCGTCGCCTTCGGGATTGGGATCGGATGATTCCATCTGCTACTTGCTGTGGAGGAAAATCCTCGAATTGAAGAGAAACCATATTGGTTGTAAACGTATGGTCGTCATTAGTTAAGGCGATAGCACCGCCATTTATCAGCTCCTGGATTTTCTTCTTCATGACATAGCAAGCACTGGTAGGATGATTAATGTATCTATGATAGATACAATATTTGGGATTGTCAGTTAGATTCACCTCATTAGGCCTCTTTGGCTCTGGAATCTGAAGTTTACCACTCTTCACCAGACATTGAAATATCCCTGGGATATCACTCTCATCAAAAGAGTATTCTTCCTTTGGCCTGGAAGATTCCTGACTATTCGGCGTCGTTTTATTCTCGGAAAGATTAACCATGAGGGTATCTTTTCCTTTCACATTACGATTACCGAGGTTATTACCAGGATTACTTTTCTTTCCTCTATCATCTGAGGCGAAAATCATCCCATGTTCACGAGCCAACCTACCATTGGTCTCGACAGAAACTGCTGCTATGATGAACGAAGCCCAATCTGTGAATTGAGAACCCGTAAAAACAGCAATAGATGGTCACAGATTCATCTTGCATGTATCAATGAGTGCTGAATCTGGCATACCAGGGGGCATCTTTAAAGTCGCCTGTCGGAAACGTTCAATGAACGTCCGAGTATCTTCTTTCTCTTTTTGCTTGATTTCTATCAAGGAGGACATGTTCATGTCCATACCTCCTTCATAGAAGCGGGAGAGAAATATTGCCTTAAATTTGTCGAAAGACAAAATATAATTGTCGGGTAAACTTCGATACCAATCATAAGTCGAACCCGTCAAGCAACCAATGAACACTCGAGTGAGAAGAGCATCATTTTTCTGCAGATGTACAGTCATAATATCAAAATAATTAATATATTGACTAGGAGAAGCCCTCCCATCAAACAATACCATGGATTGTGGCTTGAATTTTGGTGGAAAGGGTACATCATTCCAATGAGGAGGATAAGATTGCTTAATCCCTAACCTCTGGAGTTGATCCTTGTGCCTCAAGACTTCAAACTGTGCTTTGAGTTCACGCACTGCTTGAATGGCCTCACTAGTTTGCGGAAGCATATTTGATTGAATAGTTGTTGGATATACCGTAATCCCCACTGGGGATGGTACATCTTCTGGAATAATATGATCTGGAGATACAGAATTTTGATTAACAGCAGGCTCCTGAACATTCAAAGGTATATCAGTCCCTTGACTATCTTGAGTTTGTGCTGCTACTGGTACTGGTGCTATTACTGTTGGCTGAGCAGTTTGCTGATTCAATATTATCTGATGCATGTTTTGCACCATGTTAAGCATGTATTTCAGTGATTGCTCAACGGCAGTGAGACGTTGTTCTGTATTAGCAGATGAGGTCTCTGGTTCATCTCCAACAGCGTAGGATTCAACCTCTCTTGAAGATATAGAAGGATCAGTATAGAAGTATGAATCGACACTGTCAGTCTCGGACTCAAAAGATTGAGTACCCTCAGCTTCTGAATCAGAAGTCTGCATTTGTCTTTGTCTTCTTGATCGAGTGTTTTGATATACTTCCTCAAAAGAATCAAGAAGTCTGTTGAACTGTTGCTGACCTGGGGTTTGGGACGTATTTCATCTTGGACGTCGTCCTCTGTTAGTATGAGATGCCATGTTCACTGACACATATGACAACTCATGTTCTTGGTCTTCAGTTTGTTGTTGAGACACATTAAAACTCAATCGGTTTTTGACCGTTTTGAAGTCGAACAACAACAATTGATTACAACCTGGTGATAATCACAATGATGTTTTTCTTGGGAAAATGTCACCGGAGATTGTCTATTCTTACGCTTTTGCATTAGCAACTCACGTAAGTCAGAAGGAGTGGAGGGAGTAGTCTTCTTTATTACATTTGGGTTGGAAAAACGTTTAGTCCCCTGTGTATAAAGAAGATTACTGGCTACATTCGCAGAACCAAATTGTACATTTCTACGCGTTTGGAGTTGTGTGCGTAAATCTTGAGATTTTTTAGCACGAAGGACTCCATTTTCATTGCGTGTAATTTGTAGATTTGGTACTTTGCGTAGAGCAGTATAAGAAGGCTGTTGGTGTAGAACTGAAGCTTTACCAACATTGTTTTTATGCTACACACGTTTAGGTACATTCACTTTAGATGTAAAAATATTATTGCGAATTTTATCTACACTGTCAAAGACAGGAGATTTACCTTTACGCGTAGAGCGTAAAAATTGGTTATCTACCACGTCACAGACGGGAGATTTTATTTTACACGAGGAGCGTAATTTATTTGAGCCTACCACGTCACCGACGGGAGACTGATTCTTACACCCAGAAGCACAATCGTTAGAGTCTGCCCCATTACAAATGGGAGACTCATCTTTATGTACTGAGCGTAAAAATTGGTTTTTACCCACTGAGCGTAAAACCTGGTTCTTACGCAGTGGGCGTGAAACCTGATTATCTTCACCGTTACAAACGAGAGATAAATTGTCACACTTTGAGTGCAACTCTGAAGTAAGGACTGCCTCGTTACGAATGGGAGCCCCTACGACAGGAGTGGAAAGAATTCCCTTGCCACTAACAGCAACAGAGAGATCAGAAGCTATTTTGGATTTAGGAATCCAAACTTTTCATGCTTTGCGAGATTTTTGAACATTGGAGTAGCGAGAACCACCCCCAGTTCGGAGCATCCCTTCATAAGCAGTCTGGTCGAAGTGTACAACCAGAGTCTTCTTTGTCGATCCAATCGACACATCATCGTATTGAGCAATTGCCTCCTCGTCAGAGGAGAAGGTCGTCCCCAGCAGAGTCGACATTTTTGTTTCACTTAACAAAATACCTGGAAATCAGATTTTGAAAATAAAATAAGAAAGAGTACAAGAAGTACAAATTTGATTCTGGGAAAGTATTGGCTGTTCGAAGACCGATGGTGATGACTCTTTCTCGTTTTATTTTCAAAATCCGATTTCCAGGCATTTTGCTAAGTGAAACACCTAATCCGCGTATCGAAAACGAGTAAGTCTAGATTCAACGCAAGAGTTACGTCCCGATGAGGACGATTATTCTGCGGGAACGTTGACGTGGTGATTCATGTCCGTCGTAGATAATCAGACTTGAGTGAGATCGGGGCACGACATATTGCAAGGCTAGATGACCTTGTGATCAACTACGTGAATTGGATAGGATGGATAAGTGGATTAAAATCAAACATACTTGAAGAGATAGACTACGAAAATTGCTAGTACGGACACACGATAATAACATGTCGAGGATTTGGTTGAGGTCAACCTATCGTAGGATGACTTTCCTAAATGAGCTCGGACTTGGAATGGAGAATGTGTTGATGCGAATAGGGTGAACGCTGCTTGATGTTTA
This sequence comes from Iris pallida, assembly GCA_029216955.1. NCBI lineage: Eukaryota > Viridiplantae > Streptophyta > Magnoliopsida > Asparagales > Iridaceae > Iris > Iris pallida. The sequence continues at coordinate 4,319,503 of JANAVB010006199.1, read as the reverse complement.
GAAATTTGAGTGAAGCGAACTTGGATAGAAACTCCCGTGTGAACGAACAAAATGGTTTGACCATAGGATTGGGGCAAGCGTCGTGTAATCACTTTGCACGAGGAACCATGAACTTGACTTGTAACTATGACCTGGTGAGATGACCTAGCGGATAGGCGGATGACCCTATGCTGAGTGATTGAACCTGTGTGGTTTACGTTATCGTCTGGACGAACGATAGACTTGGGGCAACAAGACTTAGAGTAGGACGGAGAACTGGGAGTGTGCGTGAACGACGACGAGATTGGCCCCAAACGAAGGGAATGATAGGAATGGATGATGCGCATGAAAAGTTGGGATAACGAATTAAAGAAGAAATTGATCGGAAGACGTACTCGATGATAATGCAAAACTTAGTCTTGAATCGGACGAAAGTTACTCAGACTTGGCCGACCCCGCCAAGAAGAAATCATACTGATTTCGTAGACAAGAACGCTTGAGAAGCGAATCGGGTCATCTCGATGACCGAGATAAACGATAGTGAGATGCACATGAGTTTGATTTTAAATCAAAGTTAGCAAAACGATCGGCAAATCAAAACTATCACGAGTAGCTTGTCCGACTTCGCTAATCGCTAAGCTTGGTTGAAATGTACGTATTCGGGGGACGCCTTGAATATGTGCACGATCCAAACTCAGCGATATGATGAACTCGAATGCAGCTGCAAGTGGGTGTTGTGATACGCATAAACGAAAGTGAGTTTGCCTCAGCCTACGATCCTCGCATTTGATGAATTACAACGCACCTCGTACGACCATTACAGTCCCATGACACGAAGAAATGGCAACCAAGTCGAAAAAACATGACGATCGAATAAGTATCATCAAGTCTAAAATGAATGGGCAGTCATTCAATAAAATTCACCAAACGCATGGGACATAAAACTTGGAATGATAACCGAGCATAGTTCGATACCATCGAGCGATAAAGTCATTCGATAGGGATGGTTTAAGATACGCACACGACATGAGTTAGGGAACGGTAGGATGACCTGCACTCAGGAATTCTCGAGGACGAGACTTGTTTTGAATGGTGTATTATGTAGACCCGCTCCGCCCTAGCGGAACGTCGATTCAAACGGCAAGTGCAACGACTCAAACGAGCCGTCGACCCGAAGAGTTGGCATCGACCTGATGAAGAATCGATGCAAGACTTACATTGGCCCGTCAAGATGAATCCAGACTTAGACTTTCAAAGGCGCGCTCGGAGTATCGCTCGGCCGATGCGAACATCGCTAAGGTGGGTGGCTCCGATAAACTCGTCTTTGCTTAGCCTAGACACATAACAATACGGACAGTAATGCTAGAATCGCTAGGCGATAACACCGCGCATGCTAATAAATGACTCAATGCACCTAGCTAAGGGAATAATCCTATCTTGTATGCTTGTATAGAATATAGAAAGGAACATGAAAAATATGAGAACTCTAGCACCGCGCTCCACGCTCGTGCTACGACACAAGCTTACATTTAAGTTCCTTATGCATTCAACAATGAAACAATGAATGGGTTACAACAATGAAACGGGAAGACTATCAACATAGTCGTTCCGAGTAGAGTATAGCTACATTGGAAGACTATGGGACCGATGGGTCGCCAAGGCGACTCCCGCACAGGGAGTTGTAAAATGTATAAATGAATGAATGAATAAAATAAGTAAATGAATGAATCGACGAATGAATAAATGCATATGTGAATGAATCAATGAACGAACGAACAAGTGAAAGAAAGAAAGAAAAGAAAGAATGAATGAAATATAAGAAAGAAAGGAAAGAATGGTTAGCGACAGGTATGACGGGCACGTGCAAGGGGCTCGCTACCCGCGCTGCACAGACGCCAACCTGGTCGATAACGCATTATGGCTAAGGGTTAGCCTACTGCTCGGAGACAGCCGATAAGTTAAAATGATAATAAAATATGAAATGGTCGTGGACGGACTCGTACACGAGTGAAAAGGGATTCCAAGGGCAACGAACGACGTTTTCGTGGCCGGCCTAGGCGGAATCATGGCCTATGGACGGACAGGTGTGCGGACTTGGGCATATAACCAAACGTAGGGCCGGTACTTCAATAGTCTATCAAGGTGTACCATCCATCACGCTTGATAGATGAGAATGCCAAAGGGGAAAATGTCCAAAATGGCTGACATGCCAGCGACCGGTGCATATAGATTTAAGTGGGCTTTGCTGGTGGCAATCCACGTGCAAGTCCTTGCATTGAAATCAAAGTAGTCTAATTTAACTGAATGAAGCGCCCTCTGAACAGACATTGAATGTAAAATACAAATGATCAAAAGTACTTCGTGCAAGTGAGTTAGAAAACACGTCTACGACGTGCTAGGACCTAAGGCAGGGACACGCCCTTGACATTGACTATTTATGAGAATCATGTTAAGTTATTTCATATGAACTGTTGTCTAACTTGGTTTACTTTGGACAGGGAAGGCCGGACGGTAAGTATGGGTAAGTTGTGCATGTATTTCCATGCAACACATTAAATTTGGCAACACGAGATAGGTTATGAAATATGCCATGAAATTGACCCTAAGGCAAGATTAGAAAGACAATGAATGATGGACGGTGCACAAAAGTAAATAGAACGTGTTTGGTAATGATAGCATTGTGGGCGAGCTAGCTTCCCCGCCAGTGCATAACAATGTACTGATAACCCCACAGTCTGCTTGCAGGATACAGGAGACGTCGTCGGGTGCGGAGCTTCCCTCGAACGTGCTAAGGCGCGGAGCTATCTCTGGAGCCTTGGAGCGTTACAAGGAGCTGTAGCACCATATACAGGACATAATGTATCGGAACATCGCCATGAATCATTCCATGTTGTAAGCCACTTGGCACGCCTTTTATGTTTCAGAGAGAGAGAGAGAGCTTGAGCGATTTGTAATATCAGCCTAGCGCCGCTTGTAAACTTCTTGAAAATCAATAAAGAGTTTTGAATTCGTTTCAACTTGTGTTCATTTACTTTCGGCTGCAAATGGGGACACTCTGTACGACTCTGTGGCCTAGCTCAAATCGGCCGTTTCTAGACTTAGTCTTGCATGGGCGCAACCTAGGCCCGTGCGACATCACGCCTTAGCGAGGACGATCGCTCCTACGGGAGCGGGGTGTGACAACTATGGTTCGGCCTTCCTTGGCATAGCTAATACACTAGTCAGGGCACGCCACTGCACTATCCGTGCCATGATTCCTAGTCGTCTGGTACTTCAAAACTTAACCATGGCTAAAATCATCTATCGTAATAATTAACTAAATAATTATTTATAAAAATCTAAAAATTACTATTTAAATCAAATAAATAAAATAAAAAATATTTCAAGAATTTTCGGGAAGGGGAGCTACAAATCTATCCACCTTAAAATAATTTCGTCCTCGAAATTCTAATTCATAGGTATTCCTTAAAATTCAAAAAGAAAATCTGCCTTAACCTCAATCCCCTCAAATTTAATTTCTCCAAAATATTTTATGACTTTCTCTAGTCATTATATAACTCCGAACACTTGAGGACTTCTACCCACCTTTGGTCACTCTACTCCTCAAAATTGTGGTCACTAAAACCCTATAATCTTCTAACTAGTGGCTAATAATTCTGCCAAAAATATCTAGGACATATGGTATCTTTAATCCCCCATATATATATATATATCAAACAACCAAACATTAAATAATCAAGCAATATTATACTATAACTTAAGAATTTCTGATAAATTCTAGACAGCACGATCATTCGTCACCCTGAAATAGGAAGGGACGAGAATCTATGGTATGGAAAGTAAGTAAGTATATTCGAGAGCAAATATGGAGTTTTCAAGGACGTAGAGAATTTCTAGGAGAATTTTCAAGGCAGTATGGATTGAGATTTCTAAGGGTTTAGTCAGTTGCGCAGGCTCGTATCAGTACAGTTACGTAACTGGTACGATATGCTCTGACCTGCATGGGCCACCACAAAAACTTGTCACGACCCGCACCCGATTTTCGGACGCGAGCTCGTGAGCGAGCCAGCTATGTATCGAGCGAACTCCAGCCCGACTCGAGTACGTATAAGCTGTCCAGCATAGGGTATCATGTCTAATCTAAACTAGATCTCAATCCACAGGAATATATAAGACAAGAATGGACAAGTATGGGTCATGGTCTGCAGCCCATTATCATATTATTCGATTAGACTCCAAGAATGATATGAGTCTATAAATAAAGCAGAATATAACATGGTACGAAATATAATGCACGAGAGGATAATAAAGAAATATCACAAGCAAATACCTGTATCATACATCGCAATCCTCTACCATCCCGCTCTGCTAACTAACTCCATGTAGTCGCTAAACCTGAAGAGATCATCAGGTCCTCAGAGGACTAGAAAGATACATAATATACAATTCAATATGTAACAGTACAAATATACAAAGAAATAAGAAACTATCAAGGATATCCAACGAGACAAAATGAACCAAGACACAAGATCTAAACACAAGGATCCTAAGACACTGGCATTGTAACGCCCCAGGACCAGAATACTGGAGAGCGGGGGCATATATAGCCAGCTACGTATAATGAAATGAAATCCATCCCATTATACGGTCACGGCTGTCTAGATACGTGAGGGTTTAACTACAATCCATCAGTCTCCTATGGTCAATAACAAGCCTAATTCTCTCAATCTCAAGTAAGAAAGTAAGGTCACAAGATGTAAGATCACCAAATATACAATAATAAGGCGTCCTAAACATTACATATTCAGCTGATCATGAAGCTAGTCGTTACAAAATATGAAGACTAGCAAGAGTTTAGTCATACATGATCAACCCTAGGATCTGTCAATCATGTTACAGCCCGTAGGCAGACAATAATAAGGTATGCAATACGAGCTAACAGGTGCTCGCCGGCTAAATACCTCAAAATAAAATTTTTACAATAGAGTGGGAGAGCAAAAATAAACCCACTCGTTGCCCTGGTCACGCCTGATGGTCACCATCGGGCTGGAAGGTCGATAGATCCTCTGAGGTTGCTCCGAAATCTGGCCACACAAAACCAGCTGGGTCAGATCCCAGAAAGAGCAAGTGCCACAATGGAGGCTTCACTTAAGAACTAAAACCAGCACATTAAAAATATATATAAAAGCAGTTACAAAAGAGTTTGGTAATAAGGAATAACAACAGTCATAGTGGAGTACGAGGGAACCATTCAAGTAGCCGGGTCACAACCCTTAAACCAAACAAGGACCGGGGTTGTAACCCTTTTCTTGAACAGAACTCCGTCTCCAAATCTATTGGTAAGGTAAAATATTACAAGCGTGACGTGGGGTGCTATAATACAATAAACGAAAAGAGGCCTTAGAACTGCTCCAGGAGCCAGGTTACAACCCTTAAACCAAACAAGGACCGGGGTTGTAACCCTTCGCCTGAACAGAACTTAGTCTCTGATCATTATTGTTAAAAGTGACAATCATGCGGTCAAGCCTGCAATAATCGAGCACTGAAAACCATACCATACACTCGTTCCCGGTCAATCAGTGACTACGGCTTTCTACATTAGCTAACTAGGGTTTTTACATTCATACAGTGAGATGTTCCTCCAGCCACAAGCCCTGCAGCTAATCCAGGTTATCCAGGCGACTTGGGTTCATTTAAACTGTGCATCGTTCTTTCCATATATTAGTGAGTTTGGACTTGTGCCCTACTCGTCGGCAGGCTGTAAGTCCCACAATGGTGGCCGGGATAACGGGATCGCCTGTAGCTGGAAAAATCTCTCATGACTACTGAATTATTCTAGTTATTAGCCTTAGCTATTTACATTAGGTACCCCTGACCGTGGTACTCAGGGGTACCTGTCCTAGACATGATGCGAACATTATCGGTTCAATTGTACAAACACAATCATCTACGGTGTCCAGGCCATTCAATCTTGTCATGTTATGTTCACTGTCAGGAGTGCGCCGCGTCGGGCCACTATCACCTCATGTCAAAAGTGCACCACAACGGGTCACCATCGTGTTAGGGAACAATTAATTTAGCACAAGTACACATTTAATAATTAAATATTAAAAGGGGAATGGGCTGTGGGAGAACTCATGCGGCTCGGGAAAATTTCCATGCGGACAGCAGTCACTTGGCCATATGCGGCTTGAGCAAAAAAATATATAAACATGCATGCTAGCAGACAAATGTATTTAATACATTAATATAATGCATTAATGTAATGCATTAATACATTAAATACATTATATTAATATATTTTAATATACAAAATATATTAATATACATTATATTAATATACACTAAATAATAAATAATATATTAATATATTTTAATGTATGCTTGCATGCATTAAAATATTGCATTAATATGCATGCGGCTGGTGGGAGCCATATACGGCTTGAGCATTAAAAATAATAATAAAATGCATTAAAGTAATGCATTTGCCCCATATGCGGCTGGCTTCTGCATTAAATAAGGCCATGCATAGTGCATAATAATAATAATAAAAATTGTATTACGTAATGCTTACATTAGGAAAAGTGCATTAACTGCATTAAATGCATTCCTCCAATGCCTATGCGGCTAGCTCAGGATGTGCTTAGGAAAAATGCATAAAAATGCATTAAGAAAAGTGCTTAGGAAAAGTGCTCAGGAAAAATGCATGAAAATGCATTAAGAAAAGTGCTTTAGAAAAAATGCATGAAAATACATTAAGAAAACTGTTTAGGAAAAATGCTCAGGATGAATGCATTAAATGCATTCCTCCAATGCCTATGCGGCTATGCATGAAAAAAAATATGCATTCATGTGCTCAGGATGAATGCATTAAATGCATTCCTCCAAATGCCTATGCGGTTATGCATAAAAAAAAATATGCATTCAAGAATGAATGCATTAAATGCATTCCTCCAAATGCCTATGCGGCTATGCATAAAAAAATATGCATTCAAGAATGAATGCATTAAATGCATTCCTCCAATGCCTATGCGGCTAGCTCTTCCAGTAAGGATATTTAGAAAAAGTGCATTAAAATAATGTATTAGGAATGCCTAAAGGAATGCATTAAATGCATCCCTAAGGACTTATGCGGCTAGGCTTGGAGTTCCGAGAAAATGCACAGGCTAATGCATTTTTACATGTTGCATGTGTTAATGCCTTCATTATATATTAAATTAATGCATGCATTGGATCATGCATTTAAAGTGGCATGCGGCTGCTACTAAACTTAAAGTGGCATGCGGCTGAGTGCTAACAATGCCCATGCGGCTGAGTGCTAACAATGCCCATGCGGCTCAGAAAATCCCATAGGCAAAATTGGACCAAACAAAATTTCCTGCAATCATGGGATCCTCAACTAGCAGATATGCAAGTTTGATAGATCCCAAATTCTGGAAACCGAAAATACCACAAAGCTAGATCTACAAGAATTTAACCATGGAAATGAAAAATGCCAAGTACTAAAGTGGGTTAGAAACACATAAGGAAGACAATGGAACAATAAAAAAATGGACTTCCTCCATGAAGCGAGGTGCACTTGCCTAAGCTCTCCCCCTCTCTATCTCTCTCTGGTGGTTGAGGAAGTAATGGTGGAGAAGAAGAAGTAATGAAGAGAGAAAAATATTAGTGGGATATTTAATGAAGAGGGTGGTGGTAGGTGGGATATTTAATGAAAGTGGTGGTAGGTGGGAGTGGTTCACATAAACCGAACCATGCAAACCAAGTCGAACCAAGTCAAGTTGGGCCGAACCAACCAAGGAAACATACAATACGGGTCTAAATACGTACATGTATATCGAGATACGTGATACGAACAATGGTCATTACAACTCTATCCACCTTAAAAGAATTCTGTCCTCGGAATTTAATCAAGTGGCTAGAGATGCAAGGACAAGCTATACTACTCACAGGCAAGCTTTACTAGTTAAGCAATCAAGCAATTATTCGTACAAGCAAGGAATCGAAGACATGAGGCATAGGAAAGATATTATACCTCACGAGTCAAACAGGTCGGGATATCGCGATCGGATATCATCCTCACGCTCCCACGTTGACTCTCCCAAAGAGTGATGACCCCGAACAACACGGACTAACTTGATAGTCTTGTTCTTGAGTATCTTCTCTCTTTGGTCTAATATGGATACGGGTCTCTCCTCATACAAAAGGTTGGTACCAATAACCAATTCCGAATGATCCAGGATGTGGCTCGAGTCCGGAATATACTGTCGTAGTTGGGATACATGGAACACGTCATGCACCTCACTCAGAGACGGCGGAAGAGCGAGACGATAGGATACATCTTCCACTCGCTCCAGAATATCGAACGGCCCTATATACCTAGGACTAAGCTTTCCCCGTACGCCAAAATGAATGACGCCACGGTTAGGCGAGATCCTCATGAATACATAGTCGTCGACAGAAAATTCAAGGAGACGCCGATGAGAATCGGCCCAATGGCGCTGACGATCTTGTGCAACGCGAAGATAATCTCTGACTCTCCTGACCACCTCAATTGTCTGAGCGATTATCTCTGGTCCAAGCATCTGCCTCTCTCCCATATCGTCCCATGCTAGTGGAGATCTGCACTTCCTTCAATACAGTGCCTCGAACGGTGCCATCTGGATACTAGCTTAGAAACTGTTGTTGTATGAGAACTCCACCAGGTGCAGGTGATCTTTCTACGAACCATCGAAGTCGAGTGTACAAGATCTCAACATATCCTCCAGAGTCTGGATTGTGCGTTCTGACTGACCATCTGTCTGCGGGTGGTAAGCTGAGCTGAACTGGAGGTGAGTTTCCAAACTCTCTTGCAAGCTACGCCAAAAGTGTGACGTAAATCTCGAATCCCAGTCTGAGGTGATACTGACTGGTATATTGTAGAATCTGACAATCTGTCGAAGATACATCTCTGCTAGCTGAGCTGTCGATTGACCCACTCTGAATGGAAGAAAGTGAGCCACTTTCGTGAGCCTGTCAACTATAACCCAAATAGCATCTCTACCTGCTGGGGATCTAGGTAATCCAGTCACGAAATCTATGGTTATATGCTCCCACTTCCATTCGGGAATCGACAAGGGCTGAAGAAGTCCAGCTGGCCTCTGGTGTTCAGCCTTGACTTGTTGGCAGACCAAACACAGAGACAAACCGAGCTATCTCCCTCTTCATGCCATTCCACCAAAAGTGCTGACGGATATCTCGGTACATCTTCGTGCCACCGGGGTGAATCGAATACTGAGAACTGTGAGCTTCTGCCATCACCTCCTGTCTGATATCTCCACTGGGTACACAAAGACGCTTACCATGTCGAAGTGTACCGTCTTCATGAATACATAATTCTGGTCGTCGTCCTGCTTCACATTCTGCTCTAAGTCGCTGAAGCTTAAAATCGGAGGACTAAGCGATCTTGATCCTCTCAACTATACTGGACTGTACTTGCATGCTGGCCATCAATGCCACATTGGTAGGAAGGACAACTTCTATACCCTTCTTCTGAAGATCTGCTAACAACTCTGGTTGCGCTGTCAGAAAATAAACTCCGGCTCTCATGCTCAACGCATCTACAACAACGTTGGCCTTTCCAGGATGATACTGTAGGTTGACATCATAATCCACAAGTAGCTCTAGCCATCTTCTCTGACACATATTAAGGTCCTTCTGGGTGAAAACATACTTCAGACTCTTGTGGTCGGTGAATATCTCCACCCTATCTCCATACAAGCAGTGTCTCTACAACTTAAGTGCGAACACTACTGCTGCCAGCTCTAAGTCATGGGTTGGGTAATTCTTCTCATGATCACGAAGTTGACGTGACGCATAAGCTATTACCTTCCCATGCTACATCAAAACACATCCTAAACCCTTGTCTGAAGCGTCACAGTATACTGAAAATCCTCCGGTCCCATCTGGAAGTGTGAGAACGGGTGCCGTCATCAAGCCTCGCTTTAGCTTCTCATAAGATTCCTGACATTCTGCTGTCCAAGCAAACTGCACATCCTTGCGGGTCAACTGCGTCAATGGCGCTGAAATCCGAGCAAAGTCCGAAACAAATCTCCGGTAATAGCCGGCCAATCCAAGAAAACTGCGAACTTCTACAACTGTGCGGGGCACTGGCCAGGTTTCGATAGCCACTATCTTCTGGGGATCAACTTCCACTCTACCCTTGGTGATGATATGACCCAAGTATGAAATACGATCGAGCCAAAACTCGCATTTACTAAACTTGGCATATAACTGGTGCTCTCGGAAAATCTGGAGGACAACTCTGAGATGCTGGCTCATGCTCCGCTTCACTCTTGCTGTAGACCAGGATATCGTCTATGAACACGATCACGAACTGATCTAAATAAGGCATGAAGATACGATTCATGAGGTCCATGAATACGGCCGGCGCATTGGTCGCTCCAAAGGGCATAACAAGGAACTCCCAATGCCCATATCTGGATCTGAAGGCTGTCTTCGGGATGTCCTGCTCTTTGACTCTGATCTGGTGGTACCCTGACCGCAAATCAATCTTCGAGAATACTGCCGCTCCTCTGAGTTGATCAAACAAGTCATCTATTCTGGGGACAGGATATCTGTTCTTGATTGTTACTGAGTTCAAGGTACGATAGTCAATATATAATCTGGACGTACCATCCTTCTTTTTCACAAGAAGCATCGGGGCTCCCCAAGGCGATCCACTAGCACGAATGAATCCCTTGGTCCGAAGTTCTTCAATCATCTTGTGCAATACCTCCAATTCTGACGGTGCCATCCTGTAGACTCTCTTTGACACTGGTGCTGTCCCGGGAATCAAGTCGATAGTGAACTCGATCTCCCGTTCTGGCAGCATCCCTGGAAGGTCTTCCGGGAAAATATCTGGAAATTCTTCGACTATCCGGGGTAACTGCACTGCTGCTACCGCCATCCGCAATACTGGAGGAGAAGGTTCAACTTTGCCTCGAGAAAAAAAAAACTACGGCTCGCCTGGAATGCTAAAAACAACTCTGCCAATATGGCAGTCTATTCTAGCATACTGGTCTCTCAACCAATCCATTTTTAAGACCACATCATAATCGACCATCGAAAATTCTATCAGCCTAGCGGGAAACTCTCTACCGCTAACCACGATCCGACACGAGGAAAACACTCTATCTACTCCCACAAGACCACTACCAGTAAGTATATTGAGCCTTACTGATAACGACTCGGGCTCCAGTCCTATCCGTGTCGCAAATCGTGCAGACATAAATGAACGCGATGTACTAGAATCAAATAACACTGAAGCGAGAAATGTGTTGACGAGAATAGTACCTGCCACTACCTCACCTGGTGCCACTCCTTCTTCTTCCATGGTCAAAGCCAATACTTGACCATGTCCTCTGGGTGCCGGCCCTCTCTGCTGGAATCCTCTCTGCCTATTCTGGGCTTCGCCTGGGGAAACTGCTGAGGCCTTTGCTGATAAAAAGTCTGGGTCTGCGTCGGCAATGGCCTCGGGGAAGGAAACTGTTGCTGGACTAGTACTGGGGCTGGTCCTCTCACTGATGAACTGGTCCTGGCTGGTGATGAGTCAGTCATGAACGGACAGGTCCCTACCTTGTGGTTCAGTGCTCCACAAAGCAAACACAATCCTCGAACCTTGCGACACTCTGAAACAACATGTCCGGGCTTCCCACAATAAGAGCAGCCCATGGGGGAAGACTGCTTCTGCTTCTGCTGCTGAGGATACATCGGGATTGAATGCTGAATCGACGTAACTGATGCTGCCCTTCTCGGAGCTCCAATGGTTAAAGCTCTAGCTGTCGGGGCTGGAGCTGACGACAGATTCATCTGGCCGTGAGATCGCTTTCGACCTCCGGTCCTGTCCTCTATCCGCTGGGAGGTATACTCATGCCTCCTAGCTGCCCTCAATACCGTATCAAAATTATGATGCTCGAACTGCTCCACTGCCAATAAATCTCTAGGTGGAGTCCCTGTTGAAATCGCTGGGCTCTATCGAACTCGGTCGCCACCAAGATAGGAGCAAACTGACTAAGCCTAGAAAACTTGACCGCATACCCATCGACCGTCCTGCCCATCTGTTTCAAATTGGTGAACTTGGTCTGAAGATCATACCGAGCCACCGCATCGAAGTACTTGGTCCGGAACCTCTTACAGAATACTGCCCAAGCAATAGACGCCGCTAGTCCAACGGCCTGAGCCGCCCACCAACTGCGGGCTAGATCCAATAACTGCAGGCGCACCACGGCCACTTTCACATCTTCTTGGGTCTTCGCTGCTTCTAATATCACCTCCGTGTCCTGAAGCCACGCATCAGCAGCGATAGCGTCTTCGCTGCCATCGAAGAATGGAGGGTTCAGGCGCTTAAAACTGTTCGCTGCACTGTTCCCATGATGTCCACCTCTGCCCAGAGCATCTGCCACGGCCTGATGTAAGGCATCTCCTCATCGGTCCTGCGATGCAAGCAGCTCCCTGATAAGTCCAACCAAGGCTCCATCATCCTGCCTCGCGGGCTGGGCTGACTGCACCGGGGGTTCTGGATCTCCGGAAGGCATGGCCCGGGAGGCTGCTCCTGAGTGCTGGACCTGGTCTTCTGGTTGCTGTTGGTCCACGGGAGGTGTGTCGCCTTGCTGATCGGCAGGTCCAGGAACAATGCCGCTGAAGAAGACGACATAGGGAACAATAAGGAAGGACCAAGACAGATCAACGATACAAGCATGTGTTCAGGTCGAGAATATCAGGGATTAGAAAAGTCGGGCAGAGATCAAGGACAAGTGCTGAATGAGACATCTATTCAGTAAATCCTCACATATTTTGATTTACAAGACCTGTATGGGCCACCACTTAAACCATGTAACGCCCCAGAACCAGAATACTGGAGAGCGGGGGCATACATAGCCAGCTACGTATAATAAAATAAAATCCATCCCATTATACGGTCACGACTGTCTAGATACATGAGGGTTTAACTACAATCCATCAGTCTCCTATGGTCAATAACAAGCCTAATTGTCTCAATCTCAAGCAAGCAAGTAAGGTCACAAGATGTAAGTGTCACCCCCAGTTTTCAAATTAGGGGTATTTTCGTTATTTCTCAAGTTTTATAATTTTTAGAAATTTTTATTTATTTTATGTGATTTTTTTGGGATTTATTTGGTTTGGTTTGGATTTTATCCAATTCGGACCCAAATTGGAGACCCGGGTAGCCTGGACCCTAGTGGGACCCCCATACTAGCTGGGCTTAGCCCACATACCATCCTAATTAGGCTAGAGACCATAAACCCAATTTTCCATGGCTTAATTTGTCATTTTAGAGCTTAATTGGTTAATTAGAAATAAACCGAACCAAACCGAAATAAACCAAACCTAAACCAAGTCTAATGGGTGGAGGGTTATTGGATCCTACCCAAACCCAATAACCCCCCACCACATGGCCGACCACAAGAGGTGAGCCCCCCCTTTCTTCTCCATTAAGCAATCTCTCTCTCTCTTTCAAAAATCTTTCTTTCCTCCAAGCTCTCTCTCTCTCCAAAGAACCTTAGGTATGCATTTAAATCCCTAATTAATTTCTCTACTCCATTTATTGCTTCACAATAAGTGTAGAGAAGAGGATTCTCTATACTTTGCCCACAAATTTTGTAGGATTCCCTAGAATCTAGGTTAAGGAATTATTTGGGGTTTTAATATATATAGTGGTATATATATATATATATATATATATATATATATATATATATATATATATATATATATATATATATATATATATATATATGTGTGTGTGTGTGTGTGTGTGTGTGTGTGTGTGTATGTATTTATATATAATTATTTGTATTCATGTGTATGTAGAAGTGGTGGTTGTGTCATGAGGTTGTGTAAGAGTGGTAGAGAGAGTGTGAGAGGGTGATGTGTGTGTTTGGGTGGTATATATATATGTATAAATGTATATATGTATATATCTATATATGTGTGTGGGTGTATTTATACATATGTAGATATATGTGTGTGTGTATTTATATATGTAGTTAGATGTGTGAGTGTTTGTGTATAGGGATATATATATAGATATATATAAGGATAGATAGAAGGATATATATATATATATATATATATATATATATATATATATATATATATATATATATATATATATATATATATATATATATATATAGAGAGAGAGAGAGAGAGAGAGAGAAGAATAGGAGAAGTGAAGTGGAGGGGAGTTAGAAGAGGAAGAGGGAGAGAAGGCTGCGGCAGCAGCAGCATAACCAGCAGCTGCAGCAGTGGCAGCAAAGAGCAGCAGCAGTAGCAGCAAAGAGCAGCAGCAGTAGCAGCTATGGCATAGTGCCATAGCCCCCATAGCCCCCATATAAGTCCCCTTAATCTTTCCCCCCATATATATATATATATAAATGTATATATATAGATAGATATATATATATATATGTATATATATAGATAAGTATATGTATATATAGATAGTTAGATAGATGGGAAGTTAGAAGAAAATAGAAGAAGTTAGGAGAATAGGAAGAAGAGGTTAGGAGTAAGAAATGAGAAGAAGTTAGAAGAAGAAGGAATAAGAAGAAGTTAGAAGAAGAAGGATTAGAAGAAGTTAGGAGAATAGGAAGGAGAAATTAGAAGAAGAATTAGAGAAAGAATAGGAAGAAGAAGTTAGGAGAAGAGAAGTGGGAAATAGAGAAAAGGGGAGAAATCGAGTTAGAGAGCGAATTTGAGCCCGGAGTATCGGAACGTGATGAAACTTGGCGTGGAGTTAGAATACGTGATTTAGATTTTGCGGGTAGGCTCCCGAGTGGAAATCGGAGTTGTAGGGCGCCGGTATCGCGCCGTACCATTGCGTATCTTAAAATATTCAAGATATCGCCAATGGGCCGTAAGGTGGACTAGATGTCCACGTTATCTAGGTATTTTGGTAGGTATTATATGTATAGGCTAGTATCATACTACCCTAGGGAGATCGGGTCAAAATATCAAGCGTAGGTAGGCTACCTAGATAATCGCCGAAGGTAGAATTTTGCCCTTTTTAAGGGTAAAATAGGTAATTGGCCTATGGCCAAGATATGAGTATCGAAGTCCAAGATGGACTTGGATATGGGTTGTAGAGGTTGGTAATGGTTAGAAATAGCCGTCTAGACTTAGTCTTGACCCCGGTTGACCCCGGTTGACTTTTTAGACCAAAAGTCAACTTTGGGTCAACACTTTGCCCAATTTAGTTCTAAATTCCATTAGACTTGTACAGTTGACCAAAAGTCAACTGTTAGTCACCAGTGACCTAGAGTTGACCTAAGGTTGACCAGAGTTGACCACGGTTGACCAGAGTTGACCGGTTGACCAAAAGTCAACTGTTGACTCAAATTGACCTAGATTAATTTCGTTTGACTTGCGTTGACCCAGTATGACCTAGCTAGACCTAATATGACTTAGGTTGACCTCGTACAGTCTAGTTTGATGCATCTTGACCTAGAATGACTTAATAGGATTCAAATTGATTTAATTTTACTTCCTAAACATAGTATTGATACGTCTTGTTCTCTATAGGTTCTCGAGACGCTGTATTTGCTCCGGTTGACGTACCATATCATATTTCTGGTGAGTACATTCTCTGACACTTTTCCAATTTACGATGATTGTTATAATTCATGTAATTAGTGTAGATATGCTTGTTCTCGACACATTGGTCACACGGATTGGTATTCATGGATTCCGACATGAGATGTTATTCCTCGTTATCTTGGTATATCTTGTACAAGCTCCCTTATAGTTCTTGTACAATATATGGACACCAATTCTCGAGAAGACTTGCTCCCTTTTCGTAGAATCCCGTGTCATGACGTGTCTTGCTTGGATCCACTCTACCAGTCGGGGGCGGGGAGTATTAGTGTAGATATGTGGTCAAAGCCTATTGTGCACCCATTGTGCACCTATTGATTGTGAGTGTTGATCATACACCCCACGTATGATTAGCCAGGCCGGTTACTATTTGTGCAAGTTCCCAAGCCGACCACATATTGTAGCTAGTACTCACACACCTAGAGATATAATTCTTGATTCTTGTACATGCCATGATCAGTTTACTTGCCTTGTTCTAGCTCTTGATTTACAGCTTACCTTGCCATGATACTCACATGTACATTCCATGATTTCTTGTATATACTCTCTATTTACTGTCTTATAGCTTTTGTCATATCTTGTGAACTGCTGTTAGTAGATTGTACTCGTTCCATCCTGACAGGATATGTTGAAAATACTACAGATGCTGACGAGGGAGATTATTGTACCTACTACGGTCCGGATGACGTAGTGGGCGTAGACTTGGAGACTTTGGTCCAGCAGGGCTTAGATCCGCCTGACGAGACCCTACCTATTGCTTAGTTAGAGTAGGTCTTTTGTACTGGACATTGTCTCCAGCTACTTTTGAGACTGTTATTACTATGGACTGTATTAGAGACTTGGACTTGTATATATTTTTGTGTTGGACTTGACAGGTTATTATTTTATTATCATCTTGTTGTCTTTATTTTTCAGTCTTTACTTTGTTATCTTAGAGTCGTGATTGAGTACTCATATATATATTCATTGCTTGTCCTCCGTTCGGAGTTGACCATATTCTCGACAGGTTTTTGTTATATATATATAAACTGTTTAGAGTAGAAAAATCTATAGCGTTCCACGCCGATTTTTCGGTGAGGGCTGGGCGTTGTCGCGTCACGTGCCCTTTTAGCGGGTACGGTTCATGACACGTTTTAGTGGTGGCCCATGCAGGTCCTGTAGTCGTAATTAGTGCGATGTCGTGGCGGCACTCGTCTTAGAGTGTTGACTACGAGCCTGTGTTACACATAGGAGGTAGTAGGCTAAGAGTGCTCATTTACAGTAGGATCTTTTCTTGCTTATCTTGCTTACCGTCTTTGATATTGATTTACTGCATTCTAGCTGTCCTCCTTTGATATTGCCTTCATGTGCCATATTGATATCTTCTTTTCAATTTGTCTCCAGGATAGTGATGACTTATTCTCCTGGCGAGGAGCACGGGGAGACGGAGAGGTCTGCCACCTCTAGCGGGCAGGCTCCGGTCACTTTCCCTACAGATGGGACTTCTGTTGGAGCTCTCGGGGGTACTCCTCCAGCTACCTCGATGACAGTCCCTGGGGTTGCGGGTGCTCTTCCCGTAGTGCCGGGAGCTGTCGGGGGCGCTCTTCCTCCTCCTGCGCAGCGGATTCCTCCGCTAGTTGCAGACGTACTTCTACCTCCACCTCCTCTGCCTACAGATATGGGGCAGATGTTTACCTTCTTCCAGCAGATGCTGGAGACTCAGAGAGCCCAGGCCGAGGCTCAGCAGAGGCAGACAGACGCGATGCATCAGGGCATGGAGGATGCCCATCAGTTGGCCCTTGCAGCCGTGGAGCAGAGGGCTCCTCATCCGGGGACGCGACCGAGGTACGAAGATATCCAGGACTTCAAGAAGCTCGGGCCCCATGACTTTAGCGGGACCGAGGGTGTGGTCTATGCAGATGATTGGCTCGAGGATATCGAACGGCAGATGAGGGCCTCCCGCCTGGCAGACGACCTGAAGGTCGAGGCGGTAGGTTTGCAGTTGCTAGACATTGCACGCACCTGGTTCAGGAACGAACCAGCCCTAGCTGGAGAGGGCCATACTTGGGCAGAGTTCAAGCTCCTCTTCAAGAAGAAGTTCTTTTTCCCCACGGACAAGATTGACCTGGTGCGACAATTCCAGGATCTGCAGCAGGGCAGTTTATCCGTAGAGGAGTACGCCGCGGAGTTCGATCGTCTGAGCCGATACGCAGAGTACATGGTTCGAGACCCGGAGATCAGGACGAGCCGGTTCAGGGAGGGACTCGCTTGGGATATCAAGTACCTCATTCCCTCCTTCTATGAGACATATACCCAGATCTATGCGGAGGCCCGCAAGATGGAGCGGGAGTGGGGCTTGAAGCCCTAGAGGGAGCGTGATCATTTTTCGGGGGCTACTAGCAGCGCAGGGGCTGTTAAGCGCCCTCAGCTTCAGCATCGTTCTTTCCAGCATCACCAGCCGTAGGTGCAGGCCAGAGCACCAGTTCAGCAGCAGGTGTAGCACACCCAGCCGAGGCAGGCACAGCATGGGGCTCCTTGTCACTTCTGCAAGAAGCCTGGTCACGTCTGGAAGGTTTGCCGGAAGAGGCTAGGAGTGTGTCTCTTTTGCGGCGGAGCAGGCCATCAGTTGAGGGAGTGTCCAGTGAACCCTTGTGTTACTGGTACAGCTCAGAGGGCACCGGTGAGAGTTTCTGCAGTGCAGCAGAGGGGTCCCCTTCCGACCCAGCAGCAGCGGTTTGTTCAGCACCACCAGCAGCGGGGTGGTCAGGGTAGAGCCTTTGCTCTTGCAGCTGAGGAGATGGAGCCTATTGCAGATGTAGTCGCAGGTTCTATTCTGCTTGATTCTTTTCCAGCTTTAGCCTTGTTTGATTCTGGTGCTACGTACAGTTTTGTGTCTGTTTCTTTTGCTCTTAGGCACAATATCATTATTGAATATCTGGGTAGGACTTGCAAGATTATGACTGGGAATGGCATCATCCTAGTTAATAATGTTTGCAAGGGACAGAGAGTTTCTTTGAGAGGCCGGGAGCTGAGTGCGTGTTTACTCGTAATGCCACTTTCGAGTTACGATGTGGTACTCGGTATGGATTGGTTGAGCATGCACCACGCTAGAATCGATTGCAGAGGGGGCAGGATTCTGTTTAGGCCACCGGGAGAGCCGGAGTATGAGTTCACCAGGGGTTCAGCGGAGTCAGAAGATGGATTCTACGAAGCATTGTTGGCGGGGCCGGTGTTGCCACATCCACTCATTGCTGAGTTCTTGGATGTCTTTCCCGAGGAGCTGCCCGGGATGCCGCCAGATCGTGATATTAAGTTTTCTATAGACCTAGTGCCGGGCGCTGAGCCTATCTCCCAGCACGTCTATAGAATCAACAATAGCGAGTTAGCGGAACTGAAGAAGCAGGTCGACGAGCTGGAGGACAAGGGCTTTATTCGATCTAGCTCTTCACCTTGGGGCGCGCTAGTTCTTTTCGTCCCCAAGAAGGATGGTACGGTACGTCTGTGTATTGATTACAGGGCACTCAACAACCTTACTATCAAGAACAAGTATCCTTTACCAAGGATTGATGACTTGTTCGACCAGTTGAGCGGGGCGAGAGTGTTCTCGAAGATCGACTTGCGCACCGGGTACCATCTGCTGAAGGTGAAGCAGGATGACATTTCGAAGACTGCCTTTCAGACTCGCTATGGCCAGTATGAGTATACCGTCATGCCGTTTGGGTTGGCCAACGCTCCGGCGGTATTCATGAACTTGATGAACAAGGTATTTCATCAGTACCTTGACAAGTTCGTGGTGGTCTTCATTGATGACATTCTTATCTATTCGAAGATGCCAGAGGAGCACAAGGAGCACCTGAGGATTGTGTTGGACACTCTCAGGAGGGAGCAGCTGTATGGGAAGCTGTCTAAGTGCGAGTTCTTCTTGGATCGCGTGGAGTTCCTAGGCCATGTTGTCTCTGGCGAGGGGATTTCAGTGGATCCGAAGAAGATTTCTGCGGTAGAGTCCTGGTCTACGCCGAGCTCAGTAGCAGAGGTTCAGAGTTTTCTGGGTCTGGCAGGTTATTACCGGAGGTTCGTGCAAGACTTTTCCAGGATTGTCCAGCCGATAACCCGCCTTACCAGGAAGGACGAGGAGTTTGTTTGGTCCGATGAGTGCTAGGCTTGTCACGCCCCGACCCGGAATCACCCGAATCATCGTCCTCGCAGGGGGCGTAATGCCGCACGAGCCTGGAGTTGTGCTCGTGCAAGGCAAGATGACAAGTTCTCAAATGGTTATCTTTTGATTCGATATTAACACGAAAGGAAAATAGAGTGTATGAAACGATTCTCTTTATTGATATTCGAAACTGAGATTATAAAGGCTTTCGATAGCCTAACAATACATGCCAGATTGGCTACAACACTCAGGTTCTCTCTTGCCCACAAGGATTTTACCGTTCCATACATCATGTCTTCTATATCTCAGCCGCATCAATCCAGCTGCGTAGTCCGAGCGTCAATGTGATCGCACGCTTCAATACGCTTCGGCATTCCAAGCCTTGACGCGTTCAAGCAACGCTTCGTTGCGAGCCATCCATTCCCTGTACCCTGCATGAAGCTGGTGGAGGATCAGTACGTTCGTCCTTGCATGTACTGAAGCAAAGATCTTCTTTCCGAACCGACATTGTAATATTTATGTTGAATCATGCAACTTAGCTTATGATCTTGCTATGTTCTCCTTAGGGTCAATTTCATGGCATATTCGAAAGCGTAAAGCATGTTAGCATAGCAAGCATGTTATCGAATTGAATAGGCAAGCAAACAATCTCGTGTTTGATTCGTGGCACGACTTACCAATATCGACGTACTCGCCCTTGCACCGACGCAAGGTGAATACGCCTATCTGATTTTCCTGTCATGTTATAAGTGCCCTCTATTCGGATCTATCCGTGCAAGATACGTATACCTTGCACTTCCAAATCCATCGTCCTTAACTATATGAAGGTCACTAGCTTGTCAAGCTAGAATGGACTTATATTTATTGACTCGAAATTGTAAGATGACAATCACTCAGTTGTGGTTGCTAACCAAAATCCGAGGACCCCCGAAGTACTCGTGTAAGTGGCTTATCACATTCACTAGACAGGTGCTACCCGTCTAGTCGAAGTGCACCAACAATACCGAAAATGAAATTCCTCCTAGGCCGAACGGTCCCAGCGCCCTGGCGCGCCGCGTTCGAGGGAATACGCATGCACGGGCAATAGTCTTTAAGTCCATTTGACCATGCAACAAATCTTATCTTTCATACAACCAAGCAAGTTCGCTTATCTCTATTTCAATTGGCACAACGCCCGAATGTTCTCATCGAATGCCCGTAGGCCGCGAACATTTCGAAGGGTACCATGCCGCATTATCATCTCGTATTTCTTCCGTTAACTTTCAATGTTCTTACGTTTCATTCTTCGTTTCAATATTTCAATGGCATCATGCCTCTACTCAATGCTCGTCAACCGAACGACCCGAAGGTCCCGAACACCTTTCGAGACATTATGTCATATCCGACAGTTCTGCCACATTCATGCCACAACTGTATTCTTTCGTAACGAATCCATCTTTTTGTTATCCCGTGCACGTAGGCACGTTTCGACCATATTCCGATGTTCTATGACTTAGCATTCAATGTCCGTGGCTTGCGCGCTAGGACGCTCGCCTATTATCTTTCAATGTTCTAGCCGTTCTAACTCGTACGCGAACGCACGGTATGGTTCATGCACTAAGGCACTCGCCGAGTACAGTTATCCTATGTTCTTGCGGCTTGCGCACCGAGGCGCTCGCCTTTGCGATATCCAATGTTCCATAGCGACTCGTACGTTTGCCGTACGATTCATTTCAATTGTTCTATCTAGTGTTCGACACGCACTACGTTTATCTCTCTATCGAGCCACGCCCGTGGCGTTGATAGGTTAACTCAGCATACAATGATATATTTGACTTATCGAATGAAGGAGTAAAAAGAAGTCAATCCTCCCACCTTGAGTTGATTTGCCTTCGCCGTTTCGCTGAGCCGATGCGGCTCGATTCCCTAACTTTGTTGTACGGCCATCCTCCTGACTTAGCCATTCGAGCACTTCGTGCTTGTTAAATTATACGTCCGATTTGCCTTAGCGTGCCCAAGTCTCAGCCCGTCGCAAGGCGTCGATTTGGTTCTGCGGACCCCTTACTAAATATTGCCGAAGATCGACCTCTAATATTTTCGCGTCAACATATAGCCTGCACACGAAACCAACTAAAATCAATACTTGCATCGATTCGGACTTGCGCCTTGGTCGATTCGATTTCTTAGAATCTTCGAGCCGATTCAACGCACTCATCCTTCGGGGCAACGCGGCTCTTCGCATCGATTCACTCGATACATTCTTTGGGACAAGGCAACTCTTCGCATCGACTTAGTTTGATGCATTCCTCGGGACAACTTAACACTTGCATCGTTATTACTCGATGCGTTCCTCGGGTCAATACGTTTCTCGGGACAACGTAACTTTCGTATCGATTCACATCAATACGCAATCGGGTCAACGCTACTCTTCGAGTCAACGACTCAGCATAATGTACCGTGTGGAGCGGGGCATTACAGAATATACCACTCAAAACAAGGTTCGTCCCGAACCGAAACCAATACTAAATTTCCAAGGATTTCATTAGATCGTTCCACGATCTCGTCTCACCATCGTTTGGATCGTACAACTTAGTTTGGAATCATACACATATTTTAGGCGTCCCACCAATATACGCATTTCAGCCAAGCTTAGTTGTAAGATATCGGAACAACGCAAACATGTAACTTCTTATTTTCAATTACTCGCCATCTCGTATTCTCGATCGGATTTGGCTCTATTACTTGTTCTCGCAATTCTAGCGCACATGCATATTGATACATACGCGATCGTCCAACATAAGTTGAGGCACACGATGCGATTCAAGAATCGCATTTCTCACTTTGTATGTTTCATCGGGACTATCAATTCTACACGTTGCGTCAAGCCGTCGCGTATCCAATCACAACGAGTCTCCGCAACGCCTTGCGTTCGAAATCGTCACCCAACTATTTCCGAAGTCTTGCTATGCAACTTATCTCGATACGACTTTCTTTGTGGACTTACAAATGCATCAGCATTCAGGGCTACGCCCGCTAGGTTACTTACCTAGGCACCATGCTTAGATTCTCCCGACGCAACTTTAAATTGACATCGCTCAAAGGCCACAATCTATCCAACACGAAAGTTTACATCAAGGCGACGGTGCATCAAGGCAACGATCGCCTTAGCATGAAGGTCTTTACGACGCGTCTTACATTTGATTTCCTAACGAGTAGGAATTCACTAGCCAAATTCCCAACTTATCCGTCTCGCAATATCGAATACAAGTTCGAGTCACGCAAGCTCAATTGCAAGGTGAATCCGAATCTAACGACATGACTTATAGGTCATTCCCTTATCGTTCCCTCTCGTGCATAGCACGTTCCTCGCAATCGCCTATCCGAATCACCAAGTCCGTTAGTGAATTTCTCGTTCGATCGTCAACCAACATAACCATTCAAGTATCCATCCGACGAATACTCAAAATCTATTTATATCATTCTCAATCGAAAGTTGTTCCAATAATTCTCGATCTTCTAGACTTATCGTCAACATGTATCGCGTTAATTTGTTATCGATGCAATCCCATATGCGATATCGCATGGGTCATCTTACGGTCTGCAGCATTCAATTTGATTTGGCGGTCAAGTCTTCTAGGGTCAGCTGCCCCGAAGCTACGCTCGATAATTGTGGATCATCACCGAAGGACAGTGTACTACGAACCATGCTATATCTTATTTCGGAGCCAAATCACGTTCCGATGATTCTATGCGACTATCCAAATTTCCGAACAAAACCATTTCTATCGGCGCAATCTTAGCGCAACTATCCTCCGAGTAAGGTCATGCACTTCGTCGATGATTCTGCTATTCACGACGCGTCTACTCGCATTGAGTTCGAGTCTATCTTATTTCGCGATCGACACACGAGATGCTATACGTATCGAGCAATCGTCGATGACTTATAGTCTCGCCCTGATCAATCACAAAATTTACGATCAACCAAGTTCGTTCATTCTCGTATCGTTACTTACAAAATTTTATAGCGCGAGGCACACTCTATTTTGTATTCTCACATCGTTTATGTTTCCTTACGTATCGATCTCGATACGCTGTATCCATTTCGATAACGTAAGGGTCAACTTTGAATCCGTTTCAACGTCAACTTAGCTCGCATCGCATACATCCAAGTTCGCAACGAACTTTTCCATACGCATCAACTTGTTTTCCGATTCGCCGCATCCCGCTATACTTTGATCGCGTAACTGAGTTACCGATTATCCAACATCGAGCCCTCAAGTCATACGATCTCGCCCTCTAAGTTTCGTGTGTTTTCAGTCGTACTCAAATGAGTTTCACCATAACATAACCAACTATTTCTTAGGCACGATTACTCCCTTTCAACCAACTCTTCACCAAAGTTGCACATCGTACGATTCGATTACAATTCGCATCGCCCCATATTTCTATCAAAATCGTAATTCGTGCGATTCGATTCGCCTAGCCGAACATTCCTATCGAGATTGCAAGTCGTGCGATTCGATTCGCCTCGCCCAACATTTTTATCGAGCTCGCAAGTCGTGCGGTTCGATTTCAACGTTTCGAATTTCCTATCCCGTCGATCCGATCATTGCCTCAAGGCATAATCATTTCGCTAGTCTCGGTCGTCCGACCGACTTATAAATTCCATCCGACGTATCGCTCATTGATACGAGTCTCGCCTTATCGTCCCAACCAATTTTTGATGATCACTTGCATCAACATACCGTCATACAAATTTCCAATCGAGTCTCGGTGCTATCCCGTCCGTTGCGAACAAACCTTTCGCAATTCTCACAATGCGTCGATGCAATTCATCGCACAAGTGGTACACCATATACCACTCGGAATCGAGCCATTCATGGCATCGGTGGTATGCCATATACCACCCAGAAATCAAGTTACTTCCGTCGCAACGTACTCTCTACGAACCAACGATCTCTTCCGACTCACGATTTCTGCAGTGGTTGTGCTTGATCACAACCGTAACTTCGATTAAATCGAATCCGAAATAACTCGGCGAATGTTTTTATTTGCCAACACAAGCTCGGTGCGCAACCGAACCGATTTTCCTTTCTCTATTTATAATGTTTGTTTTCTTCCGTTGCATCTTTGTGCAAAAAATTCATTCTCGATATCCGTTGCACTTCGTGCAACGATTACTTTGATACACGTTGCACCACGTGTAATAATTTTACTTTCGGTACGCATTGCACCTCGTACAACGATTTCATTTTCGATACGTATTGCACCTCGTGCAACATTTTATTTCCGATACGCATTGCACCTCGTGCAACATTTTATTTTCGACATTCAAAGTCAATGCTCAAATCCGTTCAGCACATTCGATATTGACTTTCATTTTCTTTCCAACGCATCATTTACAATCAACGCGTGGCAATTGCTGCAGCAACATTCTACGATCTTCATTGTATCGATGCAACCAACATTTCTCGTATCGTTCATTACAACCAACGAATATCTCAACGTACAATTCATGACGTGTTGCATCCGCAGCAACATATCCTTGAATTCATATCTCGCAACTTGTTGCACTTGCAGCAACAAACCTTTCCCGACTTTTCCAACGAACTCCATATAATTTTCAAACAACACGCGGCAAAATTACATGGTTTGTATTAGACTTATTATATGGAACATCCAGTGCGGCATCGAGTAGAGTCAAGAGTGATTTCGATTGGTGGTGGGCAACGTTTTGGAATTGAAATGAAGCAAGCGTCCAGAGGAAATTTAGCCTAGAGCTCTGATACCAATTTGTCACGCCCCGACCCGAAATCACCCGAATCATCGTCCTCGCAGGGGGCGTAATGCCGCACGAGCCTGGAGTTGCGCTCGTGCAAGGCAAGATGACAAGTTCTCAAATGGTTATCTTTTGATTCGATATTAACACGAAAGAAAAACAGAGTGTATGAAACAATTCTCTTTATTGATATTCGAAACTGAGATTACAAAGGCTTTCGATAGCCTAACAATACATGCCAGATTGGCTACAACACTCAGGTTCTCTCTTGCCCACAAGGATTTCATCGTTCCATACATCATGTCTTCTATATCTCGGCCGCATCAATCCAGCTGCGTAGTCCGAGCGTCAATGCGATCGCACGCTTCAATGCGCTTCGGCATTCCAAGCCTTGACGCGTTCAAGCAACGCTTCGCTGCGAGCCATCCATTCCCTGCACCCTGTATGAAGCTGGTGGGGGATCAGTACGTTCGTCCTCGCATGTACTGAAGCAAAGATCTTCTTTCCGAACCGACATTATAATATTTATGTTGAATCATGCAACGAATCTTATCTTTCATACAACCAAGTTAGTTCACTTATCTCTATTTCAATTGGCACAACGCCCGAATGTTCTCATCGAACGCCCGTAGGCCGCGAATATTTCGAAGGGTACCATGCCGTATTATCATCTCGTATTTCTTCCGTTAACTTTCAATGTTCTTACGTTTCATTCTTCGTTTCAATGTTTCAATGGCATCATGCCTCAACTCAATGCTCGTCAACCGAACGACCCGAAGGTCCCGAACACCTTTCGAGATATTATATCATATCCGACAGTTCTGCCACATTCATGCCACAACTGTATTCTTTCGTAACGAAGCCATCTTTTTGTTATCCCGTGCACGTAGGCACGTTTCGACCATATTCTAATAGTCTATGACTTAGCATTCAATGTCCGTGGCTTGCGCGCTAGGGCGCTCGCCTATTATCTTTCAATGTTCTAGCCGTTCTAACTCGTACGCGAACGCACGGTATGGTTCGTGCACTAAGGCACTCGCCGAGTACAGTTATCCCATGTTCTTGCGGCTTGCGCACCGAGGCGCTCGCCTTTACGATATCCAATGTTCCATAGCGACTCGTACGTTTGCCGTACGATTCATTTCAATTGTTCTATCTAGTGTTCGACACGCACTACGTTTATCTCTCTATCGAGCCACGCCCGTGGCGTTGATAGGTTAACTCAGCATACAATGATATATTTGACTTATCGAATGAAGGAGTAAAAAGAAGTCAATCCTCCCACCTTGAGTTGATTTGCCTTCGCCGTTTCGCTGAGCCGATGCGGCTCGATTCCCTAACTTTGTTGTACGGCCACTCTCCTGACTTAGCCATTCGAGCACTTCGTGCTTGTTAAATTATACGTCCGATTTGCCTTAGCGTGCCCAAGTCTCAGCCCGTCGCAAGGCGTCGATTTGGTTCCGCGGACCCCTTACTAAATATTGCCGAAGATCGACCTCTAATATTTTCGCGTCAACGTATAGCCTGCACACGAAACCAACTAAAATTAATACTTGCATCGATTCGGACTTGCGCCTTGGTCGATTCGATTTCTTAG